>VWZF01000628.1:252995-590288 GCA_013396755.1 Sclerurus mexicanus | reverse complement strand
TGTGTGTGTGTGTGTGTCCTTTCCAACTCAACATATTCAGTGATTCTGTGGTTATCAGGTAACAAACAGATCCCCAGACCTTGCATTTCTCCATCAATCAGTTGACTATCTGGTTTCATGGTGTGATAGTGGAGAATTCTGTATATTCCTGCATATGACAGCTCATGACATGGGCACAGGACCATGAGTACAATGCAACTGTCTGTAATAGCTGTCAGAAAACATGGTATCTTTTACATCATATGACTGGGCAAATGGACATTAAAGATCCTTTCATTCCCGATAGCACTAGAAACAATATTGAACTACAAAACCTCTTAGTGAAAGACATTCTTATATGCACTAGAGCCATAGTAGAAGGAACACTGTTCTCTGGAAACATTTACACCAGCACTCGAGTCATAGGGATTCAGGTTTTAGTAGTACTACACACGAATTGTGCAATCTCTCTGCTGTGCCTAGTTTGCTCACCGGTAATATTAAGCCTTTTCTACTATCCTTTTGGTGGTTTGTTTCATTATGTTTATAAAACCTTAAGGGCCAGTAATAGTAAATAAATAAATAAATGCAGTTTAGTGATTTTATCAGGGGCTTCTCAGCATTTCTGCCATGCGAATCAGGCCTAATCTGTCTGGATTTGGCAATTCCAGAATACTGTGAGATAATTTGCTCCCAAATGATTCTGGTACCTGTCATATTTTTTTTCAGATTCACATTGTTAGTCTGAAGTACAGGTAAATTGCCAGAGTGAAATCACAAACTCCCTAAATCCAGTAATATTTCTGCTCTTTCCAGTGGTGGCATGATTTTACTCCTGTCCTTGTATCTCTGTTATATAGTGCCTCTCCACTTCTATGCAGCAGACTTCAAGTTTAGTGGGACACATTTTTCTTATGAACAAAATATTTTACTTTTTACAGTCTGTTATCCTGTGATGGAAGGGGAGAGTGTGAAATCTATCATACCTGCATTTTGTTGCATGCAGAACACGTACCACTTTATTTGCAGCCAAGGAACTAAGAACAGTATCACTCTAATGGGCAATCTCTACCCTATGTAAATAGTTTATTACCTGTTAATAAGGGATTTGGCTTTTCTTCTTGTCTTTCCTGAAAGCTGTCTTTCACCTTATTTGGTGTATCTTTTTTTGTATCTTCAGTAATCTTTTGCTGAAGGTGTGAGGAGTATCAAAGATTTTATTCGTCTGTGTACAAAACAACCTGTATGCATTATTTATTATTTTTTCAAAGGAAGAGATATAGTCCTGTGTCAGAGGGAGTTCTGGAAAGCAAATTGTTTTCGTCAGAAATACACACGTACACAAATGAGAGGTATCAAAAACATCCTTGTAAGAATGTAGAACCAGTGAAATGACTCCTGGCAGATGATGAAAATAGAATATATTTATAGGATATATAAAATAGTTTGTGTGTGTGTGTTTGTGCTTATTTATGCAAATTGCATAAAATATCCCAGAAGGTGAAACAAAGTCCTGGATTTTCATACAAATTTTTTATTGTGCTGTAAACTTTCTGAGACTTTCACATTATTACCATTTTCATTCCCAAGTTTTGAAGCACGAGCAAAAAAAAGGTTTCAGCCATTTTTGAGTACTAAGATAATGAAACAGTACTTTACCTGTTAAGATTAAATCATACATGTGTAAGAACTTGGTAACACAAACAGATGCACTATTAATGTAAACTGTACAATGGGATGGGATAGACCTAAAGAGGTTATTCTTTTCAATGTTAAAATACTTGGAATTTGATCAATAGGTGTATTTGTGTACTGCAGGAATGCACAAGATCATTCTTCCTCCTGCTCTTAAACAGCTCAGTCTCCCTAGACTGGTCAAAGCACCTTGTGCACAACAAGTTCTCTCAAGTCCATTGCCTTGAGAAGAGCTTTAGTGACATCAGTCAACTAAAGATTTTGTGAAGATTACATGCATCCTGAATGTGCATCCTGATGTGATTTTCTGTAGATAACCTGAGATGATATTACTGTTGGAAGGATAATTAATGCCCTGTAGAAAGGGACACTATCCGTTACTGCATGGATGAAAGTTGATTTTTTCTTTTTAAATTCCAGTGACCATGTAATATTATTTCCAGGTTTTGGTATTTTAACTTCTTTGTGTGTCTCCGCTCCAGTATATAATTAGTGGCTTTCTTGCTGTATATACTCTATATTTTTCTTAATTTATATTAATCAATTTTAGTTGTTTTTCAGTAATTGCATAGTAATCTTATTGTATGCCATAAAAACTTCTGTGAAGAACAGAATGTAGGAGGCTTGTGATGTGTATCATGTTTATGTTAGCCAGTGTCTCAGAAGCTGTGATATTTGATGAAAACTTTTCCTTCATTATCTGCCTTAAATATGAATAATCTGATGCCTATTTTATACTTCTTTTTGTGGACTTAGTGATTTTATTCTTGGGTGTAAATAGATTTGATTAATCTTTCTCTGATGCTAAGATTTCTGTTATAGAATCTTCAATTATTATTCATACTAGAGACTGGGAGAAATTAATTCATTGTTGACTGTTAAAGATAAATCCCATTGAACACAGGCAAGAAACAAAAAGTTGTCTTGAAATCAATTTGTCTATCTGTGAAGTGTTTTGACTTCAGTGGTGTTTTGGAGCTGAGCACCAGAAACGTTTGAGCCTAGTGTTTTTATTAGTAAACTATGTGCAGCTGAATTTACAGAATGTGTTTGGAGTGGAGTGGGAAATGTACAATAAAGGTGACTTTCCTTCTTGGACACTATCCTTCCCCTTATAGGTTAGCTTCAGTGGCACTAACTGGTACATCAGGTGCTGTGTATTCTTATCACTCTTGTACTATGACTAGTGAAATGCACAGCTGAAAAAACTGTGCACAGTAGTAGCGATAGCTACTCTGGGTCTGTATTCTAGCCTTACATGACTTGTAGGAGATGGTGCCACTCTAACAGTGGAGACAAAAATAAATCTTATATTCTCCCACTCAGAAACACTGCAGAAGCCTGACCAGCAAAGCTGCTCTACAGGGTAAGCCTTCCCATCCACCCAGACTGCAGTGCCTGACACAAAAGTCAAATGTTGGTAACCACAAAGAATTGTCAGTGAGTTTTGGTTTTAATACTAAAATAATGCAGATAAGGGTAAATGGAAGAATAAACATCACTCCTATTCTCATGTACCAGCTCCACCATTCTTCAGTGGTGTGGAAGCAAGTGTTATCCAAAATAGTTGAGTTCTGGTGAAAATACTTGACAGAATCAGCTGTGAAGTTTTATGTTATGACATTACTCAAAACTTATAAATGAGAAACTATTCAGGTCCACACAAGAGACCATGTTGGTAGTGATGCCAAAGGAGAAACTAAGAACTTTAGTGGTTGTGAGCAAATTTGATTTTTTTTTTTTAAAAGGATTATTTTATTTCAAGAAAAATAATGCAGGAGGAGGAAAGTACTCTAGATAGATGCTTATTCTATAGTGATGTCAGTCATCCCTCAAGTTGCAAGGAGTGATAATGGGTGGTGTTCTCCAAAGGCCTTTCTTCAGCACCTGTCTAGCAGAGGTGGAGTCTGCTCTGCCAAGAATGTGCCTGTGACACTGAAATATGCATTTGGTTTTCAACTAGCGTACCAGCTGTTCCTGCTTTTGAGTGCAGTAGGGAGTCTGAAGACTTTTAATAGAAGCATTAGAATTTTTGTCTAGGAAAAGCCTTGTTATCACAAAAATATTACTCCTAATCCTCTGTCTCTTTGATAATCTCCTGTGACTAAAAGATATTTTGGGGAAAAAGTAAATCTGAAAAAATTATTGAACGGTTGAAGTTTTGCTCTTAGGAATACATTGGAAACTCTATTAAATCCCCTAGGACCTTGATTATGGACAAGAGTGCAAAACCTTTAGAGAGCTGGAGACAACTTGGCAAAATTTGTTTGCAAGTAATCTGATAAATTAGTAGATTTTGATCCTCTGCATTTGCTGAAGATGCTCTGGTGCATGTTATATCTATAAAGTGTGTCAGAAGTACCACATGAGAGAGGCAATATTATTTTTATATAGCAAGAATTATATAAAACTTGGACTCTGGACGTAAAGCTTCTGGTAACAGGTAGTTGTTCTCGTATCTTCTTCCTTTTTTTGCCTGTTTTGGGCCTGTGTCTCAGGTATTCAGAAACTGCCAAATATTAATGAATTGACTCCATATAATGATTTGCAGAAAATTTGCTTACCTGCAGACAATTATGGACTTCTGCAACTTAGAGGGGATATACATAAATCTATCCCTTTCCTCTGTCTTCATCTGTCTCCATATATATTCTCATTTAATAAGGTGACCTCTAATAAAAATTATTCTGAGATTACCTTTATCAATCAAACCTTTTTGATACAGTGTGATATGTTACAGGTGGGACTCGATGATCTCAGAGGTCTTTTCCAACCTAGTTGATTCTGTGATTCTATGTTAGTCTTCCAGTTAGTCTAGAGTGTTAAATAATATAGTACATGGTGATTAGCCAGACCCAAGATAATGAAACTGCTGATCATATGTCACAGGGGGCTAGATAAATGCAACTTGCTTTTCAAGAACATGGTAGGTATGCATGTTTCTGTGCCCAAAAGACCTCCTTGATATGAAGCACTGTTCAGCAGCAATAGAATCACTTAAAGACACATAAGAATTAGCCAACTGCTGGAATAAATTCAACAAACTTTCTACACCAGGTCTTGAACCTTTGGGAGAAAGAAACAACTACCTTTACTATGAATACTGTAGGCAAACTATGCAAACTTACTGCTGGGATGTGTCATATTTGAATTGGAGTTGAGCAGAGGCTTCTTTTTTTTAAGAATAAGGGCTATTTAAACTGTTGTGAGGCAAGGAAAACCAAAGTAAAAAATTAAATCCAAAGGGAAGATGATGGAAAGGAAAAATGGCGTTGGGAAAGGTGAATGTTGGGGGTAGGAGCTGTTAAACTGTGATTTAATTACTGTGACTGCCTCAGTAATTAAGACCAAAACACCTCCAGCCAAAGCTCTCTACATTAGCTTCCCTGTTACATGAACCAACATGGGGTTATTACTGCTGTGGTTGTCTTTATTCACAAATTGCACTGTCATTGTTGAGGGGTTTGCTGCAGCTGGCTTTAACCATTGGCTGCCTCTCTTCTCACCATTCATTCCTCCCATTTGGAAGAATCTTTTCAGGAGGCCACAGCTGAGCCCTTGGGAGGATGTGGTTTCTCATCATCAGATATATGTGTTCTTCTTTCTTGGCAACTTCTTCCTTACCTGCCTTGTAGGACTCAGTATTGCTTTGGTTTTGACTGCGATTCTGGTTATTTTAAACTTTGGAAGAGACTTCAGGTTATCCCCAGAACATGCATGTTGGAGTTTCTTCATCCCAGTGCTGCTTTTCTTCCCAAGATAACACTTTTCCAGTGATGGCAATGTGGGACATGAGCTCACTGTTAAGTCTCCGGTTATGCAGTTGCATAGGAAAGGCAAATACCTGCATTACTATACTTTGTGTTGTGTGTAGGGATAAAAATTATGCTAATGAGCTCTACTTTCTCATTTTCTCCTCCTTACTCTGATCCTTCCCAGCCCCCCCATAAGCTTGGCATCTGCAGAATGCCAAGCCAGAGTATTTCAAGTCCTGTGTATATTCTCTTCAGTTTTTAGCACGGTGTTCATCCTAATTCTCATAATTTTAAATACCAGTAAAAAGATCATGAGAAGTACTAAGTATTGAATACTTCAAAGAATTAAGATACAGCATTAGATTTAAGGGACTTCATAAGTAGGGCTATAAGTTTAACAAAGTGCTTAGCAGATACATGGATTGTTGCCATAATTTCTATCCAAAGTATTAAACTCTCCGTTAGAAAAAGATTCCTAATACTGTGTTTTCTGCAGGTGTTTCTGAGGATGTAGTTTCCTATGAGTTATTTTGTATTCTATTGTGTGCTATTTTAGATGAATGGAAAAAAGATTTGGAATTATGTGAGCACCGACAAATTATTAGAGAATATTAACTCTTGTCAGCTGCTCTGGAATTTAATGTAAAAATAAAAAATAGATTGAACAGAGGTTTGGGTTTTTGTTTGGGTTTTTTAACTTTTAAAATCTCTATGTAGTGATAACAGATTTGCTCCTGTCAGAATGATGCAAAACAGTTTTGGTATATAAGTACAGGCTAACTGTTTTGGGTAAATGACACTGAGTTTAACGACTCCAGAAAATGCATTGTCTTTGTTTACTTTTGGTGTGTTTAACTGTATCTTCAAATAGATGTCAGTGCTTAATATTTGATAATGTGACTACTTGATGTGTAACTTTAGCGGTATTTTACAGTATTACCTGACAGCTCCAGCCAGTATTTAAGTTTAGTCATATTAAACAGGGATTTCTGGAGAGCTGTGTGATTTGAAGAAAACGTTCAGTTATCAAACATTAAAATGCTGAAAGCCGAAATCTTTCTTGAAAGGTAAAATAATAACAGTTTGCTTGAATGCCCATTAGGTACACATGCAGAGTGCAATTCTGGCTCATAGCAGAATAATTCCAAATAGGACAATAATAGTCTTTTTCCAGCATGGCCTCATTATTGGAGTGAAATATACTTGTAACTCACACAGATGGAATAAATACAGGATAATCACAGGATCTGTGATGGCTCTAATCTAGACTGACAAATGGTTGTCTTGGTTATGAAAGCAATTCTAGAAATTCAGAGGTAGAGCCAACTGTCTTAGTTACTGGAATTATATGAACTCTGCAAAGCAATTTTCTTGGGGTATTAATTACTATTTGATTTAGATTTTATGCATATTTTAAACAAAATTACTTCTGGCCTTGCTGATGTTATTTGAGATCCCACTGGTATAACTGTAATCACAGTTTTATAAATGTGCCTATTTGAAAGTGGGCTAATGCAAACCCTTTTATTAAATATATGAAAAGCTGCTTAATCTACCTGTATGGACAGAGGGTGACTGATGTTTCCTTTTAACTCTCTTCTGGCAATATTGTTGATACATGCCTTGAGAGTGATTAATGCAATGGTAGTACTGGATATAACATCACAGAAGTTCAATTCCTTTGAATTGCTGCTGCATTTTTTTACAAGTATTTCTGAAAGGTTTAATATATAGATTGTTGTACGAAATTGCTGTTCATTTGAAAGACTTAGAGTTAGTTCATTGCCTAAAAGAGCCTGTAAGTCTAATTTAAATAACCTATTTCTTTTCATTCTAACTTGCTCAAGATGGAAAAATAATGTGCATTTTAAGGTACTTTAAGCTGTCTCTGTATGCCTTTAATATACTGGTACTAGGAATATGGATTTTCGAGCTGTGTAAATCGTGAGGTTTAATTAAGATTATTTTTTATATCCCTATACATTAAATAAGTAGTTGTTTAATAGAAAAGATATTCCTACAAGTGACTTGCCATTTATATATTTTCATTAGTTGCCTTAAATAGCATTTTCAAATATGTGTATTTGGTATTTTTTAAAAGCTTTTCCTGAGCATTTGAAAACGCACATGTTGCTCAGCAGCCAGTGGAATCTGTTACTTTCATTCTTGGATCTCACCATTTTGTAATATTTATTTTGTGGTTATAATTCTGCCTGAGAAGGTTAGATAGCTCTCCCTTGGGGATGTAGCCTTTGCAGTCCAAACAGGTCTAGCATTAAATGATTGCAGCAGTTTCCTCTTTCCAAAGAATGAAGTGTCCTGTTCACGCAGTTCTGAAAGTCCCAGTGACAGGAAAAGCTAGCACCCTTAATCAGTAGTAAAGCCCCAGTCTTTCATGTGGCAAATCAGGGCTAAAGTAAAGAAAGTAAAAGAACCATATTTATATTTGAATTGTGTTTAAAAGAAAGAAGTAAGCCCCACATAGAAAACAGGATACTACAAATTTGCTTCAACAAGCTGTTCTAAGGGGTCTTAGTATGACTACCATAGTGTTGCTTTATAAATCATGAATTTTATACTCTCTTCTGGAATGGGATTAGTAAATTACAGACTTGACATTTTTTTGTTTAGTTTTCAATAAAATATGATGTATTTGTGAAGACTCAGACTTTCACATAAAAAGTTAGAGTTTGCAAGACCTAGTGGTAAATTTCAGAATCTCATTAAAAAAAGGAGATTAAAGTTCATAAGCAAATTATTTGTGGGACTTCAGATTGTTGAATTAGTGAGTGCTAAAAACTTATTTTTCTGAATGCTACTAAAAAGAATACTTCATAAAAAAAAGTGCTAATATGTTTAATAAACAAGTGTTCATTTGATATGTTATTTTTAGCCATTATGAATGAAATAGCTATTGACAGCACTTAGAGCTTGTAATTTATCATACAGTGAGCTCAAATTAGCCTGTTAAATACTGGAAAAGAAAATATTACTACATTTTCCTCCAAATTTCAGATAGTAACTAACCCATAAAAGTAACCCCTGTCATATCTGAGTGGCTTACTGAAGTCACTGCAGTGTTAGAACAAAATGTGAATCACAAATAAAGGGAGCAAAGCTGGCCATGTCAGTACAATTTCAACAGAAACAATTCTGTATTCATGTTACCAAATTATAAATATCAGACTAAAATTTTTGGGACTAAAAATAGTCTTTCAGCATTTTTCCATTGTTGAAATAAGAGTTTGGGAGAGGTTGTACGTGTGGGATTTATTTTTTTTTTTTTTAATTTTTTTTCTGTGCAACCTTTTTAACTCTCTTCTTCAATGCCTATGGATTGAACTTTTCTTACACTTGAATTCATTACCTTCATTACCGTTCCTCTGTGCTTAGACTTAAATCAATTAGGCAGCTCTCCTACTCATTTGCTGTCGTCCCAAAAGAAAGGGAAGACTTCCTCTCTTGGACTGTATTTTTTCTTGTGGAATGTAAAGCTGTTACACTTCTTAGTCTTTGTCTGTTGCAGACACTATGTTTTCCTTGAAAATATATTTCCCAATGAGACTAAAGAAAAAAATTGAGCTTTTATTTTCCCCTTTGAGTTCTAGTAGAAAATGTCATGCTAGTGATTTCTGTGGGACTGTTTGAGTCCTAACATATAATTAACCACTTTACACTTTGCCTCCATGAGCTTGTAATGTTCAAGAGAAGTCAGTCAAGATAATCTTTATTGATAATAATCTCATGTATATTTCACAGGTGTGTTGTAATAATAATAATAAAAATAAAGACTTCTTATACCAGAGCTCCTTTGTGAATTTTGAAGCCACCATTAATAATCTTTTGTCATCTGGATTCTGAATTTTGCTCGAATCATCTGTAGAACCAAGATGAGTTACATTTAAGGCTTGTGTAGCTTGCTCATTTGAGTAAAATTATGTGTACCTCTGAAATGTGCTTTGGCTTCTTTTTTTCTCAGTTAAAACTGTTGGTATGTGAATGGGTAGCATGTGTCACAGAGCCATGTGAGTCAATTATTTGACCAAGCTAAGACTTCCTGTTGTAGAACAGCAGTTAAAACACTTGAAATCAGGTGACATCAGTGTGTTTGAGAGTCAGCAGCAGCTGAGAAGGGTTATGGGACCCAAGTGACAGTAATTTATTGTAAATGCTGCAATACAATGATTAGTTCCAATTTTCATCCTACATATGCATGAAAAAGATAGGAAATAATATCCTATGGGGCTGGCTGTTGAGTGATTCTCTTTGAGCATTGCTGGCACTTTATATGAAGACCAAGACTGTGTAGTTCAGGATTTCTACCAGCCACTGGGGCGTGTGAGTGGCATGGTGTGGTAGTAAAAATTACTCTTAAAGTAGTTAAATGGTTCTTCAGTTGTGCTGTAATTCATAAGAATCCTGGTAAATTCTGGATGCTGGTGCCCTGCATGGAAGGGTGGATGTACTGTGCAGGCTGGAGTGCAGAAGGGTTTGTTCACACTCTAAATGAGCTGAGCTACTTTAGATACTAGAATTAATCAGTGTGTGGCAGTATGTTGTTCCCTAGAGAATAACTTACCCTATTTCATGGCAGGATGAAATAGCCTGTGTAAAGCTTCCTGATGTTATGACTAGAAAAAAAGGAAAAACTAGTGTGTGGGGATGTAATGTGGGCACATGACTTGGCTGTACACGAGATCCTTAAAGAGTCTGGAAGCTGCAGTACCGTACCTGAAAACTGGTTTGTTGTTTGCTACAGATCAGCAGCTCTGACAATTAGGATTAATAAGTTATTGTCTTAGGTAAAAAATAATGTAGCTTTTAAGAAATAGTCATTCTCCAAAATCCTAATTAACCCACTCTGCCTGCTTCCTGCTATCTGCAGCCATTCTTGCCAGAAGGGTACTACAGTGGCAAAACCAGTAAAAGTGGTCGTTTTGAAATAGTTGTTTTGAAATGTTTCTTTCCAAGTTTAGTTATTGGTAATTGCTATGTCACATCACACAAGCTCGTTTATCGGCAGCTCAGACTTGGAGGTATTTTATGGAACTGTCAATTATCTGAAGTAATTCTGAAGTAATAATTTACTGCTGAGTAATTTTTAAGGCATGATAGTACATTCTTCTTTGCACATCTTACAAGCATTTTCTTTTCAATAAGCTGTGCATCACCCATGTTTACTTTTGAAGAGGAAATAACTGTACCTTACTGTGCATGAGAATCAGTATTTATTGTTAATTGTGTTGCTTCTTTGACATTAACAGCATAATTAACTTTGATTTGGTTTTGTTATTTACGGATGAGTTTAATTTTGTGTGACTGGTGTTTGAATCTCTCTAACTGGTTATAACTGGTATTTCAAGTCTACTTTCAGTATAGTGCAAATAAAGGTCGCAACAAAATGAGATCAGTATTTCCTACATGTCTTAAATTCTGCTGGACAAATGACAAACTCTAGGGCAGAAAAACAGACTCTATCACCAAGTGTGTTGATGGTTTATAGAAGGTCAGTAGTGCAGGACCCTTGACCTGCTTGAAGCTCCTCAAGTCAGGAAAACCTGCTAAGGATGACTGGTATCATCACATAGCATCGGACTGTGCATGTGCCTCTGTGGAGAGAGCAGGTTTTGTGAGGAATTTGTTGGGGTTTTCCAGTTTCTCGTCATGTTTTGATAGTGGCTGCAGTGTTCAGTTTGTTGAAATACGTATCTTTGTATGAAAAGTGCATCTTTCTTGTTTGCTTGTTGGTGGAAATGTTGTCATTAGATTTTGGTGGTTGACTGGAGTGTTTTTGTCCAGCTCTCATAATTCAATGATTACACATTTTCTGAGGGTTTATAGTGCTAATAGTGCACATATACTATTTCACAGGCAGATGAAGCATGAGTTCTGATGAAGGCTTGAGAGCCAAGTCTCTCTGCCCTCAAAGGACATGGGAAGTTGTCATCTCTGTCCTCTTCTGTCTTCTGCCCTCCCTTTTTCACTCCTTGTGCTCCTCGGCTGTTATATGGCTCATTTTGTTCTGCTATACGTGTAGTATGTTGAATTAAGAGCAAGACACTGCACTGGAGTAGAAACTGCCCACTTCCCAGTACCGCACTGAGAAAGTGAGAGGTGGAGATGGCTTCAGCCTTGTTGGTTTTTTGCCTGGTAATTCTGTGCCTGATCTCTTCTGCCAGAGTTGCTGATAACCCCTTGTGTACGTGCTGCCATGAGAACCATGCACTGATGTCTCTGTGCAACTGCATATGTGCAAAATGCATAAGCTAAGTAGCAGATGCAGGAAGGGAAGAGAAAGCAGAGACTGACTATGCTGGGTTTCATATTTCTTTAAAAGAAAGAAATTTAAATCTTTGTGTAAGACAAGCTAAGCAAGTAAATGTTGCGTTGCTCTTAAATCTTTCTATTAGTTAATCTGTAAAGAGTTGAAAGCAGCTGTTCCAGATGAACGGTTGCCCACTCATGATGAATGGTTTAACTCACATGGGAAGGCAGTAAAGTCTCACACGGCATAAGTATCTGTAAAAGTAACATACAGACTTGTGCTTTTAGCTTGTCTCTCCTCTTAGGGAACTTGAGGGAAATAATACTGGTTGTCAGTATTTTTTAAAAAAATATGACTAACAATATTCTTTATTTTTGTTTCTTTGCCTAGGGTATTTATGTAAGGGATGCACCTTTGAAGGACATAAAAGTGTTCAATGCGCGACGATTTGTAGCTCTTTTTAGTGTGGTAAATGCCACGAAGCGAGATGCCGGCAACTATCGCTGCATGATTCGGACGGAAGGAGGAGTTGGTGTATCAAACTATGCAGAACTGATAGTCAAAGGTATTTTATTACACAAATCAGTATTTGCCTGCTCAGTGTATGGAATAAGGACCTGCAATTGCTAATGCAGTAGGAATGTCACCCATTGCCTGATAAACTAGATAAGAAGTTCAATAAATAAATTTTGTTTCTGTAAATCTTAAAGAGTCTTGCTAACTGTAACAAGGGAATGACAGAAGAAGTCAGGGCTAATTAACTAGTTACTTGTTGATTGCTGTTGTAAATATTTCCCGAAAATGCACCCTTTAGACCTGCATTTCTTTCCAAGCTTTTATTTAAAGTATGAACGTAATAATGGCTATTTTCCTCCTTTGTGGAGATTGTATTCTAAAAATATACTTACTACAAAACACAAAAGATTTACATTAAAACGAACACATAAAAAACACATTCTGGTATATGGAGAGGTGTTTTTAAAAACTTCGGGAAACACTTAAATATCAATAGAACGCATGCAGCACTCCCTATCCTTATTATAGAAAACTGCACTAGAACAATTTTTTATCATTCATTAAACTGCATTGTGATTACTTCTTAGTTTTATACTAGTATTTTGGAGAAACACAATTTTATTTTTGTTCTGTCAGAGGCAAAACCAGTTTCTGTAGCATCTAAGCTGTGGAGCCATGTTGCTGTGTTAAAGAATCATAGAATCGTTGAATATTTTAAGTTGGAAGAGACCCATCAGAATAATTGCATCCAACTCCTGGCCCTGCGCAGGATCATCCCCAAGAATGTGCCCGAGAACATTGTCCAAATGCTTCCTAAACTCAGACAGCCTTGGTGCTGTGACCAGTTCCTTGGGGAGCCAATTCCAGTGTTCAAGCACCCTCTGAGTGATACACTTTTTACAGTCTAAACCTTCCCTGACTGAGTGTCATGCCATTTCTTTGAGTCCTGTCACTGGTCACCATAGAGATCAGTGCCTGCCCCTCCTCTTCCACTCATGAGAAAGTTCAAGACTGTGATGAGGTTTCCCCTCAGTCTCCTCTTCCCTAGACTGAACAGACCAAGTGCCCTCAGCCACTCCTCATATGGCTTCCCTTCCAGGCCCTTTACCATCTTTGTTGCCTTCTTTTGGACACTCTCTAATAGCTTAATGTCTTTTTTATATTGTGGTGCCCAAAACCTGCACACAGTGGTCGAGGTGAGGCCACCCCAGTGCAGAGCAGAGTGGGACAATCCCCTCCCTTGGCCAACTGACGATGCTTTGCCTGGTGCCCTCCAGGACGCAGTTGGCCCTTCTGGCTGCCAGAGCACTGCTGACTCAGATTCAACTTGCCATCGACCAGGACCCACAGGTCTCTTTCTGCAGTGCTGCTCTCCAGCCTCTTGTTCCCTAGTCTGTACACACAACCAGGGTTGCCCTGTGCCAGGTGCAGAATCTGACACTTTGCTTTGTTAAACTTCATACTGTTGGTGATGGCCTGATTTGTTAAGGTCTCTCTACAGGGCCTCTCTGCCCTTGGTACACTCAACAGTTTGTGCCAATTTAGTGTCACCGGCAAACTTACTTAGTATTCTTTTGAGTCAGACATCTAAGTCATTAATGAAGATGTTGAAGAGAACTGGGCTGAGGATGGAGCCCTGCAGAACGCCACTAGTGACTGGACACCAGCCTGATGTCACCCCATTCACTGTTACCCTTTATGCCCAATCTGTGAGCCAGTTGCTCACCCATATCATGTAACATGGTCATCCAGCTGTGTGCTGGACATTTTATCCAGAAGGATACTGTGAGAGAAAGCTCACAAAAACTTTGCTGAAGTACAAAAGAATTACATCTACTGACTTTCCTAGGTCTGCTAGGTGGGTTACCCTCTTGTAGAAGGAAGTCAGGTTTGACAAGCAGGACGTTCCCCTCATGAAGCTCTGTTGGCTGTGACCAATGACTGCGTTGTCCTCCAGGTGTTTTTCAATACCTCCCAGAATAATCTTTTCCATGATTTTACCAGTCACTGAAGTGAAACTGACAGACCTCTAGTTTCCGAGGTCCTCCTTCTTGCCTTTCCTGAAAATCAAAACAACATTAGCCAGCTTCCAGTCTGCTGGAACCTCTCCACTTAGACTGGGGAATAATCCATCACCAGCAGAAGATGCAAGAGAGCCATAATGAAGAATAAACTGTTTTCCAAAGGCAAGAATATGGTTTCAGTGAATGTGTTGTAGGGAAAATGGAGAGAAACAAGACAAGACAAGGATGTTGCAAATAAACCAGTGTATGAAGATAACGGGAAAACCAAATTGTATTATGGTAACTTAGATGAGCTATTTGAATGGACACATGAAGAAAGAAACAAATAGAGTGGGTGAGATGAGAATTTAATTATAAGACATGGTGGAAGAAATGAGGTTATTTCAGTCCAAGCATGAAAAGGAAATAAAGGGATTGGCCAAAAATAGACATGTATGAAAGTCAGCAAAGAAAGGAAGCATGGACTATAACCCCAATAGGAATGACGAAGCATTTTTCAGACTTAACATCAGCGAAAACAAGAATGGGGACTCCCTGCAGGAGGCAGATGGAGGAGTTCCTGCATCAGTGACAAGAAATACAGGAAGCCAAAGAAGTTAGCTTTTTTTTTTTATTTCTTTGATTCAGGGTGTTTTAATTTATTAGAGCTTCTTTTGAGGTGCAGTAGATGAAATTATGAAGCGTATCATTAAAGCATTTTTGCTTACCCAGATTCTTTCAGAAAATTTGCACTGGGCATTGTGAGCAAGTCGATAGCCTTCGGGTGTAATCCCATTAACTACTTGTAGAGTGGCAAAGTAATTATGGTAATCCCCATTGCCCGTGCTGGAGCTTTTATGAGACCACCTGCAGGTCATTCCTTCTGACCTAAAAAGACCCATTTTAAACATTGTGCTGTTAAAACCTTAGATGACTATACTGAAATAATAGCATTAGGGGCTAATTAGTAAATATGCTTTCTTTTTGATGACATATAATTAAGAAATTGTATTTCCTAATTTTTTAACAGCTTTTCTGCAATGTCAGTTAGCAGACTTCAAAGATAATGGATTGATTTCAGTGCAACTATGTATTTCTTTTAATCCATTACCATCAATTAATCATGAAAAATGTACATATACCCACACTGCATGTAATGCTTAGTATACTTGGGAATTACTGATGGCTTAATAATAGTATGTGTAGAAACAGTGGTGTAATTACTCTCCACTCTTTGTTGCAAACAATGAATTTAATTCTCTTCTCATTTACGCTGGTGTAACTAAACTGACTTAAGAGGAATTTTGCCGTATTTACATTGCTAGGCTGATAGGAGAGTCAAATTGAGCTCTGTTTCATTCTGGTTACTGAACTTCTAACTCAAGTTGCAAAACTTAAGTCCTGCACTGGAATAGGGCTTTTTTCAAAATATATTTGCTTTTAAGTAGAGATGTTTGCGTGGGTTTACAGCTCCGTACAACTGTTGTTCTACTTCATTGTAGACATAATTTCACTAAATAGGAACTTATTCTAAGTAAATTCTGATTGTGTATATAAACTTCTTCAAGGTTTGTAGTGCTGCTGTGGCATGATGTTGTGTGGCACTGGAGACCAGGTACCAGAACTTTTGAAATGAGCAGAAGGGCTTCCAGTGTCAGGTGCTGCAAACCAAACCTGAAATCACAGAGGAATAGGAATGAAATCTTGGAAATAAAAGATACCTAAGAAACTATCAGATGTTATTTTTTTCTTCTTTTCTTCACCTGAGCAGGCACATTACAGCAAGGTTTCATCATTATAGAGGGGGGAAAAAGCACAATTAAGTAGCTGTCAGTTAATCCCATGTTCTCTTATTAAAGAATTGTAAACATGAATATTGTCTAGTTAATGAGAAATGCCTGTCAGTGAACAGTTAATCTGGCTTTACACAAGAAGGGAAAGGGGTTTTTTTGAAAATTTATTTTTGTTATCTTATATGCCTTTCAGAGGATGGTGAAATAAAGTATTGATTGCTTTATTTAAATAAATCCCAAAGGGGAGGTTTTCAGTTCACCCGAGTGTTTGTTCTGATAGGAAAGACTGAAAAGACAAGTGCCTTGTCATCGTGTGTGCTCAAACTGCACAGTATCCTCATCTAAGTTTGTCAGAGAATTGGATTGAAATGTCACTTTATCTAATGGGAGACAAGAAATTGGCCTTGTCAGATCACCCACTTATTGTAAAAAACAGCAGTTCGTATCTAATAGATGACATAAAAGTAATCAAACATTGAGCAAAAGGAAAACAGTAAGGTGGAATTGATTAAATATATTTGGTCAAGTAAATTGGAGTTCTACATATGGTCCCTACGTTGAATTTTTATAATAGTGGGCAGTTCCAACACAGATTAGATTTAGGAGAACAGAGTGAGCCTGTCTGAGCAGACATCAGATTATTACAGAGTCCAGACTGCTTATTGAGTTCAAACAAGGTAAACCTAGGTGTCAAATTGGTTAAAAGGAGTTTGGTTAGGTTTTTAAGCAAGGGCATAGAAAGGTAGCCATCTGTAATGCTGGCAGCTTAAATGTCTGCATTTTCCAAATGAAAAATTTAACACTGGGAACAGAACCAAACCCCTTCAGGACCTCTAGAGCAGAGAATTTATTCTGGAGGGCAAAGTTATTTTGATATCGTGACACAGTAGGAAAATATTAACAATTGCTTATCTGTGGTATCAATTATTCTCATACATTATATATACACAGATACTTGACATCTGTTTTTGCTCTCTGCCAACTAACCTTTCATGCTGGATCCATCAGTCCGTCTGTACCCCTTTTTTACAGACAGTACTGGTGTAAGAACTTATTTTTATGGTTGTCTTAACAATTCCTATCATGAAGTTCTGCTTTCAGATGCTCATATTTTGGCATACTGACTTGAGACTTGTATTTTTGAGTGTAGTGTGTGCCTTAGCCTGCAGGTTTTGAAAAACCTGCGGCCAAAGCAGGTGACACAGTTCATCCATCTTAGCAAACTTGTCATAGGAAAGTGCTGAAGACTCTGGAATTCGAAGCAATACCTTTTTTTCAGGAGGGTACTAGTTATGTCAAGAATGCTGTTTTTCTGTTTCTGTGAAAATATGTTCTCAAGTATAGTCTGTTTACAAGCTACTAAATAAAACCCACCAAGACCCTGAAACTTCTTTGAGTTAATTTCTCAGAGTCCTCCAAATTCTAGATACAATGAACAGAATTTAAATGCAAGCAGTGATTTGAGCTCCTCTGAGAAAGGCTGGATGCAGGCACCGGACTCAAAACCTGTGAGCTTACCATTTCTGTTCTTTTAGTATGCAGCCCCCCATTTTGCTGAACCTTTGTACTGTGAGGGTAAAATGGTGAGATGCATGATGTGGTAGTAAGGAGTGCAAGAGCAAGAAGCTGCATACCCAGATGAGGTTGTTAGTGTTGGGTCTGAAAGGCATGGCAAACTGGGAGGTGTTTTGAAATACAAGGGCAGGTAGGTAAAAACTGGGACTACGTAAGCACCAGAAAGTTGGGGAGAAAGACCTGGAGGTGCTGGTTAACAGCTGGCTGAACATGAGCCAGCGTGCCCCAGGTGGCCAAGAAGGCCAAAGGCATCCTGGCCTGTACTAAAACAGAGTGTGTCCTATAGGATCAGAGAAGTGATCTGTACTCAGCACTGGTAAGTCCTGTGAGGAGCAGCTGAGGGAGCTGGGATTGTTTCGTCTGGAGAAAAGGAGTCTTGGGGGTGACCTTACTGCTCTCTACAACTACCTGAAAGGAGGGTGTATCAAGGTAGGGGTTGGTCTCTTCTCTCAGGCAGCCAGGGACAGGACAAGAGGGCACAGTCTTAAGCTATGCCAGGGAGGTTCAGGTTGGACATCAGGAAGAACTTTTTCACTGAAAGGATGGTTAAACATTGGAACAAGCTGCCAAGGGAGGTAGGGGAGTCACCATCCCTGAAAGCGCTCTCTTTGTGCTGTGGCTTTGTTGTCATGGTGGTGTTCAGTCAAAGGTTGGACTCAATGATCATGGAGGTCTTTTCCAACCTTAATGATTTGGTGAATCCATGACAGATTGTGAAAGATAAACATAGATACACATTCATATGCAAAAAATATAGCCAGTGGAAAAGGGAAACTCTTTGGAAAGGGAAGTTGTCTGTTGCTGGAGGGGAGAAGAAATGCAGATGCTAGTAAGGGTCATGGTTAGAACAGCAGCAGACTGGACAGCAAAGAGAGGAGTAGGAACAGAGCTTGTAGCTCTGGGGTAAAAAATAACACAAACAAACCTGGAGTGGAAGTTCAGTGATATTTGGCATGGGGGTGTGGTGACCATGGTGTGGGGAGAAAACAAAAACTAAGCAAAACAGATGTTTCCACCCCCCCAGGAAAGGAGGGTAACTCAGGTTCTTGCTAATAAATCCCTTAGGGTGGATTAGAGTTAAACAACACTGAATGTTTGGTGTTTGTAAATATTTATATATGTAGGGTTTATTTTAGAACAGTTTGGTTTCAAAGGAAAATAGCTGTGTAGCCATTTTCGGTTTTATCATCTATAATACTGCAGCAATATTAAAGCATAAAAATACTACCTAAGAAAATGTATAAGGGAGAGAAAGAGAAAAAGGATAAAGGTCCTAAGATATATATATATATTTAAATAGAGAGAGAGAGAGAGATAGTCACCACCCCCTGGATCCAGCCATGAAACTTGGTAGTTGCAGCTTCAATGTCTGTTGGTTGAAGTGATGGTCTTGATCTACCAGGAGTGGGGAAAGCCCAGACAAAACTCAAAGATTTCAGGTGGGAACGCCTAGGACTTCCCCTGGGGTGGGAAGTTCCACAATGGATGATATCACAGGACAGGTCATGAGTCTCTGACACCTCCTAAGACCTTACAGCTGCCTATTATGTCCGTCATCTGAGATGAATAGTCCAGGCTAGGTGTGAAATGTCTTCAATGCTCCCCAGAGGGGTTTTTACAGCAGAGTCTTAGTGCAAGGGAGGACATTGACATGATAAGAAGGATTATCCCACCTCCAAGGCTTTACCTTTTATCAGCCTCTTCTCTTATCTGGAAATCCAGTTTGTAGCTTCAGGTATGCACACCCTACTGCACCTGGGATAGCTGGACAATAGGACCCCCTTATCTTATCTGAAGGTCCCTTTGCAGTAGGCATATTCAGGGATCAAGCCGTGGGCTTTGCTGGATGAGCAGCTATTTCTTTGCAGTTTGACAAAAGTCTTTTGGTGATCTTAACAGTATTTAAGCCATTAACCATTTCAGTCTCTGACAGCAGAGAAGGGGAAAGGTGGATGAATTTACACCGTTTTCTTTTCGTAAAGGGTTGTGCCCACGGTCCTTTGTTAGCAAATTCAAGAAGAGGTCACATGTCTATCCAAAGTCTAAAAAGTTTGAAATTTGCAAATATGGATAAGCTTAGCTTCTTTTTTTGAGTTAATATTCTGTTTTAAAAACCTATATTTAAAGAGTTTAACAGTATTGCATAGATTTGCTTATCTGCTTCAGGAGAGATCTGCAAGGAAGAATTCCTATTTAATCTACTGCTTTTAGTGAAAGACAGTTGTGCTGCAGTGTGGTACTTACCTGACTAAGGGATTCAGACTCCTCAATATCCTAAAAAATTAAATCATTCTGTCTAAAGAAAGAAAAAATGTAAAAGAAGAATAACTTTCATACTTCAGTCATGAATTTTTTTTCTAGTGTTTGTATTAAAGAATCTGCTTAACTGTGTCTCGTGTTTTTAACAGTCTTGTAATATAGGCATCATGTTTGTAATGAAAGGTTGATTTTATGTAGTCTCAGTGTCTGGTAAGAAGATAACTTCTAGTATTAAACTGTGTTAATAGTATTAAACTGCAGTATATGCAGGTTTTGCTGTAATAATGCAGCTTGCATTAACCTTTTGCATTGTGGTCATAAAGAAATTAATAATATGCCCTGAGGTACAAAAAGACAATAAAATACTGTCGGTTTCAAGTACTTGTAATACTTGGAATGAATTGGTGTAACCACTAACCTTAGTGACCTAACTCCTGAGTTTGCATTTTGAATGGCACTTCAACAGCCTTTAGTAGCATTTGAAACTTGAAAGTAATTAACTGTTCTTTCAGCATGGCTAAGTAAATGCCTTAGGATGCTCTATAAAAGTTCCATTTTATGTCTTGGTTCACAAACCAGCCTAATGATTTAAATTGATGCTAAATCATTTTGAGTCGAGTCAGAACTGTTTCCAGACATGCTATCGCTGTATGAAGCCATGGTTTATATACTTCAGGAAGAATAGTTTCCATACAATTGCAATATGTTTCTAACCCAACAATGACATCAGTTTGCCGTATGTTGCTAATGACATAAAACAAGTAGTTTTCCCTACTTATTTGAAAATGTAAACAATATTCTTTATATCCTGGAATCTATCACAATATATTACGCTATTTTTATGTCTGTTCCAATTAGTAATTATTAGTACACATCTTTGGACACATTCTGATTTACTGGTCTTCATTATAGTAATCAATTAGTTTTGTTAAGATGTATAATTATGACACCTATGCTTGCTGTTTTGTAATGTTGTATTTCAGCAGTTGCTAACAGATTGCACAGATCGAAGCTTGCATACAAGTGTACGGTGCTAATTAGAAGCACCATCTCTCTGAGGCATAGCTAATCTTCAATGTACTTAGTGCTCTGAGTTACTCTTTCTGTAAATTAAAAAAGGTAACATGCTGTAGGATAATTACATGTTTGTTAAAATAGCAATTCTGCTATTTCTCTGAGTTACTTTCTCCCTTTTGTTTCGTTCTTTTATGTTCTTTGCTCTAACTGTGACTTTGAAGTCCTTGAGAAAATGATGAAATGTATAAATCCAGTGTCTTGTCTGTTTAACTACCTATATCTCAAAACACAGGGAAATGGTTAGCAGAAGAGGATAAATCTGAATGTAAAGCTTAGCGAAGACAGATGTCCTACCTTCATTACATATTCTGTGTAGCCTTAAGAAGATGGCAGTGTTTGCTGATAGATATGTTAAGAATATTGGATCAAACAGTGCCTTATTACAGTGGCCTGGTTTCATTCTACTTGAATATATTTATCCAGTGGGAAAGTGAATCTTTTGCAGATGTGATGCATGAAACAGCAGAATAACTTAACCAATAGGAAAAAAACCCCCAATTTGTTATTTACCTTTAAATAGACATGATATTTGTAAATTAATTTCTACAGTCTAATTTAAAATGAAATGTCCATCACATAATAAATAAAAGTGGTTTTAAAATTTTGCTCACTTTAAAACTCTTTGGAGTCCAGACTACCAGCATATCAGATGCATGATTTCTCTGTGATAGAGATTACTGCTACTATGTGGTAGTGAAAATAAGGCATTATATGAAATAGAATCAGACTTGAAAAAACTCAAGAACCCCCAGCTTTCATTTAGAAACTCTTTCATTTTAACTGGGGTATAAGACTTGAAAATTACTATACTTACTTTGCTTATAGAGAAGTCTGAAAATATGAAGGCTGAGTAGTTTAGTACATGAAAAGTAATAAATAAAAAAATTAATTTTGTTTTCATGCAAAAATTGCTGTTCTGACTATGTCTTAGGATAGACTACAACATCAATTCTACCTTAAAAATACTAGTTTTGAATAGAATAATATTAACATCCAGGAAGAACTGTATTTGAATAAGAAAACTTGAGATTATTTTTTTTTCTAAATGGGAAGTTGCGATGTAATGTGTAGTGAATAGAATTCCATTTGCACCTTGTTTGAAGTTACATGGTATAAACCAAAAGCTTCACGTTAAAATCTCCAAGTGCATAAGCAAAAGAGTCTGCATATTGCGGTTTAATGAAAATAAGTCAATCTGTAGTGGTGATTTCTTCATATCCATACTTTTATGCAGTCTTCTTCTCTAATATACTACAAGACACATTGCTTATTTGAATGTTTTAGGAGCAGAAAAAATGCAAGTGTAGTCATTGCTTCTTTTTGTAACTTACTTTGCTTCAGAACCACCAGTTCCCATTGCTCCACCCCAGCTGTCCTCAGTTGGTGCAACTTACCTGTGGATACAGTTGAATGCCAATTCCATCAATGGGGATGGACCCATTATTCAAAGAGAAGTTGAATATCGAACTTCAAGTGGAAGCTGGTATGACATACAACCTGTGGACTCCACAAGCTACAAGATTGGGCACCTGGATCCTGATACAGAATATGAAATCAGTGTATTACTTACAAGACCAGGTGAAGGAGGAACAGGATCTCCTGGCCCAGCTCTCAAAACAAGAACAAAATGTGCTGGTGAGTACTCAAAATTGATAGGAAAATTGTAAGCATCTTTCTAGGGTTGAAAGCATAAGGTTATTCCACTAGCAGTATGTACTGTCTGTCTTAAAACCTGCAGGAATTAAAACTGAATGTTTTGAAGTATAAGCTATTAGCATTTGCTAGCTCTGGTGACCTTGAAACCAACCTTTGGTGCCACTGTAGTTTGTAGATGAAATCATGCTTTACTATCTGGTATGCACTGAGCTCTCTCCATTTCATTACACTCCTCTCTTGCCACTGTGTATTTGGGGTTTTTTTTGGTTTCTTTCCCTTGGCTAGTTTCCCAAGCTTGATTAAAATTTTGTTTGTTTTGGATAAAGTCACTTCTTTCCTTTTTTCAGTGTCAGTTATATCAAACTTGTGGTTAAAGTGGAAAGGGATCCTTTGTAACAGAAAAAAATATTCACTATTAAGTCTCAGTTAGCAGATGAGATTTAGTTAAGGGCTGCTTTCTTGACTGACTGACAGCATGTCTTTTTATTAAACAAGAAACTGTAATTTCTGATGTGTTGTAGCAATCTTAGCTCCTGTTTTGAATGTTATAATTAGTAAAGCTGACCTCTGTAAAAACATACGAAGTAGAATAATTTTCAGTAGGAGTGGCAATTATACTACTTTGGGATTTAGCTACTAAAAAAAGAATAGAGGATACCGTGACCTGTCTTTTTTTTGGTCATTAGTATTTTTCCCCAGTATTTTGAATCTTCTTTCTGTTGCTGTAAAGTTGGTGGAAGATAGGCAGGAGTGTACCTAGAGGAAATGGGAGTAAGCAAGTGATACTAGCTTATTGTTCCCAGTCTTTTAAAGAATGACTTGGTGTTATCTGTCCTTTGAACAGGAAAAATTACATACTTCAGCAGGAATAATTGTCTATTTCCATTGCCTATGAAAGTACAGTTACTCTTAGTGAAGTCATCTGGCCACCTGTCAGTGACTAAATGGCCTTTCAGTTGAATTGAATTGGTGTGATGTCAAACACGGAATATAGTTGCTTTCAAAATCCCAGTGTTATGTTTTGAAGATGCAAGCTTATACAAGTACTAACTCTTTGGGGTTTGTTTTTTTTTTTTCTTCCTCTCATTACTGGGAAGAAGTATTTAATGAAAAATACCAAAAGCAGTACATCTGAGTTATAAAAAAGGTTAAGTATTTGTAGGATTTTCTGCACTAGACTAAGATAACTTCAGCTTAGTCAAAAGTGAAGTGTAGAAATTAATTGTAATTCCCTTCAGGAGGGTTTCTGGGTCACCATGGCCTTCATAATAACATAAAATATCTAGACTAGGGATATCTAAAATGTCTAGACTAGGTAAGTATGTATTTAATACACAGGTACTTCAGTTATTTTAAAATCAATAGTTTTTCTCATGGTTTGATCATCTGCTTAAATGACCAGTTATTGCAATACTGGATGCTGTGTATATGAGCCTGTCTGTACTAAAGTATTAGAGTGTGGGAGGTGACACCAGCCAGCAGCCAAGTACCCACACGGCCACTCCCTCCATCGCCTCTGCCACGGACAGGGAGAAAATAGACGAAAGGCAAGAATACTCGTGGATTGAGACAAAGATTGTTTAGTAGGTGAAGCAAAAGCTGCAGTTGCAAGGAAAACAAAATAGGAAATTTATTCACAGTTTCCCATTGGCAGGCAGATGTTTAGCCACTTGGTGGGAAGCAGTGCCTTGGCACACATACTGGTTATTTGACAAATGCCATAACAATTGACATCCCCCTTCCTCCTCCTTTCCTTGAGCTTTGACTTTTGACTGTGACATTGTATGATATGGAACATCCCTTTGGTCAGGTGAAGTCAGCAGTCCCTGCTGTGTCCCCTACCAGCTTCTTGTCCACCTTCAGGATATTTGCTGAGGAGGGTGGAGTGGGAAAAAAGAAAGCCTTGAGGGTGTGCAAGCACATTTAAAACACTGGTATGTTGTCAAGTGTGTTTTAGTCATAAATCCAAAACACAGTGCCATACAGGCTGCTGTGAAGGACATTAACTCCATCTCAGCCAGACCAAGCAGAGAGTGAAACTGGGAGTTTTTGTTAAATTTAAGAACATCATGTGCTTTCTGGTCTTTTCAGTGGTACATACTGTTGAGTAATAAAACATGCATTCAGTCTCATAAGCCACTAGGTACTGGAAGTATTTTACTACCTGGTAATGTCTTGTAATATATCAGAATTATTTGTGTTTTCATCAAGCTAAACAGTAACCTTCTTAAATTAAAAGTAGGAAGTGAAGTGCCTGAAAAATGTAAATTGAATGGTGATATTAAATCCATCTCTACAAACTGGCTTTTTTATAGCAGCAGATCTTACTTTGAAGGTGTAGTGGTTATTGGTTAACTGTTAGCAAGTGACATGCTAATAACTGGCCCAAGGGTTTAAAAAGAGATGCTGATAAACTAATGACAGTATAATTAAGCTGGGTAGGAGTAAAATAATGCCAGTCTCCAAAGCATACCATGGAATTAATAAAACAGGAGTCTTTAAGAGAAGAATCATTGCACCTTTTTAATTACTGTGATAATTGTATGCTGCTTGCCTGTTCCCTAGGGGAAGATAGTGAACCACTTGGCGACTTGAAGCACTATGCTAGGCATTCAATAATCTTAATAGTTCTCCAAAGCATTTGAAATATGTTTTCATTTTAGCAAAATGAGATTTCAGAGGCTTGTAATAGACAAGTCTTATCTGTAACTTTACTAAATAAAAGCATCTATATTTAGAATGCAAAGAAAAAAAAATCTCTCCAGACTTGGTTGCATCACGCTCAGTGGAGTAGTTACTACTTGAGAAAGTGCTTTGCTTCCTTTTGGTGAAATACAATGTAAATGGAAGTGCTATTTCAGTGTAATGTTCAGGAAGGCCGAGGAATTACATTCAGGTCTGGATTAAATTTACTCTAGAATGTGGAGTTCGGGTTTGAAAAAGAACAGGTTAATGGATTTTGGCCATTGTGAACCATATTTGAGTCAGACTTACTAAAAAGGGGTATTCTCATTTCAAGGAATGAAATGGAGGCCTCTCCAGCTTGTCTGGAATTTGAGTCACCAGTTCCTGTGCTCAAAGCTCCCTTGTCCCACAACCATCTCATATGGTGTTACAAACCTAGAAGACTACTGCCATTTAAAATAAAAGAGGGGCAAGGAGAGATGGGAAGAAATTTTATTAGGATATAGGTACATGACAGGACATTTCCATTATGTAGTATTTCTCAAATTACTTAGATGTATATTTTTAGGCTGGTATAAAATAACTTGTAAAATAAGAATTCCAGAGTAGTCACCCACAATTAGAGCTATTTAGGAGCAGGATATCAGAATGCTTCACACTTCAGGCACTGTTACCTGAGGAACAACATTGTTAGCCAGGTATGAGGCTTGTAATGTCAATCACTGCTATAGAGAGCTGGGTGAGCTGTTGCTCTCAGAGAAATAGCTGCAGAAGTATTTGAACCAAAGAAATCACCTTGTATGTGGGCATAGGACAGTACTTAGAGTGGCTCTGCCATATGGGATGTAAGATGTTTGAGGATCTCAGAATCAGTACTTATTAAAAAAAACACCTCTTACCTCTTACTTAAATAGATTGGGAATCCTCTGGTGACTGAAAAAGTCCAGAATCAAATCTTCTCTAAATCACAGATTCATAGAATGGAAGGAACCTTAAAAATCATCTGGTTCTACCCACCCCTGCCATGGACAAGGGCATCTTCCACAAGACCAGGTTGCTCAAAGCCCCATCCAACCTGTCTGTGAACACTTCCAGAGTTGACACATCCATGGCTTCTCTGGGCAGCTTGTTCCAGTACCTCACCACCCTCACAGCAAAGAATTTCTTCCTAACATCTAATCTAAACCTACTTTCTTTCAGTTCAAAGCCATACCCCCTTGTTCTGTCGCCAGTTTCTGTTGAGACGCAATCTGACCCAAACCCAGTAGAACTGTCCATAGTAAAACTTAAGTAGGTATGTTGAAGGATGAATGTTCGACTATTTTGTTATTTGTCCACATCCATATCAATATTTTTATGGGTAGAATTATTTATTCCAGTGCTTTTCAACCTGTTTAGTGTTTGACATGTGTTGCATGATACAAAGTTTGATCTAGTATGCGTCCCTGCACTCCGATGGTGAGACAGTGCCCCAGTTAAAACACTCCTGGAAAATCCAGAACTGCTAAATGAGGTCCTGGAAGGGTTTGGGGTTTTTGTTGTTGTTGTTTGTTTTGTTTTGTTTTTTTGTTTTGTTTTGTTTGTTCGTTGTTGTTGGTTTTTTTCTGT
This sequence comes from Sclerurus mexicanus, assembly GCA_013396755.1. Taxonomy (NCBI): domain Eukaryota; kingdom Metazoa; phylum Chordata; class Aves; order Passeriformes; family Furnariidae; genus Sclerurus; species Sclerurus mexicanus. The sequence continues at coordinate 563,422 of VWZF01000628.1, read as the reverse complement.
GGCCTCTCTAGTAGGGAACTATTTTTAAGCAATGTTGTTCCTTGAATCTGCTGGTGAACACATACATCTTAAAGATGGATACCTTAGGAAGAAAAGCTAAAATAAAATCCCCTCTCCTGCTAAGGCAGGGAATTTTTAAGGCCCCCTAGGGAAAATCGTTACCTTTTTCTCATAATTTTTCTTTTTTCACTGTGACATTTGGAATAATTCCCAAAAATTAGCATATTTTTATTTGCTGAACCAGAAAAATCTATTTGAAATTAAGAAAATAAAAATAAATAAAAGGACTGCCATGAAAGTAGCTGCTGATGAATTATACCCAAACTGTGGGGGGTTTTTAATGGTCAGAACTCTACTTCTCTGTGCTAAGACACAATTATTGCCCTGGAGTATTTTCAAAAACAACTACTGTCAATTTAACCAAAAATTTTCATACAAAGAAGTAACAGGAATGTTTTAATTTACATAGTTGATTTTGCTGTCTCTTCTACCCCATCACCTGATCTTGTCAGGAGGAAAGCTGTTACTCCCAGTACAACTGAGCTCTTGAAAAAGTGCTGCAGGTTTGTTGTAAAATATCTGGTACTCCTAGGCGGCTTGTTACAATGTGGAAGAACAGAGCAGAGGAAATCTTTGAATCCCCACTCTTGAAAAAGGATAATCTTTATCTTACTCATTTTGCTCACTGTTTTGGCTTCATGTGGATAACCTTTCAAGGTGTCTAAACCATTTCACTAGTTCTGTGCTGCCCACTGGCATCCACTGGCATTGTGAAAAAAATCTACATGTGCCAGACTGCACTGGTGGAATGAGTATCCTCTTCCCTCTGATCACTTAAGGCATGCATCAGGCTGCAACAGACAGAAGCATTTTTAAGCAACATGGTACAAACCAGCAACGGTGTTGAACCCTGCGTGTAAATTCAGTGTGTTCAGGTATGCTAGGCAGTACTCCATGCCACCGCTTCCTCCTGTCCCATAACATGGAGCACTTGACAGGTCCTACAAGATGGACAGTCTCCAGCTCCAAAACATTCTCTTTTGCGGTCACTTTTGCAGTTGGTCTTCCCTGTTTTCCACCCTCCCATCTTTTTTTGTTATTAATTCTGTAGTTAGTCTCCCCCTTTGTCAGTTTCCATACCTTACCCTGTCTTGGATCTCAGTGATATTTACTGCTTATTTCCATGTCATTTCCCATTCTATATCACTATTAGGAAAGAGGAATTCCTTCCTAAGAACTTCTCTAGGCTGAAATGGCAGCTGTCTTTCTCTGTCCTTAGAGGCTTCTTTGGATATTTTAACTTTGTCTCGAGAAAAGAGGAAGGATCTTATTGTCATTGGGTATTAAGTTATTCCTTCTCATTGCTGCTACCTTGGCGGACTGCATGTGAAGAGGTTCAGGTTATTTTTCAGGCATATAACAAAGTCTTAACACAGCTTAGTTTTGTGATCATAAGAAAATGTCAACTTGAAGCTGTACTGCAGGTTCTTTTCCACAGCTCTGTCTCAGAACTTAGCAATTTTCTCAGAAGTTTGAACCAAGGTTTTGCAGCTGTGTTGTACTTGAGCTAGACCTCAGGTCACAGACACCTGAACCCTGAGAAGGGTTGAAGATATTGCACCATTTCATTTTCCATGAAAAAGTTCCATGATATTTCTAAAGTCACCATTCCTAACCTGAAACTATAATAAACTTTAGTAGGAAGTCGCCTTGATTTATCAGAGCTAGAAGTCCACAATGAACTTATATTCATTTATGGTTTTATTATGAAAGTAATTTCCTACTATATTGTCCTTTCTCCTAATGCCTTTCTGATACACAAACCGTTCTCATATAAGGTCTATTTTCTCATAAGGGTAAAAGCTAGTATTGGATTTTCTGCACTGTAGCAGTTGAATTTCAGCTTTTGGATGTGTGGAAGGTAAACTGGTAGATTTTAATAGAATTCCAAGAAAATACTACATATTTCATGTCCATGTCTCTGTGTCACTTGTCACTTACTTCTGATGAGGAAACAAAAAATTGCATCTTCTTGGAAAGGGCTCTACAGAAAACACAAACGATGTTCAGCTGTGACTAGTATATGAAAATTCTTCTTTGGTAGCCACTTGTCTGGAAATAAGCCCCCAAGCTGTTTCTTACTAAGATGATTTCTCTGATATTGTCTTATAGAAAGCCTTCTCTTGTGTTACTGGAAATCTTGGGTCCAGAAAAAAACCCAAATAATCCAAATTGCTCCCATGAAAGATCTCTTTAAATTCAATTCTCCTATTCTTTGTATCACAGTCTAAAATTCCCCACTGGGAGTCCTTTAGTCCCTTAAAGAAAAAAACAAAACAAAAAAAAATGCAGTAAATGACAGTGAGTGCAACTGAAGCAAATGCCACTCCTATCTTCAAGAAGGGCAGAAAGGAAGCCCAGGGAACTACAGGCTGAACAGCCTCACCATAATCCCCATGGAAAGGTGTTGGGAGAACCAATCTTGAAAACCATTTCCAGGCACACAAAAAACAGAATCAGAAGAATTCAGCATAGATTCACAGAAAAGAAGTCATGCTTGATGTACCTCATAGCCCAGTGAAATGGTTTCATAGGCGAGGAGAAGAGAGAAGTGGAGGTACTCAAAAGTTACCTGGAAAACATACTAGATGCTCTAGTTGACCATGGTTGAGCAAGGGTGGTGGGGAGGGTGGTTGGACCAGATGAACCAGATGCTTCCTACCTCAGCCTTTCTGTGATCTGAGATTCTGTCAAAGTCTGGAAAGAGAAGCTGTCATCATGGTGTCTGTTAAATTCTCCTGGACTCTGCTTTCACAAACAGGGATGTATCCTGATCTTTCCACTCTATTCCTGTTGTTCCCTGAAGCTGTATAAACAGTGAGGTTCAGTGTGATGGAAAGAATTTATCACAGACAATAGTTTGAGTTCCACCACATTATTCTGGATGCTTCTTCAGATTCGTGGTTGCCAATGAGAGGGAAAAATAAACATTTTCTTCTGGAAAGTAAAACATTATCAGGGTATTTGCCCTTTCATTCCAGTTGTGTCTTTTGCAGGGGAAAGCACAGGTTGGTTCTTCATGTAGTGAATCTTCAGCCTGTGAGCAAAAATACTTTCCTAATTTTAGCAACCAAGTGAGCTGGTGTTATGCAGAAATTACTAATACCTGCACTTTGGTGTCTCCATCAGTCCCTGAATACATATTTTTGGGTTAGTTAGAGCATCCAGAGATCTCATTTGAGAAACGGAACCTTTTTCCTTCCCAGCTGACAGGGAGGACAAAAAGAGGACAGGAAATCTGAAAATATCTATGTCTGTTGACCCTCTCTCTGACACGTATGCGTAAGTATGTAAGGAATATAGAGACATTCTAGTATGATAAGGACACAAAGTATGAAACCTGGCTGTTAAAACTGTTCGTTTTGAGGAGCTCCATGTGAAAACGAGGAGAAGCATTTGGGATTATTTTCTGAAAGTTACATGTGGGTTAATACAGGAGTGGAAACTGAGTGTGTGTGAAATGAACTGCCAGGAAAAACTGTCTTTGGTCGTGTGAAAAGCAGTCATATAAATGAAGACTTAGTTCTTCACTTCATTAGATTCCCATTTCAAAACATTTGCAGAGTAGGAAATTAACCTGCTCTTTGAGACAAATGAACCTTCACCAATTTACAGCCAACCTGAGGGGCAAAATTATTAATTTCACATCTGCCAGGTAGAGGGAATGTGAAGAAAACATAATGACCCTTGAGAAAACGTAGATATGTGATTTCTCTGATGACATATCTCCATCTCCAGAACTGTTGCAGTTTTTTATTAATTTTAAGGATAAGCTCCAAAAACACACACTGAATTATTTTACCCAACTTAAATTCAGGAAGAATTTCTCATCATGGAATGAGAAAAAGCCAGCAAGTTGTGAGTGTACTGGTTATAAACAAAGGCTGGTATGTGGGCACTTTTAAGAGAAGTGATAAATTAGGTATACTTTTGAAAAATACTGATAAGGCATTCCTTGGTATTACTGTCTTGAGAACAAATTGCATATTAACTGTTTCATAGGTGCTTTGAATCTTTCTTTTCAAAAGTATTATTACTGCAGATTTAAAAATGTATTGGTACTCTATTATTAAAAGCAATTAGAAATAACGGGAAGAGCTTGCTTTGGGCATAGGTGCCTTCCCTGTGAAGTTCCATGGGTGCCTTGAATTTATCAAATTTCTGCTGAGCACTTTCACTTTCTCCCCCCTCCTGAGGTCAGTTTTTACATCAGCTATTCCGGTTTCCCCGTACAGTTATGCCATACTGCCTTCCAGTTGTAGGCAAACTTCACTATTAATGATGCTGATCCTTTGCCAAAAACATTAGCAAATGAGACAGGAAATTATGGCTTTTCCTCTTAGTCAATGGAGAAGGTCTTATCCAAAACCAGAGCAAAATCTTTTATACATTTGAAGTGTCCAAAGTATATTTACTTAGTTTGTGTCTGAAAGAATAACAAATTGTGTGTGCCCAAGAGTGTGTATGTGTGGATACAGACACAAACACATATACATCTCCATTTCTTTTCCTTCACATATGTGTATGCCGGTATCACCCCTATGACCAAATGGGATTTAGGCTCTAAAGGACAGATTTTGTAATTTAAAAAAAATTGGTTGCATCAACTTTGAAACATTGTGTTTGGGAGTCAGGAAACTAAGATGTCTCATAGACCACAGAAGCCTAATTTCTGAAAGATTTGTCTACTGAATATGGGTAATCCCATTTTCCCTTATGACAGACCTGACAGGCAAGAGGCAGCACCCAACTAACCACAAATCTGTTGTTGAATGGAGTATCTGATGCTAGACTTCCACTTGTCTGCCCTGAGCCTCCTGAATGAGGGCACTCATTTGGCTTTCTCTCATCTTCCAGAATTAAATTCTGGCAGGACTGTGTCGAGTTATTTGGATGAAATTTTCCAATGATTTTAAAGGGTATTGAAAGATGGAAATGGATGAACAGACAAGCATTCTCTGTGGTTTTGATATTTTAAGGCTTGCTCTTTTGTTTGAGACTGTTAGACCATGTTCCATCTTGCCCAGCAGCTTTGGCCAGCTGTAAAAACACATAACAAACTCCAGCAATTCTGTTGGAGTATCCGTGAAGCATGAAACATCCAGGAATTATATGGAAATATAGAGATGCTTTAGTTTTTTAAACCTTTTAGTAGTTTGGTTTTGTTTCTTTTTTTTCAAAAACGTAATAACAAAGGTTTGTAAAATGAATGGTATATTAATTTTACCTCACTTCAAAGGAAAATGAGCAATGACACCGCTCAGGTGCTTCCGGTTTTTCTGGTGCTTGAGAGACATACTGGCTTTGCAAACCTGTTTGTTTTACAAATGTAGAGTTGTGCGCAGCATTCAGTCCGACTTCCTGAAGGTTCCCAGGGAGAACAGCCAGTCTTATCAGTTCTGGTTTTCCTGGTACTACTTTTTGCTATAAAATGCAATTATAACTTTATAGTCTAGACTGTAGATTATGTGCCTGGTTTGAGACCTGAAATCAGAGCAGATCCTAAAGAAATGCCCCAACTTTGAAGAAAAAACCTTTTCAGGGCACTAGGTCGCTGCAGTGCTGTGAATAGGTCTTACAGTCCAAGGATCTCTCTTGGGGAGCAAGTGTGCATCACGTTTCTGTTTACAACTACAGAAAAACAAAGCTGAGACAGTTCACAGAGTGCTAGACCTCAGCTTCTATAGATGTAAAAAAAGTAGTTTTGTTTGGCAGTTCATCTGATTGCTGCTGAGTGTATTGGTTAGGCAGGGAGGGGCATCCCTGTGGAACCGAGATTCTTCCAGACTTTGTTGTAGACCACAAACATCTGGGGGAGGAAAGTTTCTCTGTATTCTTTTTTTTTTTTTTTTTTCTCTACTCTGTACCTACATGACTAGATGAATTCTGGCCCAAAGAAAATAAACCATTTGCCCATGAAAGCATTGAGCAAGCAAATGCTTTCTTAACTATCTAAAAAGAACTAAGAAATAAAATTGGGAAACTTTTTGCATAGCATTATCATGAGGTACTGTATTAAAAGAAAAACAGTGGCGATTAAAGTAAAACTGCCAGCAAAGTTAATGTTTTAGGGGTCTTGCATTTTAGTATATGCCCAACCATCTAAAATACTTGTAGCGATTGTGTTTTCAAATTTATACTGCTGATGTCTGCATTTAGCTGTCTTTCAATGTATACCATCATTTAAGCACTCTTGTTATGATTTTAAATGTAGTAACAACGTTCTGTGCATTTAGTTCATGCCTATTTATCCTGTGAAACTTGATCTGCTTCCTGGAAGAAGAGAGGAGGGTTTTCTTTTGGGAAAGAGAGAGTTTAGTTTTATTCATGATTCAGAACTTTCAGAAAGCTCTCTGAAGGTATTTTGGTGCAGAAATTTTGCAGTAGAAAATGATGTTTATAGTGGACTGTTATCTTTTAAAATTATACATATGGGAAAATGCATGTAAAGCAAAAAGGCAATAATGAGTGTTTACTCTTGACATGCAGAAGTGCCTTTTCATTTCTAAAAATTTATGTTCTTTGGAAACAAAAATCAAATTGTCTGTCAGTTCCTCTTTGTTTTGACCGTTTCTGCAGATGTTTTGTTTGCAATTAGCTTAAAAATAAAAAAAAAATTCAATAATTTACTTAATTACTGTTGTATAGTGTTGAATTTGAGAGGATGAACCAATGTGTAACTGGCATGTTTGGCCAAGTAAATGAAAAAAATAAATTTAATGACCTGAGCATAATTATAGATGACTTTGGAATGACAACTGGCAAAAATTGTACTATAATTAAATTTCCATTATAAAAGTTTCATCTTTTTTGTCTGACATGTGAGGCTAGATTGTGAAGAGTATTCATTTATAAGAGGAAGAATTAGAGAGCTATAATTTATAATTCAGGGTAATCAATGAAAGCATTTCTTTTGTCAAAGAACCTTTCACTGACAAACAGCATTGCATTGTTAGTTGTTCTAAAAAGAAACTAAAAATTCTTTTGTTGTTTTTTCACTTACTGTAAAAGGAGCTGAAAAATTCTGGTGGTTGAATCATCTTGCAGTAATTCAAAGTAATATTATGCAGATAGGGCTTCTCAGACTGTTTCTCTTCATCAGCTTTGTCTCAAAGACTGTTCATTAAGAAGTAGAATATTTCTAAGGCCATCTTATCAAGATTTTGTTTAACCTTAAATGAAAGAAGTGATGCAAGAAGTGAGAACATATTGTGATTTCCAAATTTTCCTGTTATTGACTCAGGTGGATCCTTTGCTTTCTGGTTCTGGAGTCTCAAAGGCAATGAACAAAAACATTATGAGGCTACCCTGTTTACTTCTACAAAGTCTTTCAAAGAGAGCACCAGCAGAAGTTAGTATTTTAAAGAGTTTGGGCACCAGATTTTCACAGACAACACCAAAACTCAGAATCACTCTCATTTAATGATTAGATAAGTAATTCTTCATACACTCATTTGAGCTCCGTATTTACAGAAGTGTTTGCTAAAAATTTTCATAATGATGAAAGAGGAAGAGTAGTCATTTCAGACTAAGTTGCAAATATTTGACAAAGTTGGTAGGGGACTGGTGATAAAATGTATATGACAACTCTGTGCACTAGTAGCTGTAGGTGTATACTTGTATATGCTGTTTTTCATGTAAAATATCAAATTTAAGGTTAGCAAGTGAATTAAGAAGATACTTAGTTCCTTTAACATGCAGTGGCTTATGTCTGGCTAAAATGGAATACAGCTTAAAGTAGTAGTAGTGAATATCTTTGATTTTATTCAGTATGAAATATTAGAGAATATATGCTACTCAGATACTCCTCTTAAAGTGATTTCATTTGTCTTTGATAGTACAAAAGTTTCGATGAATTCAAGTCAGAGTTTTGTGTTGTTATAATAAAGACCCAGGGTACATGATTTAGAACAAAAAAAAAACTTTTCCTGTTTTCAGTTTTGGGTTTCCATGGATTACAAAAATTTCTAGTTTTGTGGTTTGGGAGAGGGGAAAAGGGCTTCAGCAGTGTTGGAGTGGTATTAGATGTTGAGATTATGAATGGAATCAATTTTTCCCGTGAAAAACAGAAACTGAAATGTGTAGCGACTCAAGATTGCTCTAGAATGAGGCACCTGCAGGAAGATACAGAAGCTCTCATGGATCAATAAGCCTTTACCTGCTCAGAGTTTAAGACTTGTAAAAACTGACACTCCTTATAGAGATAGTCTGACTCTTCATACAGAGAAACAAAAAGGGCAAAAGTCCCAGCACAGCTTTTTGGGGTGGGTGGGTGAACAGAAGTAGATGTGGAATCTGTCTCCTTTTGATGAGAGAAGAGGGGAAAGATTAAACTTATTTCACATAGAAGCATTCTGAGTGAGGTTCAGGAGACCTTGGGTCCTTTCCTTCACTAAAAGTCAAGTTTTTGCTTTAACTGAAGGTCTTTAATCCAATCCAGCCTGGGCCTACATTTTTTGCTGATTTTCAGCATTTTCTTTTGCTTATATCCATGGACAAAACCTCTTTCCTTGTTTTCATTAACTTTCCCATTTTGTTTATCATGTTAGATACCAGTTTTAGGTAGCATTTCATGTGTAAGCCATGTAACAAAATAGGTTATGTAAGCGTAATCCTGAAAAGCACAGTTGACAAAGCCATAATTGAAATAAGACTAGATTTTGTTTTTGATGAGTAATGATCTATTGCTGGGGAAAAAAAAAAATCTGAGGCAAGTCTATGGTATTTATCAGAGTAATCACTGAGGGAAAGAAATGTTGGATTTTAAGGTACTAATAGGAGTCTGATTCTGCTGTATAATTGTATTGCCATAGTGCTGTTATTTTACTGAGGCAAAAGCAAATATCAGCCAGGAAGACGAGACTAATTTTGCCTCCTGTGATCAAACTTGGAAAGGTTGTATCGATATTTTCATAATCAACTTTCTGTTACTTTTTCCCCAGAATTGCTATAAGTACTTTAAGGCAACGCTGTGGTTCCTTAGACCGATTAGTACCTATGGAAACAATAAATATTACTCCCATAAACATATTTTTTAAGTTTTGTCAGAAGTCTGGGTTTCTTATTAAGAATTTCCTCCAGCTTTTACATATGTCAGGAACCATACTTGTGCTGCTTGTGTTTATCTTTTGTAACTTCTATAGTCAATATGGAAGGACAGGCTTTGTAAAAGGTTGATTCAAAGTAGGATCCAGAAAAGATACTCTTACTCATCTTTTAAATTAATCCTTTTTTTAATTTCCTATTTTAAATTCATCTTTTAAATTTTATTATGTGTCCACTAACGATAAAATGATTCTAGGGAGAGTAACCTTCTGCATCTTTCTAAGTACCCACAAGTCTCTTTGGGGATAAAGATAAAGTGTTCTAGGATGAGGCAAGATTAGTTGCTCCTATAAAATATGTAAAGACCTGCCTGGGCTGTTGAAACAGTGATAGTGTCTGTCCTAACATCCATTGATGAAGGGCTAAAACCAGTTATTTTCCAAAAATAAGATCTTATTTAAACCCTCGCTTCTGGGACATTTTTGATTAAGCTCTGTGATATAATGTGAGATGGTGCTTTGACTTTCTGAGTCTGAGCAGAATGTGTTACTATTCTGAATAGAAAAGACAAATATCTCCTTAACCTTCCAGACTGTACCCATTATTTTTTAGATGGGCCATTGCCAAGGTTAAAGTATAACACACTGACTCTGCTCGCTTTCAAGGATGATGCTATTTGTTATGTCAGTGGAGTTAGAAGTTGTCCAAACATCTAACATAAACAAGGAAATTTCCATACCAGATAAAAAGACCAAATTCTGAAGTCAATTTCTATGGATTTTATGCAACTGATTTGAAATAGTGTAAGAGATGTAAGAGAATTGTGCTGCTTAAGAATAAGCTGACAGCAGTGTAGTGTTACCTGCAGATTCATGTTCTAGAAGAAAGGAAAAATAATTCTATGATTTTGTCAGAAGGACTGGGTATTTTTAACAGTTCTTAATGAGAGAGGAGAGATTCTCTGGAGGGTCTTTTTTTGTCAAATTTCACATAATAACAGAATCATCAAATTGAAAGAGACCTTCAAGACCATCTAGTCCAATCATCAGACTAGCACCACCATAATCACCCCTAAACCATATCCCCAAGTGCCACATCAGATGCCTCTTGAATACTTCCAGAGCTGGTGATTCCACCACCTCCCTGGGCAATATGTTCCAATACTTAACCACACTTTCAGTGAATTTTATTTTTTTTTTGTAATATCTAATCTGAACCTCCCCTGGCACAACTTAAAGCCATTTCCTGTCATATTTTCACTTGAGACATGACAGAAAAGAGCAATCTCCACCTCCCTACACCCTCTATTCAGGTTGTTGTAAAGAGTGATAAGGTCCCCACTGAGCCTTCTTTTTCTCCAGACTAAACTCCCTCAGCTGCTTCTCATAAGACTTGTGTTCCAGACCCTTCACCAGCCCTGTTGCCCTTCTCTGGACCTGCTCCAGCACCTCATTGTCCTTTGGAAGTGAGGGGCCCAGAACTGGACACAGCACTCGAGGTGCGGCTTCACAGTGCGGAGTACAGGGGGACGATCACTGTCTTACTCCTGATGGCCAGGCTATTCCTGATACAGGCCAGGATGCCACTGGCTTTCTTGGCCCCCTGGGCACACAGCTGGCTCACATTCAGCCAACCAGCACCCCTAAATCCCTTTCTGCTGAGCAGCTTTCCAGTGACTCTGTCCCAAGCCTGTAGCCCCGCCTGAGGTTGTTGTGACCCAAGTTCAGGACCCGGCACTTGGTCATGTTGAATCTCTTCCAGTTGGTCTTGGCCCATCGATTCAGCCTGTTCAGGTCCCTCTGTGAGTCTTCCTGCCCTCCAGCAGATCAACACTCTCACCTAACTTGGTGTCGCCTGCAAAATTGCTTCCCTCGTCCAGGTCATTGACAAAGATATTGAACAGGACCAGCCCCAACACAGCCCTGGGGAACACCCCCTGTGACTGGACACCAGCTGGATTTAGTTCCGTTCCCCACCACTCTCTGGCCACCCAGCCAGTTTTTCACCCAGAGAAGAGTACACCCGTCCATGCCATGAGCAGCCAGTTTGTCCAGAAGGATGCTGTGGGAGATGGTGTCAGATGTGTTACTGCAGTCTTGGCACACAACATCCATGGCCTTTGCCTCATCTACTGTGCCGGTCACTTTTGTCTTAAAAGCAGACAGGCTGCTCAAGCCTGTCTTTCCTAAACAGATGCTGGCTGGGCCCAGACCCCTAGTTGTCCTGCACATGGTGTGTGATGGCACTCAGAGTGATCTGCTCCATGACCTTCCCTGGTACCGAGGTCAACCTGACAAGCCTGTAGTTCCTCCCTTTCTAGTAAATGGACATTACACTTTCTTATTTCCCATCAATGGTTAGAAAAGACTAAATCATATTCCTAAAAAAGTATGTAATATATTGCTGCAGGTAAACCAGTATAGGACTTAGAGATTACCTGTATGTCCACTTTTCTTTTTTTTAATGGACCAGCATAGGTTTTGCATGTACATGTACATTCATACAGATTATTCTTAGAATGTCATCCTGTGCTGCCTGCTTTTTCAATTCATTTCACTTAGTTTATTCCTTTGATGGCTTCTTTTGACCAGAATCTTTACTTTTTTCCTCTTCTTCCTCTGCTGAGTGTTTTGCTTCTGTTTTAGACAGCTCCTTCCTCAAAAGCATGGCGCTTAGGATCACATTACACTGAAGTCCCATTGAAGTAAATATGCACACCTGAAAGAATGTGGTAAATTTTATGCTACCCCATTTTGCTCTCTTTTGTGTGGTAAGATTGAATGGAGTGAAAATACAAAAAAATATATCTTGTTTTAAGGTGCAGACTGTGTTTGTTTACTGTTAGTATCCTGTCCACTAGAAATGGAAGTGGTAGAAAGGCATCAACTAAGGAATTATGATCTAAGGACAGTATCTTTTTTTCTTTTCTTTTTCCCTAACTTTATATAGGTCTTAACAAAAAAAAAATCTAATACATATGGAATTTAAAATTTTTCAAAGTACTAGAATTGATAAATTCCTTAAAAACTGAAAGGTATTGATGCGTTATTTGAAATAAGACATCGTAATGCTTTGTTTTTAAAAGGATGAAACTTTTTTTTGTAATGCTTTCAGAAAGATATGTGAATTGTCACAGAATAGAAGATGTTTGGCCAAAGCAATGACCACAAAAATGTTCCCAGCCTTATACACCTGACAATCAAGCTGGGATTTTATATGTTTTGCTCTGAGTCCTTCCATTTCTCTTTAGTTCCACTTTTTGGGCTAGAAACTTCTCTGAAGCTTTGGTGTCTCTTTCAGTTGTGATGCATTATCCTTGGACAACCAAGGTCTGCTGAAGTCTCTAAAGGGAATTTCAACAAGGGAGCAGAAGCTCTTCTCTGTCCTGTGGAGGAATTATATTTGGCATAGGCCCCCTTCAGGTGCTTCAAGCAGAACTGCCCCTGAAACAGATCAGAGGTATCCCAAAGGGAATAATGTCAAAGGAATCAAAGAAATGTGAGTGTCCTGCATCATCTGGTTAATCTTCCTTGTAAAATAAAGAGCTACTTCAGAGCTGAATTTGATCCAAGAAACTCTTGACAGTTCCTTTGATGTTTTTTCAAACCAGGGAGGATTTCTTTTAACCTAAAGTTTCAGCATTGAAAGGACATCTATCGTTGATATGTGTGTGCCATTTGGCTTCTTTGTGATCCCAAGAATTAGTAACGCATTTTTGAAACTTGTGGTGGTGAACTTTTTTCCTTAGTTGGATGACAGTTTTATCAAGCTATCATGGAAGAGTAAAGTCACTTAGAATACAACCAGAGTGAATTGTGAACTCAGCACTCATTGATTTGCAGTAAATCTAGACTGAAGCAATCTCATCTTCAGTGGAGCGCTGGCTCCTCCAGGGATTCAGATAAACACCACAGCTGCTCTTTCAGAAATTAGATTTAGAAAAATGAAAGCTACATTTCTGCACAGATTTCCAGAGATACATCATGTTTTGGATTATTCAGAGTTAATGATTTTTTTCCCCCACAGAGATACTGAACCTGCTCAAAAAGTGCTAACCTCGGCATGGAACCATTCCTGGATGCAAAGAAGTAGCTGGGATCCAGTCAGTAATATTTTAGTTGACACAAACTTGTGTAACCCTGTGTACAGGGAGGGTCCACTGGCAGACAGCATTCTGGAATTCAGAGCACATTCAGAAAAGGAGTAAGGTTAGGAATCTGGACATTAGTCAGAAGGTGATGTAGCCTTAGCATCTTGGAATATGAAAGTGTTAAATTGTTGAGGAAAGTCCCTAGTAATAAGAAGTCTTTTAGGAAATAGTTCTTGGACTAGTTTCAACTAGTATTTTTGCAGAAAGACATAAGGAGGAGTATTTGCTTCCCAAAGGGTTGGATTCCAGCCCCAGCACATATGTTTTCCCGTAATTTTTTCACCAGTTTCATGGTTTCTCTGGAAATGTAGAACTGAAAATTATCATGCGGATAACCAAACGTCCAAGTAGATTTAGCCACAGATTTTTTTTCCGTTAGATAGAGGCAAGCCAAGATATTTGCTTGGAGGCCTTTTGCTTTTCCACAGACCAGTTTCATTCAGTCTCACTGCTTTGCTTTTGAAAGTCAAATTTTGAGAGAACTCAGAGATATTCAGAGAAAGCTATTTTTGGTTCCTAGTCTTCTAAGAAAGAATCATGAAATCAGTATTTTAAAAAGGGATGAAAAGAGATTTGCAGCCTATATAAATCCTATTACTATGCAGATATATAGTGAAATTTTTCTTATGTCATGGATTGGAAGATCTTTAGAAAATACAGAAGTGATACCTTATCCGTTCTTGAAAAAGCCAATTTATTCAGCCACTTTTTATAGAACCAGATTGTGCTATAATAAGTAACAAGATCATCATCAGGTAGGAACAGCACTTGCAGATCTTAAATGTCAGGGATTATACCTTAAATGTTGACTTTGGAGATCTGCTGTCAAGATACAGTTATACAGAATACAGCTATTGCTTGGAATAGTGTTAATAGCAAAAGGAAAGAAATTGGAGGAAATATGTAATGATCCTTTCAACAGGCTATAAATTGTAATGTTTCATGTTGCAAAGTCAACTTTCTTTTCCATGCATGCAAGCAGCAAATAAAAAAATGGGCAGAGCAAAGTAGATGGAAAAAGTGTTTTCATTTTCTTTATGAACTTACTTTAATCTGCGGGAGCTTGGCGTATGAAAATGACAGTCTGAAATATTTCATCCAAGTACATTTTAACCACAAGAATGTTTTCCACATCTTGTACTGATACTCCTGCATTGGTACTAAACTTTCTGAAGTCCATTTGTTGAGATGGAAGGAACATATGATTAAATTCAGATGTTAGTATGTTTTCCCTGATGACTAGTCTGTGTTTTGTAGAGCTGCAAATGTTTCTCTCCTCATAAAAGAAGCAATTCCTTAACTTTAATGATACCTGTAGTTAAGTGTGGTTCCAAAACACATAGCAGTAATGATGTAGAAACTAATTACACCACCTGACTTTCACCGTAATAACTCATGTAAAATCAGTCTGTGACATGGTTGTGGATCTTATTCTTCTTGTATTTTTCATGCCTTTATTTTGGGTTGGGTTGGTTTTTTTATTTTATTTTATTGTGTCTTATTCTGTTACCAGTTAATGATTTTGTGTTAACTATTAGGTAACTGAAAAATCCATATTGTGTGTTCCTTTACAGGCCTTTTCATGACTGTACTGGGTTAGTGCTGAACTGACTCTGCTATACTGCAGATAAAAAGTCCAGATCTTGGGCCTCGTCTTCTCTGCAGGAGCTCTGCTGTTGCCAGAGTAACTAGCATCACTGTAACTCTGAGAAGTCTCAGGCCCTGATCTTCAAAAGGGGTCTTGGATGCAGATAGTGATAACACCCATCTCATGTAAAATTGCGGGCAGAGGGGTAATTTCATTAGTGCTTTGTTTTTAATTGATATTTCCCCCGCAAATGGCTTGTGACCTTAAGCAGTCTTTAATTTCAAAATTACTCTTGGAGACACGGTGGAGGTTAGAGCTATTAATTTGTACCTTCATTGTGTTGATAAATCAGATGGCTTTAAGTTCAGGTAAAGCACAGTTGAGTGAGCATTCTGTTTTTTTCCCCCTGTCCTTCATTTGCAGACCTTCCTAACAGTTTTAACAACTCTACAGCTGTGCCATTACTGCACACAGCACTCTGGATAATGCATATGAGCTTATTGATAGAGGTCTGATCAGTTACCTGCTGAGGATCACATAGAAATAATTGATGGAGCCTCAGAAATCTCCGATCCTGGTTATTTATAGAAGGGTTTATGGTTAAGTGTGTCATCTAGACTAAACTGGATAATGACACTTTGGGAATTACAAATATTTTAAATCCACATGATTGTTACTCAGTTGCTTAGGGTGTGTTTCCTAGCAGATGGTTCAGACCTGTGCTAAATTCTGCATAAAAAGGAAGCAATCCCGATACATTTCCGTGCTTGTAGCCTCTTGGTACAACAGAAGATGCCTCAGACTTTTCAATTTAATAATCTCTGAAAGTTCAGTTCAGAACAGTGTGGGTTAAAGGCATTTGCTGACTAAAGAATAATAGGAGAGAGAGAAAATGGAATTTTCTAGGAGTGGAGGGGATAGATAAGATTTCTGTTAACCGAAATTAGGTCTGTTAAGAGAAGAACGCCTCTAGGTGTGTGTGGGGCTAAAACTCCTCTTTGCCTTGTTTCTGTTACTGCAGTCAGAAACACGGTGTGTTTTTTGGAAGAGCTGCATCCCAGTCCTGTGTTGCACTCCCATGGTAGCACCTCAGGTGAAGCCATAGGAGGTCTCTGGGCTCAGAAGGGCCCGCTGGCACCTCATACCCAGCAATGGGAAACACAGGTGTGTCCACTAGAGCACAAAACAAGGGACCCGTGCTTTTCGTCTGGGGGCCTCAGTTTTGAGGCGCTGTGACAAGATCAGAGATTTGTGATAATAGTGATACACATGTTAGGCTGCATTTGCCCTATTTACTCAAGCATTTATAGTAGTAAGTATGTAAAATAGCTCTACATACAACGTTTCCTCAGCTGAATGTTGTCAGGGTTTCCTAAACTTCACATAAACAGTGCGTGCCATAACTGTTGCTATTAATTGACATTGATTGTTCAGCACAAAAAAGAAAAGTTCCATATGACAAAACTTGATTAGCAAGAACCATCCAGATATACTTGCAGAGTGAAGTTCTTTGATTGTTCTTTGTGCAGATTTTGATCTGTACCAAAGGAGAGGTTATAATGGGCATAGAATAAGGCAGTGTCATTATTGCTGGTGTGCTTTATTTACTTACAGTTTTAAACAGGTTTTATATTAGCAGCAGTTGAAAGAGGTGTTTTCAAAGATCAAATATAACGTATATTTTGTTTCTGTGTGTCAGTAAGGAATATCAGATAACTGTGAATGATTTTAAGAAAGAAAAAAATAAACCGTAGAAAATTCAGTCAAGGAAAAAGATAAATGACCTGTGAAAAAACAGGTGAGAGTTTGGAAAATGCACTTTTACTGTGTTTATACTTTGCAAAATCTACAGAGTTAAGTTTCTGTATTCAAAAATGCTCAGAGCTTGCACAGTGCCTTTAGACATTTGACAATAACTTCTGAAGATTCAGGTGCTTGGAATACTGCCATCCTGAAAACTTGTATAGCCAGCTCTTTCTAAAATACATATGTTCCTGAATAGTGAACACAAGCGGAGCTTTCTTTACGCTTGTGTGCACCAGTGTCTTACCATGTTAATCTGTTCCTCTTAGACAAATCATTTATAGTTTAAAAGAATATTTCCATTAAGGGATGCTCTATTCTATTCTATTCTATTCCATTCCATTCCATTCCATTCCATTGACATCAAGCCTGTGCAGGAAGGGTTCAGATTCTTTTATTCAGGCAGAACCGTCTTGAGGTTTTACACAACCTAAGAAATTCAGGTAGAGAAAATTACATGTGATTATTTCCTTAGCTTTCTTCTTTTGTTTGGTTTTTTCACCCCTCTCTACCCTTCAAAAACAATTCCCATACATATCCCAGTAACCAATAACTCACTGCAAAGGCTAAGAAAGAAAACGAGTTTCTAAAGGTAGTGTTATCCCTAAGCAGTAATTATATGGGTTATAAAAGTAGTAGCTACATTATAGAAAATATATTTTCTATAATACTATATTTAAGCTATATCATTACCTAATATTATGCTTTTAACTATATATTATAGCTATATCATATCAAATTAGTAGCTATATTATATAGATTGAAGGAAATGCATGATGCTACGTGATATGTCAACTAGGAAGAAATTCCAGGTGAATTTATTTTGCATTTACTGGTTTGGGTTGCTTATTTCTTAGCTACTGTTTCTAGCAACAGCAATTCGAATTATTGTGATCTGCCATCACAAAGTCAATTGCTAGGAAACTGAGCCACGCTCAGCCCAATGGTAGGTTATCCATATTCAAAGTAGGTTGTACCACCAATGCAGAGGTCTGAGCTGGCTGCCAGTGAGCTGAATGGGGTCTGGAAGCTGCATGGCTGTGTTTTGCATGAGGTTGTGCATTGGACCCTTCAGGGTAAATTGGCAGTTCCTCCTGAGCCTTCTCCACAGGCTGTCTCTTTTTCTATTATACCCATATCGCACATGCCGTTTCAACTTTGCAGTGACCTAATTTATACAAATGTTTTATATCGCCCAGAAAGTCTTTTTATTGTCTCATTTGTCTCATCTTACCACTACTCTGTGCAATAGATAATTCATTGTATCTTCATTTTTGTTGCTCACAGCCATTCAAACTTGACTGGCACTGTGGCTTATGATATATGCCTGTAAGGCTCTTCTGGTTTGATTGGAGTCCTGCCTTAGACTGGTTTTTGAGGCATGAGCTACAAGTTGCCCAAATGCTAATCAGACATTCTAGATACTGTGCAGCTTTCTTGATGTAATTGTCTTAAAAGATCCTCTTGGCCCAGTTTTATATATGAGCCTGATGTAGCCTGAGTAAAATGTGGTGTGGACTTTCTGAATTTTCACATAATGTTAAGGTAACTAGAAACTTTTTTAGCCTAAATAAACCATTCTCAAGCAAATGACAAAGGCTGGAGTGTTTTATCTGAATTGGTTAAGATTTGCATCTTGCCACTTCTCTGTTTATTGTGAAGATTTTTTGTTCTCAATAGTCACAAGGTTTTTTTAGTTGCTGATTGCTGTGCTTCCTTCCTTCTCAGCCAGCCATGGTGAAAAGAAAATCTAAACTGGGGTAGTTTCCACAACCTTAGTCTGTGGTGGTCTGATGGAATGTTATGTCTGTGGACACTTGAATATGGTCCATCTAACCCAAATTATAATTCTGTTAAACCTGTTATAAAGCGGTGGAACAAAATCTAGGGTTTTGTGTAATTTCATGTGAGGTGTGAAATCCTACTCATGAGTTTGAATTTAGTCCTGCAAAGAATGAACAAGTCTCTAGGGATATTTAAAGCTTTAAAAGCTTATTGTCATGAGTTAGAGCCATATTCACAAATTTTCTATTCTCAAAAGTGGCTTCCTTGGTTAAAAAAAGAGCTTTGGCAAATCTCTCGCCTCCTGAGCAGTAGGCTCTAAATGGTGGCAGGAAGAATATGTTGGGATTATAGTTTCTGCTCTAGAGAGGTCTGAGCAGAAGCTTTTGCTTTGCAGGCTTGGTGATGTACCATAAAACCAGCTATGTACTATTTTACTGTGGGTCTGTTCAGTACCTCTTCCATTATGTAGTCAGATTTACCTCCTGTCTGGAGGTACTTGCCTAAGAAATCAAGAAGATAAAAAATAAAAATAAAACTGACTTCCGTAATCATTATGTCCTGCAAACAAGCTACAGTAGCTATGTTGAAGAGCAAAGTCAGATAATGCCCGAAAACATTTTAATTTTTACAGCTTCTGAAGTAATAGGGACATGCTGTGACTCTGGGGCATATTAACAAACTAAAATCCTTATTTGGATGAACCTCTTTAATACTAACTCAAATATGATGTAGATTTTGTAAGAAAATAAATCATTTTAATTTTTAATGCTGTCAGGTATCTTAGTAATATTTGGAAAAGACAGAATTTCAGTGCTGTTCGGGAATATTTTTGCAAAATTATCAAGTACCCGTGCCTGGTTATGCAGATTGCAAAAGTTTTAGATGTCATATGCCCTGACAGTCCCCCACGGAGGATCATCAAGTATTTTGATAAGGAGATGAATTGTAAAATGTAGGTGAATAGTTTTCAGCCTGTTATTTCCTGATTGGAATATATGGTAAATTAGCAGAGAAATATTACATAAGAAGTCTTAGCCTGCTTCGCAAGGTGCTAATATTGCTGCCATGTTAACTACCAATATCAGATTGTCCTCCTACATAGCATGGAAATTGCAGACTATCAGATGTGTACAGGAGGAGCTTGACAGTGAAGTCCTGTAGAATGCAGAAGAGATGTTAAAAAATAGATAAACAGCTGCTGATACACTACAGGAAAATTAGTGAGTGAGGAAGAAAGGTGGTGAAATGTTTCATTACTAAGCTTAAAATAAAATTTTTGAGGAAAAAGCCCCACCTGTTCTTAGTGTCTGTATATGTTGTTTTTAGAATAGATCTGTAAAGAAAAATTGTCTTCATATGGCACTGTGAATGTGTTAAGAAACAAATAAACAAAGCACATCGTTTTCTTTTCCAAGGCAGAAGGCTGTCTTTTCCATGGAGTAATAGTAACAGGAATAGATTCTGGTTGTTTTCATCGCTTTGTTCCTTTCTTTGGAAATGAGCGTTATCCATAAGACAAACAAGGAAAACCTTCTTTGCTTGTTTGCTCTACAGAACTGCTGATGCACCTATCCTTGGCTTTATGTTGCATGAGAGCTTGAAAAAAAATGAAGACATTAGTTTTACCTCCCTGAAGGTATATGGCTCTGAAAGCAAATGGTGTTCTGAGATTCAGTTTACAGAGCGTGACTCAGCTTGTGTTACCCAGACACATGGGGCCAGAGGAGGGACATCTCTGTCCTACAAGTTCAACTAGAGCAGCATTTCTAAGGCCCTGCAGACTTTGGTCCTATGGCATCATACCACCATCTGCATCCAAAAAGCAAAATTAAGAGGTGATTAATTCTTTTTAAATGTTGGAAGTGGCTAAAGGGATGCTGATGAAAAAACCCACAGCTAGACCAGCAAGGCATGTTTTGTTATTTCATTTTAGCACTACTTTTCAAGCAGGTAAGCACATTAATAACCTGCAAAGGGCAATGTGTATGTTCCCTAATGCTTTCCTTCAGCAGTGTGGAATTCATATTGTGATTGGAAGAAAAATTTTGCTTTGCTTGTGAGGCTTAATATTGATGATACCAGTGTAAAATTGCACAGAAGAATGACAAAGAGCTTCATAATAATTTACTTCTAAACCTCTACCTTGTTTTAATTCACTGCCACTTCCGAAATATGAAGCTGGCTCCTGATAGTCTGTGTCTCCCTTCATGTGAATTCATTTCACACCTTGAAATTTTTTCTTGCTACAGGCATGTCGTATTACACTTTACTGAAACACAACTAGCACTTGAAGGATTTCCTTTTCAGCATTGTGTAGTTAGTTTTGTTAGTTTATATTCATGATTTCTTGAAGAATAAAGGAAGAAGTACAGCAGTAATGGGTACAGAAAGAAGTCATGAACCAAGGAATAAACTGGGATCCTCTTGTTGTTTCACCTGAGTTGCTTCCTGATTCTCTTCATTCATTTTTTTTCTACTGCTTTCAGTTCCATTTAGTCAAGATAGACTACAGATATATTTAAGTAAAGCTAATTTTATTCAAATAACAATGTGTTAGATTGGGGCATGCACTTGCTATAATGATTTCCTATGTTTGGGGTTTTTTTTTTCCCACTATAGATGTAATATTAAAGAAGAAAAGATAATATATTGGTTTGTAATAGAAATGGCAGTCAGGGCAGTCAGACATAAAATTAATTACATTTTTTTTCTTTTTGCTTCCTTCTTTCCCTGCATAATTCTGATAGTTTGGGCACTGTGTAGGACAAAGCGTTATTTAAAAGGTATTAACTAATCATGTTTATTTTGTTTTCCTTAAAGTTGTAAGGCTCAGTTCAGATCTGTAAACACAAGCAACTAGTGTGTATCTTTGGAGATTCTTTGTAGTGTCCCTCCTGGTCTCCCTGCCAGTCCAGAAGGACAGGTGATCTCCCACAGAGCCCATCTTATCTGAAATCCTTCTATGTATCAGTCAGATATGCTAGAACATTTCAGGTAACAGGCAGCTAAACTGCACTCAAAAGCACTTTATTGAGTCATGCTCAAATAAATTGTGTGGATGTATTTGTTGTTCATGCATTTATGTTTTCAGATTTTGCTATCTGCTTGTGTGGGTGAAATAGATTAGTGCAGTAGCATCTTCATCCTCGTACTGCTTCTGCAGAATGCAAACATTTGTATTCTGTTACTCTTAAAGTGCAGAAATATTACATAGCAATTAGCACTGTGAGGATAATTGACTCTTATGGGTACATTATGCCTCAGTTGTTTACTGCTAAGTGAAATGTGAAAAGTTGATATCAAAGTAGGCAATAAGGAAGGTGAGAGCTTGACAGAAGGGAACCCATTCCTTGCTTGTGTGTTCTGAGTCAGGAACTCTTTTTATGTGTGAGGAGTGTGAGTCTGCAGTCAGCTAAGTCTGTAGATCTTGTCAAAAAACCCCTTCTACTGTGGAAGATATGCACCATTCCCTGTGGCTGTTAGGCATTTATGTTGCATCCCAGTAATGTGTTGCTATAAATCCAGAGAAAAATTGTCAATTACAAATATCCACTTGCATGCTCTGGTAGCCAGCCAGAGCCTTGAAGAAAAAGTCTTTTCTCATCTCTGTCCTTCACATTTCATTTCTAAAAATGTTGTGCAGTTTCATCTGCAAAACTCATTCTGATAAGCTCACTGAACTTCTGAAATTGTCTCCTTTCAATAAATCTACAATTACATGTGTTATTTAGAGCATCCACTGCAGACTAAATCACAGTATGAAAGGGCATAAACTGTGTATGTAATCACAAGTACAATGTGTACAGTTCTTTTCTATGCTGACCCTAATCACTGCTTTGAAAGAATGCCTTTCACAACATTCACCACACATACTAGTCAAAATAATAAAGGTTATTCACAAATTCTGCTATTTTCCTTTTTTCATTCTTAAGAGTAAAAAGGAAGTCAACTTAAAGCTTCTTCTGAAGCATCCTAAATTAAGATCTCACCATTTCCACTTTGCTCTCCAAAGGAACTTCTGGAGTATGAATTTCTGTGAAATGTAAAAACATATAGTGTTTTGCAGTGAATGACAAATTTTGTTTCTGTGTCCATGACTTTTTGTGGAAAATAGAAGAAGCACATATAGGTTTGCTAAATGTTATAACATGTGAAAAGGGAAATGATGGAATGTAGCCTACACACAGATTGCGAAGGACAGGATTTGGTGTGGAGGGTTGTCCCTTTCAGGTCTGTGGTATTTGTCATATTCCCTTTTGTTCACCTGAGATCACAATATCTAAATATGTAATATCCTTCATCTACTATGTAAGAAGAAATGAGATGCAGATAAGATAGAGATATCCACAAGTTACCCAAGAGATTTGCCAGAGATACGTGGAGACAGATTTTTTCAGAGTTTCAAAATATTTGTAGATACTTTTTGTAGGAATTTTTCCTCCCCAACATCAAGTACATGTTGTATATGTAACGAGTATCATCCAATTTTTCACTTATTCTCTGCCACTCCTGTATATGAATCAGTTCTGTGGTCTTTGATTTTGTTAAGATGATGAACAGGGGGCAGGTGCTCTTGCTTAGTTTTGTATCTATTTAGCTACCAGGTCAATGAAATATTGAATAATTATATAAGCTAGGCCCACTGGTAATATATGATTATTATTATTTATGTTAGATTAGGCACTACTGGGAGAGTATTGTCTGCTTTGTTGATCATTTAATGTTGCAACATTATTATTTTTAATATATTTAAAGTGTCATGTGGGTTTTTTAGTAGACTGGTGTTGAAAACTGTATTCAGGTAGTATCTAAAGCATCTGTTCCCTTTCAAAAGAAGATATTTTTCCCCCTGAGAGGTTTCTATCACTTGGGCTGCCTTGTTGGCTTTTTTTTACATTTCTGTTTATACACTAGTCCGTTATCCTCTCTGGGAAACCAGTGTTGCATTTTAAACCACTGAAGTGAACCAACTGGATTTTGCAGTGTACATGTGTGGAGGGCTTGAAAGGAATGATACAATTGATTCCTTGTATTTTCCAGTTTTGGTAGATGGCCATTCAAGAGATAAGTAGTGAGTCAAGACTTTAATAAAATCAAGAGCTAACTATTAAGTGTATTAAAGGTCACTGTGGTGATTTTTAATACCTGGTCTTGAATGAGAAATTATTACTGTCATTCTAATGCAATATAAGTAGGGATGTACAACTTAAATAATAGAGTAAACCAACATTTTTAAAGTAGGCAGTACTGAAAAAATATTGCTTGTTTTTTTATTTCTCCTTATTTGTCACACACCATTAAGCATCCTTTCCTCCAGGCTAAACTAAACATCTGCTACTTTGGCCTACTTATCAGAAGAAATGAAACTTTTATTGGCATGGCATGATTACATTTAAGTGTCTTTAGGAGATGAAGAAAATATCATCTGGATGAATCTAGAATGCCATTTTAATATCTAGGTGAACTACCTCCTTTCAGCAGAGACAAGTGCTAATTTGTAAACGAACACTCAAGTTCATGCACCTCTGCATTCTCCTGCACACAGACAAGCCCCCAGAAAGATTATATCCCAGATTTTTAAATCAGAGTGGCCATCAACCTCTGCCTTGGGAAGAAGGGAGAATAGTCATCAAGAGCAATAGTTAATGATGTTGATGTGTAGACTGGTTTTAGAACTAAGGATTTCTTGACATCAGGGTTGGATTTCAAGTCTCCTGAAGCTATTGTTTTAAATTACTGACAGATTAAAGAAGAATGTGCAGTATACAGGATACTGTCATCATTGTGCTTGCAATCAAATGCAAGATGGTTTGAAGTTTTGGTGGGTGTTGTTTCTTTGTTTGTTTTTAAAAAGATAAAATTAAAACTTGATTTCTGGAGCTCAGTACTACAGATAGCCTGAGATTAACTCAGTTGGTTAGAGCAGTGTGCTATGAGCACAAAAGTCATGGGTTTGATCCCTATATTCATTTAAGAGTTGGACATGGTGATGCTTCTAGGCAGATGCTTCCAATTCAGAATATTCTGTGATTCTGTGAGGTACAATTCTGAAGCTACAGTCACAAAATACAGAAGAGACTACTGCATTCCACCTGTCAGCCTGGAGCTCTAAGTTTTCTCTCTTCATCACATCCTACTGTCTCAAAGGAGTCCGTACCATTTTTTTTTCTAATGCTGATGTCAAGTACTGCCAATGGGGAAGCTACTTTTCCTTTGTCTAGATTTTTGGAAGCATGAGATATTTAGTCCGTACATAGCACTGCATTTCAAAAAGTAAGCATGGGAGGGAACAATTAATGGCAAACTTCTGCAGCTATCTCTGTTTTTTAATTTCTCGTGTGCTTTACTCAGAAACTTTCTTCAAGGAAACGATGTCAAACTGTGTTTGCTAGGAGCTTGCCCTAAGCAAACCACATTAGTAACTGAGAGCTATGTTTCAAAATAATGGTGCAATAATAATATATTAATACTTCTTAGTAAAAGCTATGACCAAAAAAGCAAGGCCAAACTAAACTCTAAATAAATTGTAATAAATACTAAAATTAGTATTTTTTTTCATTTCTGTATGTCACCATGGTTTGCTTTTCCTAAGGTCCTGAGTCCACAATGTAGTATCTTCATTTAGACTAATCCTATTTAGCTTATTTGAGTTACGGAAAACTTACTTAAAGTAGTATCAGAAGCCTTAGTAAAGTCAAAACATAGGTATCTACTACTTTGTTTCCAAACTCAAGGCCTGTTGCCTTGTCACAGAAATAAAAAGTTTTTAATTTTCCATGTGATGTGTTCTCAGCAACTCTTTTTTTATCTGGGCAGGGGTGAGGAGGAGTTCTGTTTCTTACACGTAGTCTAGTTAGTTGTTCTATAGGCCTTTAATTCTTTATGTATCTTCCTTTAGAGTTTTAGAAACAGCCACTAAAAAAAGTATAGAACTTTATTTTTGCCTTTTTGTGATCTTGCCTACAAGTTTCCCAGATAGTCAGTTTTCAAGTAAACAGGCTGACCAACAGGCCTAGAGGTCTGAAAATATCCCACTTAGATCTGAGTACCCTTCAGCATACCCGTTCCTTCCCTACTGTAGGCTAAGGTCTTTACCCCTTGCTTTTGCATTTTTGATAAGCAGTTGATTTTTTTTAGTAGAGAGTGATACCAAAAGGACATTACATACTTCAGTTGTCTTGATATTCATACTGAATGTTTTTTCTTTTTGTTCAGGAGCAAACCTCTTCTCTCTTTGGTACTCTTTTTACCAGAGTTTGTGTGATAGCTACATAGTTGTGCTCACCCTACTGATTCTGTCTTTGTGGCCAACCACCTGTTCTTAGTGATTTGGCCAACTTTGTCATGTATTTCCTTCTTGTCTGAAAAGTTTGAAAGTGCAGAGAATGGTTCTCTAAACTTGGGTAACTCCTTAACTATCATCATCTTTGCTCCAAAGAAGATAACGGCTTTTAAAGATGCAGCGGCCAATGAGAATTTCATAGGTTATAAATGCTAGAGATGCAAAAAGCCTCCCAATCTTTGTATAGAGAAATTTATAGTGGAGTAGATATGGTTGCATAGGTAGATGTGGTTGCATAGGTGTCTGTATTACTGTGTGGTCTCCTGGGACTTGTTTAATATGTACAGTCCAAGTAAAGTTTTTCTGCAAGTCCCCCACAGCATCCTTTCCCCTGCTTCCCTCCTGTGTTAG
This sequence comes from Sclerurus mexicanus, assembly GCA_013396755.1. Lineage (NCBI taxonomy): Eukaryota > Metazoa > Chordata > Aves > Passeriformes > Furnariidae > Sclerurus > Sclerurus mexicanus. The sequence continues at coordinate 537,298 of VWZF01000628.1, read as the reverse complement.
GCTACTGATTCTCTGCATTATTCAGAAGTAAAATGTCACTGACGAACCATAATCTGTGTTACCAGAACAGCAGAATAAACAAGAGCATAATGTGTTTACAGTTAGCAAAATTTGTATTATGCACTGTAAATGAAGGAGTAATGACCTGCCACTCTGGTTTTAGGCACAACTCTGTCAGTCACAATGAACATTGCATTTTTCTCTCCCTGAAATAAGTATCAATATTAGCAGTGTAAATGACTTGCATATAATTCGAAAAATGTATATATGTTTGTTTCCCTAGAAACCTGTGTATGTCCATATAAAGGTGCTCCAGGATATTGTAGAACTAGCTATAAATGAATAGCCAAGATTTAGCATTTTTTCTTACAGTCATTTTGTCTCTCTCACATTTGTCAGTCAAAATATGTTGCTAATGAATGAAGGGTGAGTTACTCTATTTACATTACGTAGGATTTTCATTCCTAGCTTTATCATTGTCAATACAACTGAAGACAACACAAGTTGCTTAAATAAATCAAATATATTTTAGATATTTTAGATTGATGTTTTCAAGGTAAAGTACCTTTTTTTGAGAAAGTAAAGTTACGTCTTTACTTCAGGAATAATGAAGAAGAAATAGAGGAATTATATATTAAAGGGAGAAGACAGAGAAAGAGGCTTCTGGAATTACATAGAATTGTAAGTTGGAAAAGACCATTGAGTTCAACCATTAACCCAGCACTGCCAAGCTCACCACCGAACCATGTCCCTAAGTGTCACATTTACATGTCTTTTAAATACCTCCTGGGATGATAACTCCATCACTTTCCTGGGCAGCGTTCTTCAGTGCTTGAAAACCCTTTCCGTGAAGGATTTTTTCCTAATATTCAATCTAAACCTTCTCTGGAGTAACTCGAGGCCATTTCCTTCCTTCCAGTAACCTGTTATTTGGGAGAAGAGACTGACCTCCATCATGCTACCACCTCCTTTCAGGTAGTTGTAGAGAGTAATAAGGTCTGCCTTGAGCCTCCTTTTCTCCAGGCTAAACAGCCCCTGTTTCCTCAGCTGTTCCTCATCAGACCTGTGCTCCAGATCCTTCACCAGCTTTGTTGCCCTTCTCTGGAAACGCTCCAGGACCTCAATGTCTTTCTTGTAGTGAAGGAGCCCAAAACTGAACACGGGACTTGAGGTGCAGCCTCACCAGTCCTGAGTACAGGGGGATGATCCTGTCCTGGTCCTGCTGGCCACACTGTTTCTGATACAGGCCAGGATGCCACTGGCCTTTTTGGCCATCTGGGCACACTGCTGACTCACGTTCAGCCACTGTCAACCACCATCCCAGGGTCATTTTCCTGCTGGGGCACTTTCCCACCACTCTTCCCCAAGCCTGTTGCATTGCCTGGTATTGTTGTGACTCAAGTACAGGACCCAAGCACTTTGACTTGTTGAACCTCATATAGTTGGCCCTGGCCCACCAATCCAGCCTGACCAGATCCCCCTGCAGAGCCTTCCTGCTCTCCAGCTGGATGTAACTCCATTCATCACCACTCTCACACCATCCAGCCAGTTTTTTATCCAGCAAGCAGTGTACCTGTCCAAAGCCATGAGCAGCCAGTTTCTCCAGGAGAATGCTGTGGGGAAGGGTATCAGAGACTTTAGAAAAATCTATGCAGATAATATCCGGAGTCTTTCCCTAATTCACTAAGCACCATGAATTATCAGAAATGTATTCCTATTTTCTTGGCATTGAGGTATTGAGACTTCATTTTCTTATGAATTATATATGTTTCATGAAATAATCTTAGAAGGTTCACAAAACTAATACGTGCATTCATATGTATTTCTTTGTTTAGCTATAATTAGCAAAAACAAAGGTTTGTGTGAGAAATAAGTAAAACTTCTGATCCTTAGTTTAGTCCCTTAAATGCATTTTGAACCAATTAAATCAGAAAAGTTTAATTTCTGGAAATACAATTTTTGTTCCCTATGAAAATGCCTCATTTGTTCTTCCAATGTACAGTTGGTGCTGATTTGTAACTCAAGGTTCAAAACCAAATTTTTTTTTTTTTAAGGGTAGTAAGAAAAAAAGAGTACCCTTGATCTCCCACAGGTCTTTTTCATCTCAGAGGTGCAATGTATGTTGGAAAGTGTCCTCATGTGTTTCTAAGGCTCAGAAGAGCTCTCCTTCATAGACTGCTTTGACAAATCACTCTGCATTTTAAAAAGCTACTTTTGACCTTCTTCAATGATCATAAGGTTATAGGTCCAAGATTTCAACTTGCACATACAAAATAAGGCACCTGGTGAAATGATAGAGCACAGTGATTGTTGCAGAACCTTTTACAAGACAACATTGTGAAGTGTTTCTGCAGTAGCTAACTAGCATTATCATGGCCCCAAAGAATAACAGGAAAAAAGAGTTAAGGGGCAGAACATTAAAATGGTCACAAAAATGACTCAGAGGAGAGAGAACAGATTCACACAAAGAACTGTCAAAGGCCAAGGGTGAGAAATTGAGATGAAGAAAATAATTAGCACAAGCCTAGTGAATATGAAGGGAATTAGGAGGGTCTCAACTGTGAAAATACATAGGGAAAATTAATGTCTCCCTCTTATAAAGAAGTTAACTATAATAAAACAGTGCATGACAAACTGAAACCAGCATATATCAGGTTAAAGCAACAAATGGCAGAAGGTGGGTCTGTTATTTCAGGTGGAATATGAGAAATGTGGAGACCAGAGAGGACTTCATTTATCCAGGATAACTCGATGAAGGAGGCTTTCAGAAACCCTGGGACTGAAGACAAGTTGTGTTTTGATAGTACCACAGGGACAGACCTTGGTAATAGGCTGAATGTTAGAGGGGCTTAGATGGGGTTGATATTGGGGAGCTTTAACCCATTTCTTGCTCTTCAACTACGAGAACTATGCTCTTTCCTTGCAAAACAGACTTTTGCCTCTGTTACTGCTTAGTCTGTGGCTTGTAATTCTAAGTTTATGTTGTCTGGCCCTAAACAGGTGCTTGTTCTTTTTTTTTCTTTCTCTCCAATTATACAGAAGTAATTATTTATTCATTGTTTTCATTAAACTTTGATAAATACATGGGAGACTAGCTTACATTTTGCTTGGCACATGTTAATGACTCCGTTACGTCTTCATCTGCTTGAAGATAACCGATGAAACCTACTGGAAATTAAGGCTATAAATTTACAGGTTGGAATTTCAGTCTGATCAATATTTTGCTGATAATGATAGCAATTTAATCTTATTAAATACATCAGCTGTAAGATGGAGAATCAATGTTTGGACATGAAAAACAGGTGTCAAGTTTGACAAGGACATTATTGTCACAATATCTGTAGGACAGTGGATTATGTCAGCATGCAGAGTGGTAATTCTGTCAAATACAGTGTGAAAAACTAATGAAAAAGTTAGAAACAGTGGTTCTTGCTTGTGAGCTCGAGTCCTTCAATAACATGTTCATCTGCTTTCAGTTTTATCTCACATCCCTCTCTTTTCGTTCAACCTGCAATTAAAAATACAAAATATATGCTCTCTACTTCAGTCAGTCTCTTCTTTATTATTCTGAGAGCTGATTTTGTTTCAGTATGGCATAAAGAAAGCAGTGCATTGTGTTTCAGTGTTCCTAACAGCTACTACTTGAAAGAGAACCAGAGCTATGTGGTCATACAAACAAATACTGTAAGATTAAAAAAACAGTCAGAGATGGAGAAGTAGACCACGGAGAGGAAAATCTAAAACATTTCTTAATCAGATCCACAAGCACTAATTGGAACAAAGGGTTCTAAACATGTAATTTGCAATCAGAGATTAATGCTGTATTAAAATAAGAAATAGGAAGCTTTCCTCCAGTGTATCAGCAAGTTTTGATTCTGGTATCTGTTTTCCTATACTTCTTCAATTGTGCCTATCTACCAGGAGGCATTTCAACAGAAAGGAAGAGGCTGAATAAAATATCTTTGCTATTAGTTATACTTCTAAGCTTTGGAAGCTTTTCAGATAACATACTGAAAGCACACTGGCTGATGAAAAACATCATTTATACTTAGGCTAATATGGAAATAATGGCATCATCTTGGAAAAGGGTCTCTCCAGACTTTGTAGGTTTTTGCACCTCTATTAATGTGGAAATTTCAGGTTTGGCACCAAACGAAAGTGTTCATTCTAGGTCAGCTGCTCATGTTACACTGGTAGTTGCTCATCTTTGGAGCTATCTTTCCATCACTTAGAAAGTCTCACTTCCTCTCTCCCCTTCTGACAGCAGGAGCCACTTCATCACTACCAGCTCCCTGTATTGCCAGATGCATCAGCAGCTGCTACAACTCTCATCTACAAATTGTGGGAAATATCAACACTATGCTGTTTCTCTATGAACAGCTAGAAGATGTCAGTCACGTGCTTACAGTTTACAACCAACACATCTATACACTTGCAGTGCTTTGCAGCAGACACACTTGACCTTTAGTTATATCCTTATAGTGACAAAGCCACGAAGTCTAGATATTTTAGCACAATTCTTGCAAAAGCAAAGCAAGATGTGAAGTACGTGCAGAGCCGCTCTGTCCCTGAGAAAAAGAACTAGCATGGGACTAAGAATTTACAGTATTGCTGTCTTTTAAATGAACCTGAAACTATTGCCGACTTTCCTTATCAAAACTGCAAATAAATGAGAAGCTTTTGCTAAAGCTGTTGTGTCTTTGTGTAGACCCCCAGTTAGGCTCCCGATTCACCTTACTTTGTAATAGTACCTTAAGCAGCTAGAAAGAAAGCTATGAGGCTTTAAAGCAGTTCTTGCCTTGTATTTCTAGGTATCATTAGCTAGTTGGTGGACTGCTGGGGGAAGCTCTACAATGCACTGAGAGGAGGGAATACACTCATACTTCCATGCCTTCTAGAAATAGAGATCAGTGTATTCCAGAAATTGTTTTTTCCCGATATGTGTCTGTAAAGCAAAGATTGCACACAGGATGTGAATACTCGTCCAGTTATTGTGACTTTATGGCATTAGCTTCAAGCGGTGATAATGTCCTTTTGATATTCCAGTAAGGATCTTAGACTCCCTGGAGAACTTTGACATCCATCAGAAAATCTCAGGCTTCAGCATTCTTTGTTCATTGCTGTTTCATTTTCCAGTAGGGTGATCTGTAAAGTTAATGTCTTTCGTCGCATGTGGAAGACATACGATTCACGTAGATTAAATCTTTTGCCCACTGGATAAACATGGATCTGATAATTCATCTCAGAGTGGATATTAATAGCTGAACAAATGTGCTTCTCTCTGCCACCCTTCTACCTTGCAGGAAAATGACCAAAGAGAACTCTCTTGTTCACGGAAATTAAATTGCTCCAGGAAAATGTCATGACAGGTTGCAAGACTAAATTTGTCATCAGTCTGGTAGGGCAGCCTCATTGCTTGACAGTCACAGCAGTCTAGTCATCATGTGGATTTTTGAGGCCTGTGCTGTACTCATTCAAACTTTTGGGTTACAGTTGGTTTCCTGGCAAACTTAACAAAACATGACATTGGAGCATATACAAGCCAGGAATATCAATAGCACTGAATCTACTATGAATCCACTTGCTAGGAGTCACAAACTTGCAGGGCTATGTTGCCAAAAAAGCAAAGTCAGCAAGGCTTGTGAGGACTGGAGAGGATGTTTTCCCAGGCAGAGATGTCTCCAGATAGAGTTTACAGATTAAATCAATGGCCAGTGTTATTTCCTCATGGAGACTTCTTGCTATTCCTAGAGATAAGCACTGCAGTAAATGCTTTCATTTGATAGGCAATGCCTTCCTGACTTTTGTTAATTTAATAAACCAATGATGCATTGTAGCACAGAAGTTATATTACTCCTGAAAACATTGAAATTAGTGGATAAAAACAAAACTGTGATTGCCACATATTAAATGCTTGTGCATTATTTTGAATTAAAGCATTTTTCAGACATAATGCAGACTAGCTGTTCTGTATCACAGTGTATACCTAGCTAAGTCTTAAGGCATAAACATTTCTTTTTGTACTTTTAGGATTTTATAAAACATCAAAACCTATATAGGAATTTTTCACTTTGTGAGGGCTAGGTAATCATCAAATATTTAATGAAAATAGATGCTGACTGTTTAATCATGCTAGAAATTGATATGAAAGATTAAAGAATTGTCATGTGGAGTAAAGAAGAACCATTAAGTGAAAATTTCCACTTAAGAAAAAAAGAGGAATTAATTGAGAGCTGTTTCAAATGTACTGCTTTTCATTTTAAGATTCAAGGGCCTCAGGTCTGCTATACCACTGTAGCGCAAGGACCTCTAGTCCTCTCTCTTCTTACTTTACAACTAGTAGGTGAACAGTCTGCAAGCACTTTGCAGATACCCTAGGCAATATGCTTGGCTTGGCTTTGTAACATTGTAATTTGTCTTTTGTCAAAAGAACAGATTTATTTCCTTTGTACTCACATGGCCGATTCTGCCCCTGGATGTGTACATTAGGTATCAGGCTGCCTGACCCAAAATGACTGAGTGTGCTTTTCTCTAGGAAATGTTTTACTATAATACAAGATTGAAATGTTAGCCTGTGGTCACAAGGTGAGCCATTTGCCATCTGATGAAGTTGTTTTTGTTTTGGATGCAAGTGAAACAGATGCATTTTAGAAAATAGAGTCAGTTGCAAAAGAAAAGAAAACCATAAAAATTACCAGCTTCCCTTTGCCTTATGCCTCAAGCCATGAATGTTTGATTTATACAAAGGACTTCTACTCTTCTTCAACCTCAGATATTGCATTATAAAAATTAAGCTTTCTATTTCCACAATGTTGCTGAAAAAATGCTTTCTTTAGAAAAACAAAGTGAAGTGCAATGACTCTTCACAGCATAACAAGCATATGAATTGGACTATCCATATACTTCTATGATTGGAATAATTGCTGAGTAAAGGTGGTAATTAAAGTTCTTTTTTCTTTCCTTTTTTGTCTCATTTTTCATGGTCCTTCTGTATAGAGAACTTCTTTCTCCTCTGGAATCTTGCCAGCATCTTCCATTCCTTAAACTTCAGCTTTGTCTTTGCTGCTATTTAAATTGTACTTAACAGCAAGGATGCTCTCCTGTAAGTGCTCAAAGCCACGTAAGCTGCCCTTTCCTCCCCAGCACTCGGGAATGTCTCTTCCTGCCATTGAGGGTCTTCTGACTGGTTGTGCCTGGACCACCAACCTGGCTGCGATCCGCAGGGTGCAATGACAGAAGACCAGTTCTGTGACAGTAGACCAGCTGTGACATGAAAAGCTCAGATTTTTTTATACCACACATGTTTATTAATAAATGTCTTATATGAGATCACAGCCATAAAGTTGATGCGAGGCAAGAACACAAATCCTGTATTTTGTGAAATTGTGCTTTTAATAAAAAGGGTGTTTTGCTGTGCTAACCCAAGTTCTGATAGCACTCTGTCTTTGCTTTTCTCTAGTTTATGTCTTCAAGCAGTTTGTGGTTTTTCTTTGCTTTATTTCCGTAACTTCTATAATGATCTGCTTCTATTTCAACTAAAAAGCCAGCTATTTACAGGCTATTTTGTCTATTTTCAGGAAAGCGAATGATACTATATTTTTAAATATGGCTTTTTAAGATATCACTTAATAATGGGGTCCAAGATAAAAAGTAATCTACTGACATTGCCTTACTTGAATTTTGGATATGTAGATATATTTGAAATTGAAGTAGCTAGAGATACCATAGGAACTGCAAGACCAAGACTTAAATGCATATAAAACTTTATTTACACAATAGTGAGATATCTGCAGATAAGTGCTGATTTTCTCTCCTGGTAAAACAAACAGCTATACCTACCTCTAAATGTAATACTAAAGGTATACCCAAGATAACCATAAGAGAGCTGAAATGGATACCAGCATTGTTTGTGCACTTCTGCAGCTTTATTGAGAAACAATAAAATTCTTTAATTCTTTTAATAACTAAAGCAACTCAGGATTTTCAGTGATATCTGTGATACTGTCCAGCATTTTTGTGACTGTTGTTTATGTTTTCATAATGGCATTGGTATGTACAGTGATCTTTATAATTATTACTGGGTGTTATATGGGGAATTCTGTATTAGTGGTTTTGGTAGATTGCTTTCAGAATGTTTCAGATATTCTTCTTCAATCTTTGTTAAAAGAAATGGAGAAAGTGCAAACCAGCTATTAGGAAATTTCTTTCAGGACATTCCAGACAGTGCCTTAGGCAAGAATGAAGTATTTTCATGTACATATAGGGCAGCCTTCATGCACATATTTCTTTTGTCTCTGTAGTATTGCTATATTTGTTTTGTTGTTCCTATGTTTCCCTCTTGACTTAAGAGATAGTTCTATGTTATGATCAGGAAAACTATTTCTATTTTTAAAATTTGAAATGAGTTGGAAATTCTGTTGTAGCAAATGAGTTTATCTGCTATAATTTTAAATAGCTTTTCAGTTGTACTGAGAGCAAAATTGTTTCAACAACATACAGTCATGTAGGTAATCCTATGGTCTGTTGAACATACTGTAAAAAATTATGTGTCTGTAGTTACAAACTTCATGATTTACCTTTATCAAGAGATTCCAGCAACATCATAAATAACAGTATGGAATCTTGAGTCATTTGTTCATGTCACTGAAAACTGTTGATGGAATTACTGCCTTATTTTATGTGAATTCATGGGGAATACTTTTGTATGGACCATGATTAATGCCTGTGAAGCTGGTAGAAGCCTCCTAGGGTTTGTTCTGCCATTTATAACTAAATTCTTCTATGTGTTTCTAATCTTGTTACTGCAAACTTATCTGAAGCAAATTTGAGTAGGTGATTTGGGCATAAACTTGTAAAAATAGCTGCTTTAGACTTCTCTCTTCTAGAAAACAAAATCAGCATAATAATAAGGTTCGGCTTTTTAAGGTTTTTGTTTGTGCCTTTAAAGACCTCCTAAAAATATATAAGGTGGCATTGCACAGCGTGCATAAACGCCACCTTGTTTGGTCTTTCACCTATGGCATTAACATATAGTGCTCCCCTCTGGTGACCAGACAACATTTGGAGCCAAAGCCTAATTTATATAATCAGCCTTTGTCTTTATTCAGCAGTTTTTTCATATACCCTGAATCTGCTAAGCTGAATAGTCAACTAGTACTGAGAAGAGTCTTTCTGATGAGACGTTTGGGACTTCAGCAGTCTAGTTAACTTGAAGCTTTCACTAAGCTTCTCTGCACGGCCACAGGAATAACCAAAGGTTTCCAGTTCCTGAGCTCCCTCATTATCCAGTTACATGTCTGTGGTGGGTCCCCCATGTTTCCTGTAGGCTGCTGAGAAGAGCTGAAGTCTCTGTTCCACTCTCCACTTCTTGCTGTGTTTAGGCAAGGGCAGTGGAGAGAAATGAAAAAAACCTAAAGTGTGTTTTCCTGTTTGTGTGAGCCAGCAGCTTTTACAACACCTGTCACTCAGGAAAGACAGCAAGTATGGAAGTTCTTGGGATGCATCCAAAGCATAGGACATGTCACAGTATTGGGCACACACACAGGGATACATGATAGTGCTGTGGTGGCCATCTCTTCCAGAGCATTTGCATGTTCAAATACAACCCTAAGTGAGAAGATTGAGGAGTTCCCTGAATATGATAGAAGGTTAACCTTACATGCCCCAGTGGTGTTAGTAACCGTGTTATATTTTGATTTTTGGTGACAATTCCGTATTTGATGGGAAACTTGAGAACATGTGAGACTTGTTTGTCTTACATCTTTCACCTATCAGTAGTATGTCATCCACATTTCTGTTAAATTAAGGGAAAACTTGCCCTTGCTAACTTGCTTTCACTAATGGGCTTCAGGTATTGTCTGGGAGCTTTTAAAGTCCCATTGCTATAGGTGGAAAGCCACTACAGGGGTCCTGTGCACCATATGACCCTGTGGGCAATTGCTGTTCTGCAGCATGTTGGAAAGGGCAAAGGTGCATGTCTTCTGAACTTGCAAATCTTTTTTCAGTGTAATGTGCTACAGAATATTTTCTATGGCAACCACATGTATGCAGTGCTGAATTCACTCATGAATTCAGAGAGAAAACAACTACTCTTGGGCTTGCAGAAACATTTTTCTTCTCTTATTTTAGTTCATAATCAAACCCAGATTTTCTCCAGGGATAGTTGTTTTGCCATATTGAACAACTGTAATGCTTCCAAGAATGTATCTTTTTTGGTTATTGACAGAAGCCTGTGTTAGAAGAAGTTTCAGATCAGTGAGTTAAATCAAGAATGCTTTTGTGTCACACTAAGCACTATTGTATAATTAGTACTTAAGCGATTCCTTGCTGTTTCCCACTGAGTTTTTTCTTCTGTCATAAGCAAGGACTACATTATGAGGGACCAGTCCCTCCAACCCCTATTCACTTATATTCTTAATGGTAGTATTAGATGTTCAGGTCAGTTCAGTGAAAAGACGGAAATGGACTTATATGCTTCTGAGCTGTGATGTGAGCACTTTCTGCTTTAACTCTTACAAAGATGGATTTTTTTTATAGTTTTGGTGGTGGGTTTCTTTTCCAGTTGGGAATCACTCCTATTAGAATACTTGTAAATATGCATTAAGGTAGTGAAATCTTCATATAAATAAAGAGAAGGAAAATTCTAATCAAAATATTTTCTCAGACATCTGACAGCAATGTGCTTTAAGGCTTCCTGAAAGTTCTGTCCATGGAAACTTCCTGTTTAAGTCTTAATTAAAATTATTATGTGGCATACCTAGCCATTTGTTTAGCAGGAGTAAAAAATGTCTGTGTCTTTAATAATTTTCCAGACTTAACAAACTCTACTTACCAGAAGAAAGATACTTTCCTGGATACTTCCTTTTTCTGTGTCTTCACTAGTCTTCTGTAATTTAAAAAAAAAATATTGTTTTAATTACCATGGTTACATGCTGCTAGTGCTGATACAATTTAAAATGATTGCTTTCTCCTCCAATATTTAATGCAATGTGAATTCATCAAAAATGAAACAAAAAAAAATCTGTATAGTGCAAAATTTCTTGTCTGTTTTAGGCTGTTATATACGGAGGCCTGGATACTGTGTTCTTCATTCTCGAACATTCACTTGTACTTGAATGCAACTAAAAATATTCAAAATACCAAACCAGTCTCTGGTGGGCTGATCTTGGCTGGCTCTGGCTGCCAGATGCCTACTCAGTTGCTTTCTCTGTCCCCTTCCTCAACAGGACAGGGGGCAAAATAAGATGGAAAAGGTCATGGGTCAAGGTAAAGAGAGGGAGATCACTTAGCAATTACCATCAGAGGGAAAACAGACTCAACTTGGGGAAAATTAATATGATTTTATGTGAGTTGAAATAGACTTGAGTAGTGAGAAACAAAGACAAATTGAAACAAGAAGATTGCCCCTGCTCACAGCCATGTCCTGCAGTGTGTTGGCTGGAGGCAGCTGGAGCCGTCTGTGTGTGGCATGGGATAGCCCCAGCCTCTCCTGACAGCAGCCACCCCGCAGCCCCTCTGCCAGTGCCTGGGCAGCTGCACCCAGGACACCATCCTGACTCGCCTGTTTGTCGTGCCTTCCTTGACACCGGTTTGTCATCATTTCTGATGTCGTGGATCAGTGAAGTAGACTGCCACATACCTGTAGCTTCAGTGAAATTGTATGAATTGGTGAGGGCCTTCGGCAGTGGAATAGCTGGAGACACTCTGACTCTCATGTTGCTTTTCTTTCAGCTTTCAGAGTACTGAAAAAGTGGTAAGATTACCAGCTTCATTGGTGTTGCACTGGAAGGAAAAGGGTCCAGACCACAAGTTTCATGAGGAGCAGAGAACTGGAGCTGTTTAGCCTGGAGAAAAGGGTGCTCAGTGAGGATTTTATTTCTCTCTACACTTAGCTGAAAGGAGGTTGTAGGAACATGGGTGTCAGTCTCTTCTCCCAAGTAACAACTGATCGGATGAGAGAAAATGGCCTCAAGTTGCTCCAGGGGAGGTTTAGATTGGGTATTACAAAAAAATTGTTCATGGAAAGGGTTGTCAAGCACTGAAAAAGGCTGCCCAGGAAAGTGATGGAATCACCATCCCTGGAGGTATTTAGGAGACATGTAGATATGACACTTAGGGACATGGTTTAGTGGTGGGCTTGGCAGTGCTGGGTTAATGGTTGGACCCAATGACCTTAAAGGTCTTTTCCAACCTTAACGATTCTCTGATTCTGATTTGTGATTTAAAAAATATCAAAGTGCTTTACAAACTGAGGATTTATTTATGCAAATTGGCGGTAGCGAGCAGGATTTTTATGATCTTACAGCGACAAGTACCTAAGTCAGAAATTGAGCTGAGGTTTCAAATTCTCCAGTACAGGGATCTTTCGACTAAGCCGTAACACCTGTGTGAATAATAGTGATCCACACAGACTTCAGCTGATAGGTTGGGTGGGGCAAGCAGGCAAATAAGCTTTTGTTGGCTTCAAGTCTTTGTAGTATTGTTGTTCTGTCAGGTTTTTTCTTCTGTTTAGTCTGTATGGTTTACCTTTGAGACCCAGTCAGAAAGACCTCATGGGAATATTTGGATCTGCTCTGTGGTAGTGCAGCCTCACCTTGAATGCTGTGTGCTGTTTTGGGCACCACAATATAAGAAAGATACTAAGCTCTTAGAGAGCATACAAAGGAGAGCTATGAAGATGGTGAAGGATCTAGAGGGGAAGCTGTATGAGGAGCAGCTGAGGCCACTTGGTTTGTTCTTGGTTTGGTCATCCTGGAGGAGTCTGAGGGAAGACCTCGCTGCAGTTACAGCTTCCTTGTGAGGGGAAGAGGAGCGGCAGGCACTGATCTCTTCTCTGTGGTGACTAGGGACAGGACCCGAGGGAATGGCCTGAAGTTGTGCCAGGGGAGGTTTAAGTTGCATATTAGGAAAAGGCTCTTCACCCAGAGGGGGGGCGGGCACTGGAACAGGCTCCCCAGGGCAGGGGTCACAGCACCAAGCCTGACAATTCATGAAGCATTTGGATGGTACTCTCAGGCATATGATGTGACTCTTGGGGATGGTCCTGTGCAGGGCCAGGAGCTGGACTTTGATGGTCCTTGTGGGACCCTTCCAACTCAGAATATTCTGTGATTCTCTGATCTCTATCAATTAATGTTTATAATACCTTATTAATGGCTACGTTCTGTTTTTGCAGATTAACTATTGGAAATAGAGTTCTGAATATCACAATCCTATTTACACGTCAATGAAATTACTTGTGTCTGCAAATGCAACATAGTTTAAAATGCAGTTGTGCTACTGGCAGGCTTGCATAAATGCAAAGCAGATGCTCAGTTGTCAAGAAACTTCTAGTTAAAGTTGGTTATACATTATATGAGTATTTCTAGATCTTGTGTGCATCTATATACTAAATCCAGCAAACCATTTAGAGCTGCGTGTATATTACTGATAAAAAAAAAAAGCATCATCATAATTCAAGGTTAAAATAGATGACCCTACACCATTCTGCAAAGGCAAAAGCCGCAGCTCTTCTATTGTCACCTTCTCATTTGGTTCAATTGTGAGTTACAATATGAGCTTACATTTTCTCTTATGTAAATACAAATTTGGATACTTAAAATGTATGGTTTATTTCTTTCTATTTCCTGTTTTCTGAAATTCTGCTTTAAAACTTTATTTCCATTTTTAAGTAAGGACACCTCTGTGGCTATTCATTGACTTAAAACTCGGGGAACTGCTCATTTTGAGCAGTTGTAGGCTCTTGTTGCTTTTATGCCTTTGGATTTGGGGAATTTTATTTCTTCCTTTTTTACTCTCTTCCCAGTTTTGTTAGTATAAGCATCCTTAACGATTTAAACTTGAGCACTCCACAAACTCTTATTTTCAGTTTCATGATTGTGATAAAGACGGGAAAGCCTGCAATGAGAAATTTCTGTGTTTGGAAGAAAACTGCATGATTTGAAACAGATGTCAGCAGTTTATAAATTCAAATTCGAGTATCATATAAACAGAGACTGTATATTACTTTCTTTTTTTATTGCTTTGTGTGTGACCTTTTTCAGTGTAGGAATTAGATTCCATTAGTTCTGTTCAATTGGAAAAAAAACAATGCTTAATGGACTTTGATTCCTGAGTCATTGGTGACAGAATTAAGAGAGTTTTCAGATTTATGTAATTACTGTCATATGCAGTTCTGTAATTTGTCACACCAGCTTATTATCTGGTGGACTTTTACCAGTCACCTCTTCTGTGTTTCCCTTGAGTTGTGTGATAAAACCGTGACCTGGGGCTTGTGAGTGAACTGTGGAGCTGGTTTATGTCTCAATAGTAAAGCAACTGCCTGTCTTTGACCAGTGAAACTGTAATGCAGACCTGGCCCCTCTCCTTTGCTCATGATCACAGGTACTTTAGCAACCTCTCATAGCCTCCACTTTCTTGAATATTTGATGACTGCTTTGTGTTCTTCCGTGTCACTTCTGGTTCTGGCAGAAGTGCACACATTCTTTAATCCATGTGACAGGACCAAGTTTAGAAGAGGGAAGGAAGCAAAAATATGTAACCAAATGCAAAGTGACCTGTAGTGATTAAAGTGGGGGGTGCTGGAGGCAACAGGGGGAAGTGTAGTCCTGATAAATGATTAATCTTTATGACTAGAGAAAGGAAATAAACAACACAGGCTCAAGATCATGTGTGGAAATAAAGCATGGCTTAAAGGAAATAACACAGGCTTAACTAATGTGTTACACAAAAGCATGTTTATTTTCTTTCTTCCTTATTCCATGCTTTATTCATTTGTCCCTACTCCTTTTGTCCGTAGATTATATATTTCTCTATTGACGCAGATAACAAATTCCCAGGTATATACGTTTTTGTGAGACTCTTAGGACTCTGTTAATATGAGGAAAAATAATTAACTTTGCAGCAGTTTACCATCTAGTACAGCCCTTTTTTCTGGCTCTTCTCCTTTCTCCCCCACTGCCAGTTTCTTTCCTTGTTAAATTGGATGGGCTTGTTTCCTCTGTGTTTTGTGGTACGCTATAAATTCCCTTCATCAGCAAGCGTAGTTTCTTATGTTTGCTTTTTGCAGAGAGTGGCATAGGAGAAAAGAGTGGTGGCAAATAACTTCTTGATCTCACAGGAAAATTCAAAGAAATCTACCAGAGAGGAATCTGAGGGAGTTCTTGAAGAATTTTTCTAGATACTGTGATTTAACAGGAAAAAAAGGCTGAATATATTCAATCAATAAGTCAATAGTGTATACACTTAATATAGGTATTTTTCAAGTTCTTTCATAAATAAAGATAATATGCATAGCTGAATGTTGCAACTGATATTGAAGCTCAATTTATTAATTACTGACAGTACCAGAGACAAAGATTATGGGCGAAAAAACATCTTAATTTACTCAGTAGCTAGTAACTCCTCAGATTTGTGTGAAGCTCCTGGAAAAGTCCTGAGGATGGGCCTAACATAAGGAAAGTTAAATCCTGTGTCAAGATTAAGTGGCGATTGCATAGGAGATTCTTTTGGGAAATGAGTCTCGTCACAAATTAAACAGATGATCTTCTCAGTTTTATACTACTTACCTCTCATTTAATATTGTACTTGCATGTTATTAGTGGTTAGCACATAATAGGAAGACTGAATATTCTGTTCCCCTTTGACATGTATGTAAGTTCTAAGTTTCTTTTACCAGTTGCAACAGAGATTCTGACTCATTTATCAGGTTTATGCATTTGAGAGTTATTTGTCAAAACTGATCTCACTCTACATCATTTGGTTAAGGTTGATTGCACATGTCAGATTAGAAAGAATGGTAAATACTCTTTCTCAATGAATAACATTGATTGGTGGCATTTTCTCTTTTACGTAGATTTATATGACCATGTTGTCCTGTCATCTGGGTTCAGTAAAGACCTGTTTTCAATCCCCAATTTAGCTACCACCGCCGAACATAACAGCTCTGAATTAATGTGATTTGTCAGTGGCAATAGCCCACAGTGATAACCAGAACACGCTGTTACATCTTATTCTGACTGATCTATGAAACAGCATTGCCATTTATTCTTTTGTGCGACATAATAAACAGTCTCTGGACTTGTACTTTCAGGGCAGGTATTGGACAGCTGAAATCTTCACTAATTTACACAATGGTTTGTCTTTTCTTCAGTTGACTTCAGGGCTAACTCAAGCAGTTGTACCATAAAATTTAATGAGTTTGGGCATGCTAATGTGTCACACAACAGAGCAACAGTGTCTACTTTGCCATTAATATTAGTCACAGTCAGGAGGTGATTGAAACACTTATTGTAAAGAATACATGTACTGTATTAGTGTATAAAGAGAATGGCATGCCATAGATGTATTCCAGCCATTTCCAGGAAAATGGGCTGGAATGGATTTTTCCATCACTATAGAACTTTTAAATGTTTATACTGTTATCCTAGGTTCCCATTTTTTGACCCGTGAGTCGAAAAGTATATGTTACATTAATGCCATTTTCCCTGTTCATGGTGTGTGGTCAAATCACGTCTGTTGTTCTTATGAATACACTTAATTATGAGGCAGCAACCTGCACTATTCCCTAGTATATCTGAAAGTTTGTATATTGACCCTGTATGTCAATGTCAAATGAAAGTTTATGTGTTGCCAGGTGGTTCCATGATCAATGACCACAGGTTCATGGTGTGGTAACTGTGTGGAGGAGGTATTTTGGCTGACCACAAAAGCAGCCTTCCTTTGTGCTGCCTCTGTCTTCTCAAATATGAGCAGCATCTGGTCTGTGTAGTGTATAAATTGTCTGGAAGCTTCTGAAGTGTGCCACAGGTGTGGAGGTACAGGTCTGCCTAAGTGTGTCTCTGTGTCAGATCAGGAGATAATGATGTGTGTTTTGTTAACATCTGATGGAGGAGTGATAGACAGGGACAGTAATGACACTGTAAAGCAGTCATGTGATAACTCAGTAAAAGGGTTAAATGCCTGTGATAGATTCAATCAAGAGGGGCAGTATATGCAACATAGATCGTTTGACCTTAATTTTCCTCAAAGATTGTTCTGATCCAAGTATCTACCAAGGGTAACATCTACCAGAAACAGGCACTTTATTTGCTGTCTTATCATAGTAATTCTTTTGACAGTTGTCACCACCTTTTAATTCTTCTTGGTTTACATATTCATGGAAGTTCCCAGGGTGAAGTAGGGATAAATTGTCACTGCCATATGTGTGAAGTGAAAAGTATATGTCTGCACTCCTTATTTTTCATTTTTCAGTTAGGCATGTGCTTCCTTCATGCAAAAGAAAGAAAACCTTAAGAGCACATGCTTGTCTGTCTTCCAAACTCTGTAGAATTAGCTTGTCACAAAATGTAAAAGTAATGTGTAGTTGTAAAAACCAGCATTTTCCTCACTAGTGGCTGATGGCTAAGAAGATTTAGAAATGAAAGGGGTTATTATAAAGTGATTACTGAATAGCTAGGTATGTCATTTTAAACAACCAACTGAAATCTCTGTTGCAGATTTGGAATGTAATCTTGTTTGTATCATTCATACTTAAAATCTGATTTTG
Organism: Sclerurus mexicanus; assembly: GCA_013396755.1. NCBI lineage: Eukaryota > Metazoa > Chordata > Aves > Passeriformes > Furnariidae > Sclerurus > Sclerurus mexicanus. The sequence goes on along the minus strand of VWZF01000628.1, from coordinate 519,753 downwards.
ATTGTGGAGGAGTAATCATGGCAGGTAGGTAATTTGACAAAAATATATCTAATGATGTTTTTCTTGCATTCCTTATTTAAATGTATTAAAATTTAAATGACTCACCATTCCTATAAAATGACAACATAAAGAAATATTAGATTCAATTTCCATTGGTGCAGATTTAAATCTTACTATAGGGTGAAAAGTTCATATCAGCCCTCTCATGAAAGAAAATATTGTATAGAAAACAACAATTAAAAATACTGCTAACTTTAAAAGGATGCAATTGAAGATTAAACGGCTGTTGTTGATGATTAGACTGATACATTTTGCAACTGTGAATGTCAGCCTGAAGACAGAGGCCTCATGGAATATATATAGCCAGGAATTGGAGAAGAGGGGATAAAAGGTTAAGGAAACTATCTTATGCAGGATTATATCACTCATTCATGTTTCTGCATGCAGTGCTTGTAATAAGGCATTACTAAATTTTTAAATCAAATGCCTGATCTGGTTTCAAGAAACAGCTAGACTTATTTTTTTAAGCAGTGAGCTGCTACCTTGGATGCTTATTAGAATTTGCTTTCAATCGATATTCTGTAATTAGCTAAATATTGTGGTTCTCTCCCAAGAATTCCTATATTTCAGCTTGTGTTTCATCTAGAAATATCACAGAAAAAAAATTCTCCTAATGACAAGCTGATAAGAGTACTTATGATCCTTCCTGGAAAAAGTAGACCTCTACTATATCTCACGTTTGATTTTGTGGAGTGAGTGAGGATTCAAAGTGGCTCGTTATAAGAACTTGGCCTGTTCATTTTACTGCTGTGAACTGTAAGTGTCTATTTTATTGTTTTTTGACCTCTTACATTTTGGAACTAATGACTTTTGGCCACAAAGTACAGAAAAAACTCTTTTCAGTGCTGCGTTCTAATGGTTTGGAATTCAGACTGAGAATTAGGATTCCACAGCTTTTGCTGATGCTTTGTAACCTTCAACAGATAATTAATGTCTTTTGAGCTTCAGTTTCTTTGGCTATAGACTAGGAGATATGCTATTGTCATACCTGATATAGAGACATAAGGTTTAACAAAACAATACTTCCAAAGTATGTGATAAAACAAAATCAGTGGAAGCACAGTGTTGCATCGGGTTCCATGCTGAAGAAGAATACTGTTAGCAGTAATCTTAACAGCACTATTTTGGGATATGATAGCTTTTGTCTTCTGTCCAGTAAACTGGTGGCACCTTGGCCAGGAAATAGAGGCTATGAGCACATGCTCTAAGTGTGAATCTCCTGGTGCTCACATGCCAGGGAGTGGTTTAGTCCAGAGACAGAAAATTATTTGTGGTGAGGTTGCCCTGAGATGTGGGGTTTTTTTAATTCAGTCTAGTCCTATTGACACCTTCTCTCCATTGTGACACTGTGGTTGCTGAGCATGGTACTAAAGGTGCTGGGGAAAATGTGTGCAGGAGTCTTACTCCTGCTTCTCAAGGCTCTTAAGTCTGCAATGACTTGGAAGAGGGCAGAAGGGCTCTCCACTGGCTATTGCTCAAAACTAGCATGCTAACTTTAGGGTATATACACTCTTCCGTTCAACTTCTTTCACAGGCATTTTGATTGTGGAAGACAAATTAATATAATTAAAATAATCTAAAATAGTTTAAAAAAAATAATACCGTTAAAAAGAAACAATTTCCCCCCCCCCACGGAATTTGCTCAAAGAAAAAGAGGCACAGTCTAGCTTACAGCATATTTTATATATACATATATATATAACTGATTATTCCTTCCTCTGTGGCATTGCAGGTGACTGCCATTTCAGTGTCGCTGTCTCATAGTTCTTTCTCTCATTAGTGCCGAAGCTCTGCAGGGCTTGCATCTGAATGTTTTTTTTAAAGTGTCAGGGAGTACATTTAGAAGACTGATAGAAGTGCTGCTTTTCTGTGGGAGGCATCTAGTTTGGCAGAATTGGGAACATATTCTTTTATAAATGCTATTAGTTACTAATATGAAAGTTTGGTAAGAATTTTAAATATCATAATTTGAAATTTTTTCTGGGAGATGCTGGGTATCTTTTGTGGTCTTTTTCCTGAGTAATCTTAGCTATTAACTATTGCTATTAATTTTCCATGTCTGCTCTGTGACAGGAAGTAGACATACTTCTTATGAAATTGGGATTCCCCAAATTTGCAATTGTTCTTTGCTAGTTTTTAACGTTTTTGCTTGCTGCCTCAACATGCTGTGTTCTTAAATGAGTAAGATGATCAGCCTCTAATGTTGATCTTTACTCCAAGGGTTGTTTCTGGGTCTTCAGCAGTTTTGTGCACACTGGCAACTTAGTCTTTGTTTTCACTTTAGAATAATTGGACTCAGCACTACAATCACGCCACCAACCTCATTTTAGGATTTTGATTTTGCTCATGAGTCATTTGTTCCTTTGTTTTTTTGTTTGCCTTCTCTTTGTTTGATTCCTTTCTTTTATAACCCAAATAATGGACAGTATGAAAAATCATGTGGGTAAAGTGTTCCTTTTCTTCCTCTAATCCTAACTACAAAGCAGTTCTTTATATTAACAAATCTGACTGAAACAAAAATGTGTTAAAAAGCTGTGAAATTGCATCACCCAAAATCTTGCCTATTGTTTGTTTCCTCACTGTGTTCTGCAGTTTTTGGTAAACTGGAATTCGAAAAATCCTGATCTGTTATCAGATCTGATAAATCATGGGTAACTTGAGCAAAGAAGAGCTCTTTTTGAAGTTCAGTCTGTTGTTGAAGAATTCAGATGAAGAATAATTATGGTTTAAAAATCACTCCATGACAATTGAATGTGATCTGTTACAAAACTGTCTGACCAAGTTTGCAAACAATCTCGAATTGTTAACAGTCATGTGTAGATTGGATATCAAATCAAATCGAATAAGGGCAAGACAAACAAGTAAATTATTTTACTTCTGGTTTGGTGTTGACTATAGATCTGCACAAAACTGGAGATTTGTTTTCTATAAACAAACCAAATATTGTTACTTTGTTGGCAGCTGGCTCCCCTGTAGATGGTCTCCATCACTGTAGCATGCAAGTTCCTTGCAGGTGTTCATGAAATTGTTGGTGACACTGTCGGATGCTGATGCTGTAGTACTATGGCTGCCACTTTACTCAGAGTGAATTGGTGTGAAGAGGTGTTAAGTGGTTTGAACCAGACTGCTTAGGCAATCTGTAAAAAAGTCTTTATGTGTAATTATCATTAATTAAGTATTGTGTTTTAAAAAATTGTAGTGGATATTATCTTAAATCTCTAATTATTCGATTTCATCTCAGATTTGTGTATTTTCATGTTCTGTTTATCCCTTGCTTCCTGTGGAAGGACAGTAGTGTTCAATCTGGTATTTAAATCCCAAGACCTGTTATACAGCTAAACCATACTAACAGTTTACCTAGACAAGAAGTAATTTTTTAATTCCTATTGTTCAGATGTCTTTCAAATAGTATTTAACACGTACTATATGTCTGCAGTTATTGAAGTATCACAGAGTGGCAGAAAATCACCATGCCATTCCTTTCTTCAGCTCTTATTTCAGTAGGTCTGTGCAGTCTTTGCTGAAAAGGCAAAACTTCCAGTCTGAGTTTTCATTCTAAACCTGAGTTTTGATGATCAATGGCAGGACGCTAAAAATACACCTAAATGTCTCTGTGATCCTGAAATTGAGTTTCTGAAAAAGCGTTGTACTTGTGGTAGGGGTAAAGTGTGAAGTTCCAGAGAAATGAGCTGTGAATTGCAGCTGCAATGGAAATTGATCCTATCTGTCAGTCTCTGCTCCATATTCTCAGGAAAACAGAGTGGAGCAGAGAAAGAGCCAAGATCACCGATTAAATGGGATGCTGAAGTGCCAGGGGCTAGAACCAGTCTTGCTGGTCCCTCAGGTCAGAGCTGCAACTGTCAGAATTCACTACTTGATACCCTGCTGAAGCTGGCAGAAGGAGAGCACTATGAAAAATGCTGCAGGCTCCAGCAAGGGAGTTGGTAAGAACTACCTGGCTAAGCTTCAGGCGTGACAGGCAGTGTGCTCCTTTGGGAGGAAAATCTCTTCTCTTATGAATTGGTAGGCCTTATTTTCCCCATTTGCCTCATGGTTTGTACCAGTGAGGCATAAGAAAATAGCTGGAATACTAAGCAACAACAGTGGCTCAGTTCCTTTAGAAAGCTGCAGTGGGTGGAGAGATGTGGCTGTATGACCTCTCTGCAGGTAGACATTCACCAAGTAAGGAGGACGCAAAGGTGCAGAAAATAGCTCTTGTGGCATGAAGTTCATATGTTGTATGTAATACTGTCGCTATGTTATGTTAATCTTATTCATCTTCTCAAAAAGTGGGATTTCATTTGTGATTAGCACTGAGAAATGACACTTCTATATATAGCTGTCACTTACTTCACCTGATACCAACAGCAGACCATTGCTGGGATGACAGCCTTTCACTACCACACGAATGGTTAGTGCAAGTCTCACGAGAACAATAGCAGCATCTCTATAGAATGCCTTCTTTTTCACTTAAAGTTGGAAACTCACTGTAGGAAAGTGCTAAAAAGATCCTGTAGAAAATAAAATTAAACTAAATGAAGTTACTATGCATTAGTAATTATTTCAGCTTTCCCTTTTAAGTCATAGTAATTAGCTGTCCTGCTTTTTGGGTAGTTTAACAATTTTCTTTCCCCAAGTATCCTGCCTCCTTCCGGATGGGTAGCATATACCTTCCAGGGTATTGGAAGTGATGTGCTGTGTTCTAAGAACCATATTACATTAAAGGTAGATAAAGACAGAGAGAGAGAGATACTAGAATATTTTTTTCACTGTTAGGGTGATCAGGTATTGGAATAGGTTGCCCAGGGAAATGATGGAGTCACCATCCCTGAGGTGCTGGATCTGGTGCTGGGTGGTACAGTTCAGTGACCTAGGGGTTACAGTGGCAGTGCTGCATTGATGCTTGGACTTAGTGATCATAAAGGTCTCTTCAAGCCTTGATGGTTCCATGATTTTATTCTATGAAATATTTCCTCTGGGGTATACACTGATACCTCCAGAGACATTCAGTGCTAACTTGGTCAAATGGAAACTTCTTTTTCTATCTTTTGTTGCAATAACTGCTAATTTTCCTGTCTGTTTTGAAGCACATGTTTTCTAAATCCCCAAATTCCATTGTTACTGTATCCTTTTCTTTTTCCCTCATAAAAAGTAGTGATCTCAAAACATTTCATTTGCAACAGGTTATGTCAGGGCCCTATTAGTTGCATAATCTCTGAGTGAATGGTAAGAAAAATAGACATGAGTTGTGTACCTATCTGATGCTATAGATTACAGAATCAAGTCAGGAACAAAAGCAGCTAGGGTATTTTTCTTGTCTGATGAGCTTTTTTCTGTGAATATCAACAGAAGCTGTATTGTCTCCATCTTTTACACTCTAATCTCTTTTTACCTTTGTCTGTTTTGTTGGAAGTGAAAATGTATCTGTCAGTCTCATAGCAATGACTTCAAGATTTAACTAGAGGGCTAACGTACTTTTTATTGAGATAAGATGACATAAGAATATCTTCCTTCTCAGCAGAAATTTTGGATAGGTTTTGATCAAGATATTTTGTACAGCCACTCAATTTTTGTTTTAAAATGCTACGAATTAGTTTTATGTCTCTAATAAAATGATTTCTCAGCTCCCTTGTGAATTTGCTGATGTACCTTCTGCAGAACTAAGCAGGCTGTTCCATATTGTTGCAGCTAAAAGCTTTGTTCAGTTGCTTAATGCTCTATGTCAGGGTTACCTCAATTTTGTTGGTTTTCTAGTCCTACTTAGCCCATTCAGATAGCATTGTAGTTACACAATACCTATCACATGTCCTTTGCTATTCATCATCTCACCGAAAGGAAGAAACTCTTAGAAGCTGAAATGAAACAAAAACAAAACAAACAAACAAAAAAATAAGGAAAACTCATTTTCCATTAAATTTGTGGCTGATCTAGACAGAAGTAAATGTTTAGGGATATATGAAGCTCTTAACACTTGCCAGTCCTTGAGTTTTCCTTCCTATTGATTTTAGTTGTAGCAACAGAAAACATCACAGACCCCCCCAAACACCAGAATTCTTAGCTGGGATACCTGAGCGTGGAAGCAGGTAAATGGCTCCACAGTGATTTATCCTTAGTAGGGACATTTTTACCTCCCAGTCGAGTCACTAGAAAGGAGATCAGGATTAGAATTTGTTTTGTTTTGCCATTTTTTCACCGATTACCAAATATTCTGTACTGGTGACCAGCATTGTTGGATAGTGAAAATTAATTAAAAAAAAAAAAAAAGAGCTAGATGGTATGAAAGCAGGAAAAAAATACCCTGCTTTGTAGATGTTAGAACAAGCAATTTCTTAACACCTTTTCTTCAAGGAGTTAAGATGAATAACATCTTTGAACAAATATTTCAAGCATGCAGGGATTATATTAAAAAGTAAAAAGATGAAATCCTGTGTAAATTGTTTATAACATTCCTAGTGAAGACATGTTGATTAATAAACATAAAAGAGGGAAGATGCATATTAATTTGTTTATGTATGAGAGGCTTCTAACTCATTAAAAGTCTTCTAAGTGTTTAACTAGTGAAGCAGTGGATAAAATCTGACATTGTCTTTAATCTTGTTGAGGACTCAAATATAAAAAAAAACCAGATTATTGCTAAGTATGTATAATAGCTCCATTAATGACAATGTTTTGAAAATGTAGGGTATGTGTCAGTGATTCTGCTGTAATATGGTGGAAATTTTAATTCACTTTTCTTTCTCAGTTGCTGGGACCAGTAGGATTGAAGAAAATTTAGCTTCATCAACCACAGTCTTTGGTGCTTGTATGTAGATTTTGGTAGATGTGATTGATGGCTGGTTATCAACTGGGAGATCTCTAGGAAAGCACAGATGCAGTAGAATATCAGCTGATGTGCCTCCTGTCTTATTTCTTTTGATTCTTTGCTAAACCACTACGAGAAGCTGAAGTATTTGGACTATTAACAACTAATGTTTTTGTAGAAAAAAACCCTATGAACTATTTTAAAGGAATTGTGTTATTAACTTAATGTCCTTGGAAAATAGAGATCAAGTAATTGCATTCAGTCTAACTTAAAAACAAATGAATAAGAAATAGCTGAAGAAGCATCTAGCCATTGTATGAACAGTCTTGCAAGAAAATCACCATGTATTTTCAAGTTTTCTGTGAAATTACGTTTTCTTTTTAGATACTTGTTTTTGCAGATTTTTCCTGTAAAAGTGTTAACACAAGTTAATTTGTACCAAAAAATGGGCATACTTTTTGCAAGCAACACATAAGCAAAAAAAGTAATTTCAAATGTATCATGCAGTTTGAGTTGAAGCATAGGAACTTCTTAGTGATTTGTTTGCTTTTCATTTTTCTTTAGACACTTCTTTTCTTACTTTTTTCCATGTTTTTTTCAGAGACCTATATCTCTATTACACTGTGATTGTACAAAGCAGTGGAGTTCTCTTTCTGCTTGTATGTCACCTTTATAGAACTATATAACTCCCTATTTTTCATGTTACTTATTATTATAATATGGATAAATAATCATACCGGAACTGTGTTGGCAATTTTGCAGATCCAATGCGTGGACCACGAAAACTAGAAGTTGTGGAGATCAAATCTAGACAAATCACTATTTGCTGGGAACCCTTTGGATATAATGTCACACGTTGCCATCGGTACAACCTCACAGTCCATTACCGTTACCAGACTGGAGGACAAGAGCAAGTGAGAGAAGAAGTAAGCTGGGATACAGAAAGTTCACATCCCCAGCACACAATTACTAATCTATCACCATACACAAATGTCAGCATCAAATTAGTATTAATGAATCCCGAAGGACGAAAAGAAAGCCAAGAACTTGTAGTGCAAACTGATGAAGATGGTGAGTTTATTGCATACAGTTGTACATGACCTGATAGTCAATACAATTTTCTATATAAGTGCATGTTCTACTTTCACTAAAATTTTAAGAGATTTTCCACCAACTTCACCAAGTTTAAGAGAGTAAAACTCCATTATTGCCATGACCTTTTACATAACCTATAACATCACACCTAGCTTAATCATTTCATCATTAAACTCCTAACTTGTGCTTGACCTGTGTTCTGCCACTTCAAGCTTCCAGCATCAGTTTGAAGAAAATTCAGGTGGTTGTCCACAGTATCCTCATGTAAGCTTTTATACTGAGTGATATGCTCAGCATTAAATACTTTTTATTTTATTTGCATTTTCAGTTTCTCCATCTTTGAATTTCTAAGCACTGGACACTGTTAATTACTAATTTAGACAATATATTCTGTATACAACATTGAAATATACAGATATTCCCTTCCTTTTAATAATTTTCAACTCACATGGGGTTTTCAGATCTCTTTTTTAAAATTTTTATCGTATTTTGAGCAATAATGTAATTTGCAAATGTCTTTTTTGAAGCAGGGACTGCAGAATTGGCTCCTGTATCTCTGCAGTGCTCTTAATAATATTGCATGAAAAGTTTATACCATCATCCTAAGTCTTCTGTGATATTGTTTTGATTACATGTGCAGAGAGTTTACTGGAGCTCTCTTAGCTACAATACCAAAACGGGGCTTCCTTGTTGAATTGGTCGTGCACCAGGAATCGGTTTCACCTTTCCACAACACTCTGTGCTGATATGTAGCCCCTTACAAGTGTACCTTGCCCTCTACAAGTGTACCTTGGTTTTCTTGACCTTGGTTTTAGCAATTTTAAATGCATATAGTTCAAAGAAACCTTGTCAAATGAATGGCAATGCTTTATATAACAGATCTATCCCCCTGCCATTTTTATAATCTGCAATCGGAACAGAAATGGCTTTGTATTTTCTTCCAGATCAATGATAGATTTACTGCAAACACATTGGAATTATTTCTAGTAAAAACTTCAGCAGTGATAAGTTCCTTCTACAATAAATACTTCAAGTCTGTCATTTAAACCTATTAAATTATTTAATGTATGCTGTATTGGTTTTATGTAGTAGTAATTTCTAATCAAAATATAAGAGGGAATAAATTAAACAATTTAGGAATATATAGTTACTAATGCAACAGATTCAACAAAGCATAGCTAACGAAAAAAGTGTTTAATTAAAATTAATTTTGGTGTCATCTTCTAACTTTGATTCATTTCAATTGTAGGATGACAAAGCTAAGGAGCTTATTGTTATCTGGGATGTTTAAGTATTTTATCTAAAATTTCTTATTCCTGGCCCTGTGGAACTTTATATTATTCTAAGACCTATTGAAAACCAGTATCAGTGGCTGAAAGAATACCTTGGGCAAAAATTACAAATTTTGAGTATACTATACACATTGAGTAAGGTATATAAATCTGAATGTAACACTACAGAATATACGGACCAAAATAATCTTCTTAATTTTTCAAATCACACAGTCGTGTTGGTTGCAAGGGGCTTCCAGACCTCACTTAGTCTAGCCTTTTGCTTTGAGAAGAGTAAGTGAGAGCAGATTGCTCAAGGTCTTGTACAGCTAAGTTTGAGTACACGTCTAGGTGACCTCTGCCAGTGTTTGACACCCCCCCCCCCTTACAGCATAGCTGCTCAGAGTTTATGACCTTCAATTAATTTTAGAGGATTACTACAGTATTTTACTGTACTTCCAGCTTAATTATGCTGTATTTCATTCCTCTTCCTTTACACTTAATTCATTAACCCCATGGTTCCAAATGAGTTTTGCCAGTTCTCTCCTACTTGGAAGCAAGGTTTAGTGCCCAGGATTATGGTTGCCCTTATATGTGTTGTTTTACTGGTCCATACAGGACTGGTAGGCCAGTTCAGTGTCCTTGGAGCTTCCCCTTGGTAGAGCAGAGAGCTCTGTGGAGAGCTATGGAGAGGTGATAATGAACTCTGAAACCTTGTAAACTCCTGTACCAACAGCATGGAGCAGTAGCAGGAGGATAGCGCTCTACCAAAAGTGGCAACAGGAAGGAGTCGCCAAATGTCTTGCTTGCAGATCTTCCTCTTCCTTAACCTTTCCGGTAACTCTCAGTAAGGGTTCTCAGAAGTTATTTCAGCCAATGAAGCTAGTAGTTTCCACCTTCTTCCTGTAGCAAGTGGGAAATGTTAAGTGTATCATCTTGCTGCTTTTTCACATGCAGTTTGTGGAACAGGTCTAATGCCCCAATGCCTGTTGCCCCACAACAGTCCTGTGTGCCTTTGCCAGTGTTGTTACACAATAAATTCACAGGTACATGTCCACGTGCTGTTTAACACATTTCCTTCTCTGAAAACTGTGTTGAGATTGGCCCAGGGATAAGGTAATTGTTGCAGAATAAATGGGAAACAGAAGTAGATACTTGAGAGACATCCCTGACTCCTCAGAGGTCTTTCTCATACATTAAGAGACTTTAAGAAAAATCAATGATGTCAGATTTTTAGTTTGGCTGTTTCATAATTTATGTATGTTCATCCTGTTGTAGGTCTTCAGGCCTAATGTCAGTGAGCACTGCTGTTCTATGCAACACGTGGCTTGTCTATCCAAGCTAACCTTTCTAGTTCCGTCTTCTGAAACTGTACCTTGTTACTTCAATGCTTGATCATTTTCATATATGAATGTTTAATATGTTTTCCACCCTGGGACAGTAACACTATTGATAAGTAGGTATCACAGGTAGATTTTATATACAAAAAATTCTATTTGAGATATTGCCTAATTCCTTATAAAAAGCTGATTTTCCCTTTTACTATCAATAGAGTTTTACAGGAAATGTGTGATGCTTACTAATTCCTTCTTATACTGAAGATAACATACAATGGCACTCTCTTGTTAAATAAATCATTCCCCCCCTGGACTACCCTGGCCTGTGCTTCAGTCTTGGTGAGATAATAGTGGGATGGTTTTTATGCGTCAGCAGTGCAAATGTTAAACAGAGTGTGTCTTTCTGCAATTTTTCTTAAAACAATTTTTTTTTTTTTATCTATTAGTCCCAAGTGCTGTGCCACTTGAATCCATTCAAGGGAGTACCTTTGAGGAGAAGATTTTTCTTCAATGGAGAGAACCAGCACAAACATATGGTGTGATTACTTTGTATGAGGTATCTAGAAATTTGCCATTTTTTATGTATAGTTTTGATTTTCAAAAGTGCATAATTAGTAAGAAAATTAATATTTTTTTACAGTTTATGTAAAATTAACTCCAGTTTGAAAATAGTAGCACTTTGAAAGTAAATATGATGTAAGAGTGAATTATGCAGGACGCCAAATGTCTTTGAGTTACCCGCTTTAAGAAAACTGCTATTTTTACAACTCTGTGGTACAGCATTCTGTCTAGTAATCTGGATCAAATATTTAAAAGATTAAAAGACAGATCTTAGCGAATTTCTTAAAAAAATAGGAGACGTAACACAGTAGTGACAGTCAACATCACATTTAGATAGGACTCATTACAGGAAGCCTATTGTAATAGAAGCAAGCAGGCATAATTAAAAAAAATCTAGCATTTTTTAAATGGAAATTCAACAAAATTGTATATTGTCAGATGTCTAAAAAATCACTGCTTTTTCTCATGAGGAGCCTCTGCCTGGATACCTCTTAGAAAAATTGACAAAAGACTGCACAGATTAAGCTGTCAGACAGTAATCACTGTTAAGCTTCTTACCTGACCTTACTGCAAAATTGGTATTGAAATGCTTTGTTTAAAAAAACACACCTAAATGAGATAGAGTGTAAAAGAAAAGTTAATTCGAATGGTAACCTATTGATACTGTTTTGAAAACTGTTTTATTGTAGGAGCATAAAATGTTATGAAAAAGTATGAATTGATTTTTTTAATAAAGCTAACAACTTTGCAGCTAGTTCAACAGTCTGTCTTCAGAATGTTTTAGTTAAGTGTTAATGTTATTGTTGATGTTAGACCTTATGTAAATGGAAACACACAGTGGTGAGTCCTCTTTCTATTAGGAACATGCGTGCATGACTAATTATATTGCTGAGGAGGATATGCACTTTATAGGGCAGTTCATTCCTAAATGTGTACACGTACCTAACTCCATCAGCTGCATTGAAGCTTGTGCAGGTGTATTCAGAGGTGGGAAAGCATCAGACTTCCTAAGGTGGTCTGCACAGTGCACATCTCTGAACATCAGAAGAATCTAGAATTTCAACAGGATTTTGGAAAGAAAATCTTGATAGCACCTTATACGTTTTATCTAATACACCTCAAAACAGAGACTGGAGGAGCAGGGCCGTCAATTAAATCAGAAACATAATTTAATTAGTTTTTAAGAAAAAATACCAACAGACTGATGCAATCATACTGTCTCTTGTTTTAAAGATGTCAGTTCAGTCCTGTTGAGTGGCTGAATATGAACAGGCACCTAGTTGCTGAAAGCTTTTTTGTCAATACTTTTTCTGCCTTGATATTTGCTTATAAGCCTAAAATGTATCGCAAAGCTTTTATAATATGACTGGTAGACTACCTGAAGGGCAACAAATCTATTCATTGAATCACTGGGTCGAATTACCTATTTTAAATGTATACTTCAGGTGAAGTATAAACGTAAACTTCATTTATATTTTCGCTAACTGAACAGGATTAGATCCAGTCAAGTTAGATGAAATTTAGGTACCTGTGTTTTATAGGTTGATTTAGACTATCCATGATGTCTCAGTATGCACCTCTCTGGCTGATAGCTGTGCTTTCAAAGGTACTGCGTCCAACACAGCTCCAAATCACCAAGCTCGAGGAAGGAAGGGTCAGGCTCCTGCCTGCATCCTATTGCAAGCCAAAGCTAAGACAAAGAGGCATCTAAGACTTTGTTGTGTGTGTATCAACAATTTAGATCTAAATATCATAGCCACTAAAGTTGCTTTTATACAAACACCTGCCGTGTTTGGTATGTTCATGAAAACTATGCTCATGGCATTCAAATTTCAGAGATCGGTCTAGCAGACAAGCACTAACTTACTAAGGGGAAGGCTTGGGTAGGGACATTTCAGCCTGAGGGATTCCCCAGTTCATGGTGATCTGCCTGCAGGGGAGCAATTCAGCCACAGAGCCATAGCAAGGGGTGAATGCTTCTTCCATTCACCTGTCACCTGCCACTGGGCTATACACAACCAGGGGTGAAGGAATTGAAGTGCCAGGAAGAAAACAAATATGAGAGTGCCAGGTACTTTAGAGTAGAAGACCCACAGGTTGGGTAATGCAAAACTGCATGTAAGCCTGAGTTAGAAGCAAGGATGCTGGTTTTAATAAGGGCAGCCTTAAGATTACAGCAGCAGACATCTTTGTTCAGCAGGAGCTCCCAGGGCCTCAATCCCAGCAGAATGATGAACTTAATGTGCAGTCCTGAGTCTCCATCCCTTCTCCCACAGAGAAAGCTCAACCTCAACTCTGTGTCTAGCATTTTTTTACTCAGAGTACCTACTTTCCTGTGTTGCTGAAAATCTCATAATTTAGTTTGTTTTCTGGGGCCAGCTATTTGTTTTTAGTGCCTGAAGGAGACAGTCTTTTAATGTGTGTGGTGAGAAAAACTTTAAGTATCAAGCATTGAAGTATTCACTGCTATTGTGAAAGTGCAAATCCAGTTATTTTAAGAACATTTAAAGAAAAAAAAAGCCCTTAGAAGAAGAAATTATATAATGACAGATTATTCAGTTTTGCTCCTCTATAACCAGTACAGGTCCACGGTTGTAAGGGTATTAGTCCTTTGTGCAAGGTTGCATCTAAATTTGATGAAAACAGTCAACATCCAGTGAGAAAATTACCTTCGTGCCCCTTTTTTCATCACTTTAAAGCTGAGCTGACATTAACAGCAGTTTAAAAATAATTCAACCATAGAAACTGTTTTACAAGTAGGAATGAAATACAAGAAATGGTGCAAGTTTATTTTAACCCAACAAAACACTTACTTTTTCATGTGTTCTCCATGATCTGTGGAGAACTTACTTCATTATGGAACATCAGTCACTTAGCTATCTAATAACTAAACACTGCAAAACTTTTATGAGAATCTATCATAGACTGCAGAGTCTCTGATAGTCTGGTATCATTTTGAATAAAACTTAAGTGAGATTTTGGAAAATCTAATCAAGAATCATAGAAGTACAGAAAACAGAGTTAAGGGGAGCTGCAAGACGTCATTTGCCTATCTGTGTAATATAGGATCACCTGTATTTAAAACTTAGCTGTGATTGTAGTTGTATAACTTGTATTTTAAAATCTCAACAAAAACTTAGGACCCACTCTCCCATAAGCAGGCATAACAACACTTAGCATGAGACAGAGAGTTTCATATGAGCGATATATAACCTTACTTTCTTTACTGATAAAAGTTAAGATAGTTGGTAGTGTAATCTTCTTCTGTTGTCTGTTAAAATTAAAAGGATTGGTTGGGTCGTTCTTAAGGCATTTTTAGTTCAGTCTATGGATAAGGAGTTGTAGAGGATCTGCCTATATCTACTGAAATAATGTCACAGTTTTTCTAAATGGTATGAAAGTTTTTCTTACTAATTTCCAACACTTTATTGATGTTATATAGGTCATATAAAAATCAATTTTCATTGAGAGGTTTTAGAAAATTGCAAGGGTTTGAGTTGTATAATGCCAACACTTGATGTTTCTATGTATTGTATTATGTGTCTTCTTAATTATAATGATATGGAATAAGTATAGCAAAAAGAATGTCAATTATTACTTTATATAATAAGGGTATTGGAATTATTCACATAAAAATGAAACTTTAAAAGTAAAAAGGAGGGATGAATAGTTTTTACTTTTAATTTTTTTATGGTTTGTTATTTTTAAATTCTCATTACAGTGCAAGGAAATCAGTAATTAATAGAAGAAATCTGGATCAAGTTTTACTGTGAACTTATATTAACATTTCTAATGAAAACTAAAAATACTATCAAAGAAGGAACTGAGGATACAATATACACTCTGCATATATTACTTAACATTTTATCTCTCCTTTCCTCCAAATGAGAATCTGACCTATGTACAATATAATAACCTGAAAAATTCCAAATTAGCAATTGTAATAGCTAAGCTTCAGACTAAAAGAGAAGCTTTACCACATTTTTGAAAAAATTGCCTTAAGCTGCCCTTATCATCTTTTATGGACAGCCTTATTCAGGCCAAAGTACAATTATAGTGAAGTCAGCTGGAACTTGGAGGCCAAACCCCATGTCATTCACTCCTCAATTTTTACGTGGTTGTTTTGGTTTTGTTACGGTTACTGATCAAAACCAACAGTAAGATGAATTCAAAATATGACACTGTTAAAGCCAGCATCTTGAAGGTATTAATGTAAGCCTGAACCCATCCTTTAGAGTTGTAATCTAGCTGCCTCTAAATCTCTGTATCTATAGAAGTAATAACTCATACCAGTTACAACTGAGTTTCTGTGTCCCTTCGTGGGATTTGGGATTTGAAGAGTATAAGAGAGTAAGATAGCTTATCATAAAATGTCTGACAGCGCATACATCAGAAGGGTTTACTGGATAAAGATGCAATCTCTTTCCATCTGCTCAAGGCAGTTTATAACTTTCTTATTCTTTTTCAGATCACCTACAAAGCAGTCAGTTCCTTTGACCCAGAAATAGATTTATCCAATCAAAGTGGACGAGTCTCAAAGCTAGGAAATGAAACGCACTATCTCTTTTTTGGACTGTATCCTGGCACTACCTACTCTTTTACCATCAGAGCCAGCACAGCTAAAGGCTTTGGACCTCCAATAACAAATCAGTTCACCACTAAAATATCAGGTACTTGATCAAAGAATATTATTATTTCCTTATGATAATGAGTTGGGTAATTCTTCTGTTGTTTACTTCTTAATAAGTTAACAAGCAGCAAAGTGAAAAAGTGAAAAACATGTTCATCCCTGAAGATGTCAAAGTGACCTATATTACCATATTTGAAGAACTTCCCAGTGTTTAAATATTAGCTAATACTTTGAAATTCCTGTTCACAACTGTAACATATCACTCAAGAAACCGTATGAATTATGTGCTTGGAGTCAGTGCCAGCTGCGGTTGCAGCATTTAGCATAGGGTTTTTTGGACCTGAAAATGAGGGTTTCATTCAGAGCTTAGTCAGCCTTGACATGATTCTAAATTAGTACAGTAACAGTGCTGGAAAATCTCTTTAATGAGCCATGAACAATTGAGAGTAGTGCAGAAATCCTGTATATCTAGTGCTTGCTTAGAAAGTGTGGTTAACTGCCAGCCTGCATATGTTCCTAGCAGGCGTGTGGACTGAAGTGGATGTGAAACTGTATTAGACAAGAACATCAGGACTAGTGGTTTTCAAATAACAGCAGCACGGCTCTGTCACTTCTGCAGATTCTTGAACAATATTTTAAAACCCTCCCGGGGCAGAGGAACACTTCATTTCTCTGGTTGTCAGGATGCAATACTCTTACAATCCTCTAAAATGCTTATGTAATTGATGACAAAATGTTTTGCAAACTTACAGTTGAAATCCCTTTATTCTTCACTACAGTCTGCTTTGGAATTAAACTGGCAGTTGAACTATGGCACCTTGATAATATTTATAGAAAATTGCCTTACCTATTTGTGGTCAACTGTGCTTTTCAGAAAGGATAAAGGAAAGCATCTTGGTCCAAAATCTTCTTTCTCTTTTGCTCTCATTCTCTGTACTTTTTCCCATGCCTCATTTTCTGTCCTCACTGGAATGAAAAAAAAAACAAGTGTTAATCAGAAATAGAGTGATTTCTTTTTTCTTATTATGGGAAAGGGCAGTTAATGCAAGTGCAAGTTATTGCCAATATAGGTGTTTGTAGAGGGGAAAAAAAGGTTAATTTTCAATTTAGACAATTGCTCTTTATGGAACAGCTAAATGTAGTTAACACTGATTAGTAAAAATGAGGTTCATTTTCCATCACCTTTCCTATACTGAGCAGAAACTGTCTCAGTCAGAAATCAATTTCTGACACAGCAAAACTTTATATGAGTTAGGATGGCAGGATCAGCACTTACTAGAAAGAGGAATGAAGGAGATACTGAGCATGGATGCGAATCTGGACATTTGGGAATAGTACCGGATCTTAAATCATTTTTATCTAAAATTATATGTCACCAGCCAAAATTCATTAGTGGGAACAGCCAGTGCAGGCACGCTTGGGAGTGAGGGTAACCTCCAAGTTGCCATGTGGCGAGGTTCTGCAAGCAGTCTTGTCTGCATTCCACTTTCTCATTGCTTCCTGTGGGTTATTCTAACAAAGAATGTTTGTGACTTGTCCATCAGTAGTTAAAACCAATCTCTTTATGAATGTAGAGTAGAAACAAAATGCATATATTTCTTAATATAATTGAAAAGCCACAATTGACATTTCAGCTGTTGGACATGGTGCCCTCTTTGCAGTGCTACTGGCCTGTGATCTCATTGTCTCACTTTGGAAGGCTTTGAGGCTATTTCATTTGGCCAGTTCTCTGCATTTTGGACAGATGCAAGGAAAAGCTGCTTAACATGTATGTTCTTCTTTTAGAACAGATGAGGTGACAACAGTGGATTCTCACCGATTTCTGAATTTTACTTTGTCTAACTAGACAATATTTTCTTCTGAATAAAAATCTCTAAATTTCCTGTCTTAAGTGATTTGAGTAGTGCTGTTCTGTTCTGTAAATAGTTGTTGTGTTTTATTCTGCAGTTGTATGATTGGCACTGATGGATGAAGTGATCTGTATGTAAATACGTATTACCAAAAGCAGAGCTTGTAGCAGTGCATACTATCACCATTGATGAGCACTCTATTAGAAGACTGTTGTCTGTTGCATGTAACGTTACGAAAAGTCAGCTGTGGAGGCTGAAATTCTGTACACTGCCTTTCATTCTGAGAAGAATTTCATCCATTTCACGGATATCGCTGACATAATTAAAACCTCTGAGGACCGATAAATTACTGAAGTGCTTTCAAATGGGGATTTAAGTATTTAGCAAGAGAAACATTACTCTCGGCCATCACTGTCCAATTTGGGCAACTTGTAAATATTGCAGTTTGCACACAAATGCTGGAAACTCAACAGAATTGAGGAGCAAATGTCACCATAGCTGCCATACTCACTAAACAGGTTTAAGTTCTCAAAGCTTTTAGAGCCTTGCCTGTGTGTTCATCAACTCATTGTGGCCAAACGCAGATAGTCTACCTTTGATTATGTCTGAGCTTTCTGCTGCTGAAGATCAGGGTGTGCAGTTATAAGAACTGTGTACAGGAAGAATATCTCCTGTTTTGATACATTCCTTCTTTACATGTGGGCAATGTGGAGGAGGAAGAGTCATAACCTAGACAGGAGAAAATGGAAAGAGAAAAAGTAGCCAGGACTAAAGGGTGTGACTGGGAGAACCACACTTCCTGTCTGGCACGGGAAGACAGTTCTAGGAACACTAAAATTAGTAGAGTGCAAGTAGGGACTTAGGAGTAATAAATTAAATTAAAAGACTTCTTAAGAGGTAGGCGGGAGACCAAGGGCAAAAAATTACACTTAGAGGATTCCAAAAATATCTAGAGTTCCTACAGCTATTTGGAGATGCACTTACTCTCCATTCATATTTTCAGGATAGTCAGGTTGAGAATGGGGCATTAAATGAAAAAGTTCTGATATTCAAACTGCTGAACTGTAAATTGTCTCTTAATCTTTAAAATACTGTATAATACTATGTCTTTAGTGGGTATCCAGATTACTGAAAATGATTAAATGTCTGTGCCTTATATCCAGAATTGTAAACAGAATAAAACCAGTTCAGCTTACAAGGAGATTTTTGAAGATCAGGTTTTTTTATTTGTTATTTATTTTTTTATTTCAAAACTGGTGAGTATCAGTGAAAAGCAACGAAGGTGTTCATGTTTTCACAGCAGAGTGAGGAGTGCTACAATAAAGTAATAATGCAATCCTTACTTGCATATGTAGGGCAACATGGATAAGGAGAGAGTTCATTTAACTTTCAAGTAGTTGCAGCTACTACTGGGAAGGTGAAAATGATTGGAAAATAACACTTGAAAGAAAGAGTCACATTGCTCGAGCTTTTTAATTTGCTAGAGGAGCCTAGAGTTTGATATTTTCTGTATGTGGAGCATAGTACACTCTTGAGTATCTTAGTTGTTATGGTACACAGAAAGTATCCAGTGACTGGAAGATGAAACTAGATGAATTCAGGTGTCAGATGGGTCTCCATGTGCAACACGTGGAATATAATTAGCCTTTGGAAGAATCTGTTAAGGAAAAGATCTTCTTCCCCACCAAATGTATTTTCTCTTTCAAGCAGGAATTAGTTTAGGGAAGTTTGTTGCCCTGCATTATTCCCGTGGTCAGAAAAGACGGTTGCGGTGACCACTTTTTGCTTCTATATTCTTGAAATTTGTTAATTGTGCATCATCATTAACAAATGGACAATAAGGATACGACAGGCTATCAAACAACCAATTAACCGAGTAGCCCTCCATCCAATGTAATGATAAAAATGGAACTAGAGGATAGCCCTGAATAAAGTAGCAACAGTAAAAGACAATAACTGAGGCATCATTTGTTTTAATCACAACTGTAATTCTTTAATGAATACACTGTTTACAAAAGTGCTGAGTGTGGCTTCAGACTAAGATAAGCTCTCATGATGATAATTGTGCTTCATTATTGTAAATTATGTCTGTGGTGGACAATAGGCCCAGGGCAGTTATAGCACTAGTTAAAATTCCAGAAATGGCAAATTCTGAGAGTGTAATACTGATAAAGCTGACATACTGAGAAAGCTGGGCTCAGTTTCAAAAACTGCAGTCAGTTCAGCATGTTCATTTGCAGATGCTGTTCTCAAGATAACTTTTCATTTCCAAGTCGTGGATTCTCAATACTTTCTGCAAACTTACTCCTACTTGTATCTGTTTCCTGTCTTGAAATTGGCAGTGCAGTAGTGTTTCTTTGTTTGGGATTAGTTTTTTATTTTTTTCCTGAAGTCATTTAACAGTTGTCTCACACTTGCATTTAAACACAAAGCATCTTAGACTTACAGTGTAGTCTTTGTATTTGAAGACACCTTTAAAATTACATATTCAAATAAAGATACAGCTCTTGAAAGAGGAAATACAGGAATAATGATTTTATTTGCCTTTTTCTTTTCTTATTCTAGCACCCTCTATGCCACCATACGAACTTGAAACACCTTTGAATCAAACTGACAGCACTGTGACAGTCTTGCTGAAACCTGCACAGAGCAGAGGCGCTCCTGTCAGGTACTGGGGGAAAAAATCTTTGTAAAATTAAAACCAAATTGATTAATTTCTTGGACATGTTTTCTGGGGATTTTCTACACAGCAATCAGTGTCTAAATTCATGTCTGTATTAGCTCTAATTAAATTAAGTAACTGAAGAGAATGAAAGTGCTTTGATGTTGAGTGTTCGTGTATTGTTTAAAGGATTTGATCCAGATGCAAGTGGCTTGTTCTTTGAAGATAAGGAACAAAGCCATAGTTCTGTTGTGTGGGTGGCTTCTTTAAGGTAATTGCTTACTGCAGTGTTATAAGTTCAAGGACATATCACATTTTTTATGCTGAGCTACTGTCTTTAATATTCAGTTTTCTTGTTTACTTCACAGATTTAAGATAGTGAAGTCTTAGTAAGTTAACCAATTTAAACTATGTACTGTAACATTCATAAAGTATTTACATTTATTTGACCATGGTAGCAGAAATAATAATTTAAAAAATTAACCTACAAAACCTGTAGGTTGTATTCTTTAGTGTTATATAGCACCCATTAATTAATTTCCAGTTTTCAGAGGTTTATTTCCCTGCCAGATACATGGTACTGTGTAAGTTCTTCATTGACTAGAATAAAAGATGCCTGCTTTGCAGTGAAGAAAACAGAGGAATGGTTAGATTATTTTGAATGAGAACCAGTAATGAGTTCTTTATTTAGATGAGAAACTTTTCAAAGCTTTAGGATGTTTTTCATTTTGGCTTATTGTGTATCCTTCTTAATTCCTTCATTACTGTAGGAAGAGTTTCCATCTAAACCGAGTGACTATCAAGTGTTTTCATACTGATGATAAGGTTCTTGATAATTTCTGTTTGTCTGGGAAATACACATTTGATATTTTCACATATGCATGAATAAAAATAAATGTTCTTTGGCTTTCTTAAGAATGTTTAGTATTTCATACAATTAGGTTGGGGTTTTTTTTACTATTAGCTACATTTATTATATATACATGGATGGGTATGCATTTAGGAAATATTATCCAGTTGGTCATTTGGACAGCTTTTTAAAAAGAAAATGTAACACTTCAGGGAAGTCTGAACCACCTGAGGAAAAAAGCAGAAAATACTAGAGCACATTTAATGAAACTGATTTAGCAGGTTAGATTAGAAACAGAACTACTCAATGTTTGTCTGACTTTATGTCACGAAGCTATAATGTACTCCTAAATTCAAGAATCTGGATTAAAATAATAAAAGTTGGAGTCGATGTTGTTTAAACATGAACATATTAGGCTATTAATAAAAAATGGTTTCAGTCCTTTTATCTGCATCATGAACTAAAGATGATTGACTGCTATAGCAGTAGTGACTTATCAGAAACTTCACTGACAACAGACGAGAGCTCATTAGGAGATTAAAGTGTGCCAAATAAGTGGATGAGGGGTTAGGAAAATAGGAGGAGAGATTTAAAGTGACGTGAAGCCACAGAACTGATAGATGAACACACAGCAACACATTTACTGAGGTCCTTTGCAACAGGTCTTAAAATAAAAGGAATACTGACTGCAGACTCACAGTGTAAATGCTCAGTGAAGCAGAGAGTGAAAATGAAAGAATTTCTTAATGCTTCTAACATTTTATTGTGCATTCCACTGTCAAGCACACTGCATGCAGAACACATTCTGCATATGGATTTTATCATCTTAATCTGTATTCATTGGGTGTTAAAAGTTTAGTCATACTTCATTTATCCACACCACTAAGCAAGATGCCTTGTCTATTGATTCTGCTACAGCTACCAGCTTGGTTAATGCATATTTTTGAAACTGCACTAAACTTGCAGTGTAAATGATTGTTGTTGTTTTATTGATCAACACATCAACCATGATTCATAGAATTCTTTAATTCCTAAGATAGGTAAAGGAGACCAGAAATTCTGCCATTCAAGTCGACAAAGCTGATACCTGAGGTTCTTCAGAATTGAAGCTTTTTTGTGTGATTAGATTCTTTTTCTCTATTTAAATATGAAAAATCCTGATATCTTATACCTTTAAGAATCCACACACAACCACTACAACATAAAAGGAGTGAAGGGGCAGTGCTGATTGTTTAAATATTAATTCAAAAAGCAGACTTCATAGAAATGTTCAAAAAGCTCTGTTTACAATGATAAAGTACACATTAATCATGAAGGCCAAATGGCATTCCAGGTTGTTTTAGAATTCATAAGAGTGGACATGATTAAAATGTGTTTTGTCAGATTTTTAATACAACAAATACTGCTTGCTTTGTCTTCAATTTCAGGTCCAGCGTGTTTTGTGGCTATTGCTGTGTTTATTTCAAGGAGATTATTTTGGAATTATATATGTTTAAAGCAGCAGTGCATTCAGTAATGATGAATGTATGCGCTTCTTTAACAGCTGGCTAAGCTATTTTGATTTTTAGAATGATTGTAATTTGCAAGGCTTAAATTAAACAAAAAAGTTTAATTTAAGATGATGTCTATGTGGAAATTGTGTGATATATGTCTTATTGTGGATATTCCCTTTTTTCAGATATGTATGTGAAAGAGTCAGTGACGTTTTAAAGAATTTGCATAAAAAGTATACAAATGCAAACATTTTTTCTGTGAGGGCTCTTCAGCATCTGTTGAGGGGGCACTCTCTCTTCCAAGGCAATGACAATCGTATCTTTTACCTTTTTGGGGCAAATTAGCCTGAAGTTTAGAAGTCTCTAGGGCCAAATTTTCTGCAATGTATAGATTGGTCAGTCTCATATACTTCAACTAAGGGATGCTAATTTATTGCAAAGATGTGGCTCATACACAGAAATGAGAACTCTAATGCTCAGTGACTGCATGTATTTAGCGTTATTTATATATTCATCCATGTTAGAAAAAGTTTTATATTGTTTGCCACATTCCATTATAAAAGGTTCTTGTGACCTTCTCTGAAAAAGTTCTCCTTCAAGCTTTTAGCTTCAGCTGGGAGAAGCAAGTATTCTTTGTTGCACCTCTTTCCATTCGGTCTTGGTGTAATAAAGGTCAAATGTTTCCACTTCTTTTATCTGTTCACATAAGCAACAAAATGCTGTCCCCATACCACCTCCTCCTGCTATTCTGTGCCACATCCTCAGAAAGCTTTAACAGTCAACATCCCAAAGATTTTGGCCCAGATAATACCGGAACCACCTGGTGATAGCAAGCACTCTGGGAACAGCAAACTGGGGAAAAGAGCAAGATGGATAAGAGAGAAGGCATGAACATCCAGGCATTAGTCTGCCTTTTGATCTCTTTTTCATATTCCATTACAGTTTGGCTCAGCTGGATTTGCCCCAGCTTCTGAGCAGTTAGTGGCTCCCTCAGCCAACCTTTCTGCTCTTATAGATACCACGGGCAGTTGGTACTTTCCTCTCCCAGTCTAAAGTGAGAGAACAGGATGGCCGAATGTGTCAGCTAGCAAAGCCCTATGGATGCAGTACTTTGGGATGCCAGAGTTACTACTTCCTGTTCTGAGTATGTGGGATCAGTTCAGCAGCACCTGGGGCTGCAAAGCCCACGTAGGAGGAGAGGGAGAGAATTGAAGGAATTGCAGCAATTGGCAAGTAGTATAATTTAGAAGTACCTTAAAGAAAACTTGCAGAAGGAAGCAAATAAACTTTGAATTGTGTTATTTGAAAGCTGAGTGTTACAGAGTGAAGGCAATCTGTGTATTCTCCATGCATGCCCTTTGTCATCTGCGTGCCCAACTTCTTCAATATGCATAAATAAGAACTCTACTGGGAAAGTAAAGCAAACATCTCTTTACTTGAAGTGCTTAGTTTAGAAATGTACTTTTAATCTCTCTACCCTGAAGATGTTTTTTATTTTATTTCGGCTTACAAGGCCATAATAAGCTATTAAATTGCAGTACAGTTGAAATGTCAAACTACATGTTATTTAAAGTGATAAGCGCTCCTTTCTACTGTTTCATCAGAGAAACACTTATTGTTCAGATTGACTACATTCCACAGAGATCTGCATTTCTTATTGGCCTTATCCAGACCTTTAAAGGCACCCTTTAAATACTTGGTTCGTTGTCACAGGTGGAATGAAGGCCATCTGCACGTGGTCCCTGGAATGGGACCGCATGATTCAAAGGAAGATGCATGGCGTTAGGAAACCTTTGTCAGCCCAAGTCCAGGGAGTCCTTCATTCCACATGTGGCTTAGCCATTTCAACAACACTCGTAGTGTAGTAATTTTTAAATGAATGACAGAGGACACCTAATTCTTACCCACTGACTAGTAGTAGGAAGGAATAAGTTAAACTGAGGGCATCATCTTTGAAATGCAAAGACTTGTATGTGATGCAACAGTTCCCTGCCGGAAGCAACATGCACTACACACGAATCAGAGGTCGCAATTGTCTTCCTATTCCTGCCACACACATTACAAGGCAGGAGGATATGTCTTGTGGTCTCATCTATTTCCTTAAGCATGACTGGTGCTATGAGGATCAGCCTTCTGTGTGTCTGGCCATTGTCTTTACTTTGTCACTCTTTCTGTTCCCTTTCTCATAGGCTGGCAGCAAGTGTGTTCACTCCTTGACCCTCATCAATTAGGTCATGCATACACTTCCATATGAAGAAATAGGATCATCTGAAGCCTGAGAGGGCTTTTCCAGGACCCTTCAATCTGATAGACAGCCTTGCAGAGAAGCCAATGCCTACCTTTATTCTTAAAATGTACCATCTTTACAAAAAACAGTCAGTTGGTCAGGAGATCAGCAGATTGTTTCCTGGGCAATCAAGAAATCCAAACAAAAACTAGCAAGCTAGCCAGAGTGTTTGGAAACCCATGGAAGATATCAGTGGAACTCAGAAAGTAGGGGAGTTTCAAACACTCTGAATACAAAGTTTCAGGATATTTTCCGTTTGAAAATATTTTCCGTATTTGAAAATAGCACGAAACACTTGCACTGGTATTGTGATCACATGGCAGCCACAGGCCTGAGCCTCAAAGTTGCAATCCACTTCTCAAAGAAAAGGTACTGGTGCCTCAGTCCGAGTTTCTGTGTTGCATGGTAAGAGTCCAGCATTAATTCCCATGCATGTATTATGGCGGCAGACATCATGAGTCTGATTTTAAATTCAGGGTACGTGAAGAAGTGAGTTTCGAAATGGGAGAATGCTGATTTGCACGATAAAAGATGTGTTAGTGTTCTGTGTGGGCAAGAACATGGCAATAGCGTATGCAAAGAAAGGCAGTGCAATATCTGTACTTTTAGCTTTGTCCACTCACAATTCCTTCCTTGCACATTAGGTAATGCTAGCATGTTATTGTAATTTCACTCTCTTACCAGTGATTTTACATGGTATTGCAGTAACGAGAGAAAAAAGATGTTATATAGACACAGCTGAGGATAGAAATATCAGAACTGTACATTAACCAGTGGAATTTGGAAAACTTCCCAATAAAATGAAAAGTGAACTCTGGCCTTTCAAGAGCTGTAATAAAACAGTCTGGGTATTTGGTGGATTCATGATAAAGAAATGGCTGTGTTGTGATAATATAACTATGCGTGTTCAAGTAGCATTACTAACTCACTAGTACTCTGAAATGCTGTGTTCAAAATACAGCCTTTTGAAATACTGGGAGACCATGAGGTCTAAAGAGCGTGAAGGGAACTTACTGTGCATTCTTTAATTTGCTCACCACAAGCATCATTTCTATTGCTTAAGGATCTGTAAACATAAAAGCTTGAATTGTGTGCTCTAGGATCAGCTCCTTCCAAATAATAGTTTTACAACCTGTAAGGCAGCCAGTAAACTTGTTTGAGGATGTCTGTGGTACAGAAGGGACTGGGTTTTATTAATGCCCATAATTGTCACTTCTTTATAGCAACAAGTATAATTATTTACAGCAGAAAGGTCAATTTCAGTTTCATGGAGGTAACAGTGCAATAATTGCTTATGCTGTAAAAATGCTGTAATTCTTTTTTGTTATGCAGTAGAACTTGTCCTTGGATTTTTTACTGTGACTTTGGTTAGAAATTATGGTACGTGTTGCCTGAATGTGCGTGGTACAGTTTCACATGTCCTGCTGGCTTGTTGAGAAATTTCCATGGTCTTTTTCCTGTGACTTTTCACATGGTTCCTGGGTAAAGGAGTATTGATCCATGATTTGTTTAAGTACTAACTTGTGTCACTGAGAATCCAGCACATAATGCTATCTGTCTTTTAGCAATTAATAGAAATTATTCCATGATAAATAAAGCAAGCTAGACCAATTCAAGAATAAAAGACAAAATAGATTATTCCACATCTCTGAAGATATTATTTTTCCATTTCATAACTCACTAATACTTTCTCACAGATTTTGGGTATAATTAACAACTGAAAAATTTGTTGGACTGTTATGAGGTTCTGCTCTTTTATGTTTTTTTTAACCTTCCTTCTACATGCTGGCTTTAAGTAAGCTGCAATGGAGACCGTATGTTTGCATAATTCCTAATGATAGTCTTCTCTGTTGCATACCTCTCATTTTGACAGCATAGTAGTCTAGTTCAGCTAGGCTAGTTCTCTGCTAAGACCCTGTGAGCCACTGCGTTTTTCCAGTCTCCCTGGTAAAGGCTGAAGTCTAGCAGCATTTCAACCAGTGAATCATAAACTCTTGGAACTCATACCTGTTTTGCTGGCTCTGGACTGCCAGCTTCAGTCCGAATTGATAAAAATTGTTTTTCTTAAACCTGCTTACAAAAATGAACAGCTTGATCTCTGAGTATGCAAGGAGAAGAACAGGGTCATTTTTTCATGATTCCTTTCTAGGGTTCTAAGGAATGGCTACTCAATGCTGAGATTAACCTACTTGAGTTCAGACTTTGGGTGTGAATATTTACTAGTGAAAATTTTATGCCCCGTACCATTCTCTTGTACTGAGGCCAACTGGCTAAAACCCGTCCATATTCATACTGCAGAGCTCCCATGCACTTGGGACCTTCTACAGATTGCTAGTTGGGAACGGGCCCTGATTCATGCCTGGAAATTTTGGGTAGAATGGTAGCTGGCTGGTGCGACAGCCCTGCTGGGAACCTCTCAAACCATTTAACAGGGAGGTCAGTGTTGCACATATAGATTAAATGGATTTTAGGCAGCTCAGTGTTAGCAAGTCTGAGCCACCAATCTGTTTTCAAGTATCATTATGTTTTCGGTAAACCAGTGGAAACCTCTAACTACAGTACTACCTCTAACTAAGTACAAACTTTCTAAAACTCCTTCTAAGCAAGCAAGAGACCTGAAGTCCATGGTCCTTTCCAGTGGGAATTTTCTATTTTAGGTGGTATTTAAATAAAAACAGAAATAAGGGCCAGAATAAAGAGAATCTCCATTTGATTAGACAGGTTACTTTTTTAATTGTCTCCTGGTTCTCTGATTCTTCTCTATATTTTTGTTTTCATGCTAGGCCAGCCTCAGCAGGAGACCACAGTAGTGCTGTGCTCAAGTGTGGGAACAGTATGGTGAAAGCCTCTCAGGTTGAAAACAGTATTGAACCCCAGACTCTGGTTTCTGGAACATGCTAGAGTTGTTAGGTTATTGTGGAAAAAGCTGGCATGACTGTCACATATCTCACAGGAGAGCTCAGACATTTGTATCTTAAGCAGATACAGATCTATATAGTAAAGCCCCAAATAAAGTGCCTTTTAGGTCTTTAAGCATCTACTTCTGGATGAATTTAGGAAGTTCCTCAGTTAAAGTGTGCATTGATCATCCCATAGAGACAATATGAGAGGTGCAATCCTACCGTCATGTCAGAGTAGCCTCCTGGAGTTGCAAAGATACGTTTCCCCCACTGAGCGTGTACGGGGCTCAAATGTATTTCGTGCCTGCCTTGATAGAAAGAGGTGTTTAATGGAGGGACCATAATGAAATAGTTATGAACATCACTGGAAATTACTGCACTGTATGATTTTTGAGAGGGTACTCAGTTTGTACATACCCAAATTCAAATGTAGAACAACCAGAGCACTCCTTGAATATGTAAGAAAGAGATGCTGCTGCTCTGTGCTAACTGAAGTGTGCCAAGGATTTGTTTTCATTTTACTGTGTACTGTGGAAGGATTGAAGGGGGAGTATGTGAGTCAGCTGCATTTCCCTGAATGGTTGTTGAACAGGGTTATGTGGGGATGTACCTTCCAGAGACATTTTAAGGTCATTTTCTGACAATGTGTATCACAATAGCTGTATGTTAGTTTGTAGCCCTAATGCTGAGTGACCCATTCTGAACTGTAAAACTGTGGTTAGGAATTGTCAGGCACATAAAGCGCATTGCTGTCAATGGGAGCTCTCACTGTCGATCTTATTGTGTATCACGTATGTGCACTTCCCATATTCTTGTTAATGTGAAATTATATTTTCCACAGTGGCTTATCATTTACCTCAGTTCTTCTGTTTTTTGAAGGTTTGAATCCCATTGAGTGCTAGGTGCCAAAGTGAGGTGTCCCAAGTGAAAAGTATAGTATCACTTTTGGTATTTGTTCACCTATTTGACTAAATAAGCACTCAAGTCAGGTTTGCAGGTCATAATGGAAACCATATCTTCTTGGATCCTATTAGTACTGAAGCCTTGGCAATGTTACACATCAATCTTTCTGTTCTCTAGCTATGTCATGTATTTTATATTTTTTGTGGTTCTTGAGATTCAGTTCATTTTCTGTCCTAAGTATTTAAATTAACTATCTCTTTTTAAGTGGTTCATGAGAGCTCTAAACCAGTGACCATGATATAAGTACATGTTCACTGTGCTGTATTGTGAAGTACTGAATTATCTGCTGAGAGATGACCCAATGACATTCTGAGTGTTTTGTTTATAGATATAAAATATAAATATAACACATTATAATCCATTTAACAGTAATCTTGCCTGCAGCACTGGATTGGACTGTTGCACAGAAAATATTGAATAGCCTTCAGGATGAGATGCAAAGTTTGCATTTTATGAGCTAATAACAAAGATGCATGCTGTAAGACAGAGGCTCATTTTTGGAAATAACAGAGAAGAAGAAAATGTATATGGATGGCTTTCAGTATGACTGCGAATCATGAAAACATGGCATGACTGTGAAACAGGCAAATAGACTACACAGCAGATGGCATTTCCAGTGAAGGTGACAAGCTGTGAACACCATTGTACAAGACACTAGTAGGACCTCAAGTGAACTCCTGTGCCTAGTGCTGATCTCTGAAGAAATACGAGTTTACTGGCCCTACAGCAGTGGAGCATTATGGCATAAATTGTCAGGGAAAACCTGTGTCACATACAGAGGAAGCAGGAGAACTCAGCTTGTTTCAGCTAGCCAGTTAAGGCCAAGAGAAGGCGTGGTTGTTTTCTAAAAATACATCAGAGGAATGAACTTCAGAGGGGAAGGAGAGCAATTTCAGTTCAGAGAGCATATATATATATGCAAACAGTTCAAATATAAATTCTCTACCCATTGGTGAATTGAAACAGGTGCATATACATGTCAGAAAGGTGGTGCTAGTTAAGTTTATATAAATGATTATGAGATGTGGTATTGTGTGAGTGGGTTAGTCACACAGCACTGTGGGCCTGAGGGCCTAAGAGTCTTTTTTTCAGTTTTCTGTACATGACAACCCCACGAAAAAGCAGAAACTTTTGTCAAGGTTCTCACACAGACCAGGGTTGTCCAAGTGACAGGGAGCCGAAATTCAGCAGGGCTTTTCTCATACACAGAAAAGTAGCACAGTATCATAATCACAACTTCTGCAACACAGAAGTAACTGGTACCACTTTATTGCCTTTTCTGTAGATTCTTTGACAATGATTCATTTTCATACTGCCATTGACCTTAGGATTTTTTTTCCCGGTATTGTGCATTTTGAGCAAGTTTGTACAAACCCTTTATTCACTAGCAAACACTAAATGGCTGCATTTAAAAAGATTCTGTTATTAAAACATAAATATATGGCGGGAGGACTGTAGTTTCCACGACAAAGTGATTTAGGGCAATTTCTAACTCTCAGTATAAATAATATTTGATTGAACCATTCTGTGTATACTAAAGCATTTTGATCATGCATTGCAAGCAAGCAAGTAAATGTTCTTACTTAATATTAAGTAATGTTAAAGGAAACAAAAAGATGAAGAATGCTACATGGAAAGAGGAAGAAAAGCTACAGATGCACTCCAAGTGAAACACTGTCATTTCCCACACTGGATGCTGAAGAAGTATTCATTTTACCAAACATTAACGTGAAAACTTTCTTCTGTTTTACTGTTCATTTAAGCAGGAAAGGAAATCACTGGCATTTACAACAAGCATCATGACTCTAAAGCATTGCTAAGTAAAAGCTAATCTGCTCAACTGGATTACATTAAATGACATAAAGAAACATTAGAGTCACTTACTGGGCTCTACAACTGAAAGCAGTGACTTTAGTCAGGAGCAGTATAAATGCCTCAGCCTAAAACAGTCTCAGAAAGTGGTAGGATAGATGTCTAAGGCATTATAAAATTGTTGAACTTAGGGAGAATTACCGTGGGGAAATCAGATGACGATGGATGCATTAACTACATTCTCACATCTAGAGTTGAAGCTGTTTTCTAGATTAGCCTCGTAGAGTAGCAGAAGCACAAGGCCAAAATCTCATCTGTATTTAACAGTTGTGCTAATCCTGAACTGTGCAGAATCTTTTATCTACGGCCAGATTTCCTGTGGGAAGAGCTGTGTGATGTCATGCTGCCAAGGTTTCTATGCCACCTAATCCTAGCAGAGTCATTCCCAATGCAGGGAGGAGGAAGAGTTATACCTTCACTGACAGAATAGGAGGTCAGCCTTGTATTTATCCACAGAAGTCCTGAGAAACTGGGGACCATGCCACAGAAACTGGCTTGCTTTCTATGTCTGCCTGCATCATTCTGCACTGCTGATTAAAGTCCCCTGCAGAGCCTTTCTCTAGGGAAAAAAGGATGAAAATGAAGACAGTAATCTCCGTTTTCAAATTGCTGGACTGGAACCCACTGCATTTAAGTCGTGGAAAGAGATGATAGCATTGACAGGCAAGAATTTCGTTGTGGTTATTTTTGCTGTGGTCCTGCTCTCCCACAGCAGAGTCGGCAGGAGAAATGTGTCTGTGCCTTGGGTTGTTTTAGTGATAACACCAGCCTTTGCAGTTGCAACTGAAGCACAGGCACATGCTGCTTTCCTCCAATTTCATGGAAACAAAGAATCTGGCAGGAGAAAACGGACAAATGAGACAACATCTTAAATGACTGGAGCAGATCTGTTTGAGCTAGTCTGTCTGTGCTCCATGTTGTACTGCCTCATTGAATGGATTAAAACCTTCATATCCTCTGTGAGTGCTTTAATGAGCAGCAAACAGTTTTCAAGCTTTGAATCAAAAAACCTGTTGAAATTGGCTTGTGTATTTGTTCAGCTGCCTCAGCAAATATTTTTTTTTCTGTGCTGTGCACAAACCAGCAGATTGTAGAGCATCCTTGAAAAAAGGGAGGAAACAAGCATTCTCCCTCTGCTTAAAACCCACTCATTTTAATACATCTATTTGTTTAATTCCCTAGCCCAATTCAGTAGTGAATTTCCAGTGCACAGCTTTGTAGAATAATGTAAAGATCTTATTCTTTTAGTGTTAACAGTGTCATTAATCAATTAGCTTGTCTCCTGCTCTAAATTTCTCTGTAATACCCAGGCTCCTTGATCAATATGCATGTGCATATTATTTTGCATTCATAAATAAAAGCTGTGCAACTGGCTGTAGTTATTCATGATACATTTGCAGTACCCACACCTCATGGACACTCTTCAGAGCATAGTTACAGAATTGCAGTGTTTCATGGTTTACTAGAAAATATTGAAGTAGAATATTGCTTACTGTTTTTCTTAATAGAAATATTTTTTTTAAAATTTGTAAATCCCCAAAGATGTTGCACTATGTGTGCAGATCTCTATGTTGTGATTTTAAACCTATAAGCTCTATGTATGTTTTTCTTACCTTTTGCAAACTGCATCTTTAGAAATTCGTAGAGAACAGAATGAAAACCACTTGTCTAGGATGCAGCATCACATGTAATAAACAGAAATTGGGAGTTGAATACAGGAGAATGAGTGATAGTGTATCTTGTCATTTACGTGTGGCTTTATATCTGAGGAAATATTCCTATTCCTTAAGAACATCACATTATTTCTCAAAGTATTTTTTTCATTATTCTTATAATTTCGCTCTGTGTAGCTACTGATCTTCATGGCTATTGAGGAAGAAACCTCTGATTTGAAAGGAGCCCTGGATTTCTTTGAAAGTAGAAATTACTTGGGCAGGTTCTTCCATGAAGACTGACACTTTTTTCCATTACTCCATTCCTTTTAATTCCAATACAGTATTTTATCCTATTATATCTAGCTACTCTGAAGATTGTAGAATGATAGCAGCATAGTATTTATTTAAAACAAATACTTGAATCTCAAAATTATTTAGTGGAAATGACATTAACACATTCATCCTATGCAGACTTAAAGAACTAGGATTGTCTCTGTCAAGTGGAAGATGACCTTGTTTTCTTGGGGATCCAAGTAAACTCGTCATTTAAACCTTGCTAGATCTATTCTTACCCAGTTTGGGAAGACTGAGTAGTACCATTTTGTCATTTTCTATAATAAGCAAAATAGCTAGTTTGTTTCTTCTTTGCACCCTGGTTTACCTCGCAGTACCACCGGGTGGAATCTGATGGTTCAGACGCCATCAGTAACTTTTCTGAGCTCTAAGTGGGTTATAATGAATCTTTGCATTCTAGTCAGAAGCAGACCTACAGTTTTCAAGCAGTACTGAGCTTTCTTTGAGTATCAGAAAGTCATGCATACACTTCCAGAAATGCTACTTCTGATTCTGATAAGATGGACTGTGTGATGGCACAGATTGTTGCATATTGGTTTGCATGTGTTCAGACTCCTGGGATTTCCTTTTGTTTCTTCCTCATTGATCTGTACTTCAGTACCATAGTGTATCAGTATTTTCTTTCTCTGTGACACATGGAAAAGAAGGGATCAGTCAGCCCTGCCATGGCTTTCAATTTTGACTATTTCTTTCAGACCCCCTCTGACTTAATTTCTTTCTTAGACTAATTTACGTTAGACAGTTTTGCTTTCTTTAAATTCTTTTAATCTGTGACAAGACTACTCCTTTTTCCATGCCTTCCTGTTGTTCTATAAATTGGCCTTGGCAACCTGAAAACTGGTACGATAAATGGTGCAATTGGCTTATGAAAGCACCTCTCTTGCTGTACCAAGATACTTTTATCTTGTACTTATGAACCTATCATTTTTCTGTGTTCTTTTTAAAAAGAAATTAAGCAAAGAACATAAAGCTGATTAAGAAGCTTTGAAATGGTCTTTGGATTGTTTCAAGTATCATAAATGTAAATTCATTGAAAGTCTGTTTTCTGGCTTGGTACCAAAATATATTGCCATAGTTCCAGCAACATTTGTTGAAATAGAAAATGTTGTTAATATAGAACACAGTTCTTCAGACAATGAAAATCTTATTTTATGATCTAATGGCGCATTTTAGCCTGCAGTAATAGATAAGATGGCTCAGTTCTTATAATTCACTACTGTGCATGGTATTTCAAGGTCATATTATCTGATTTGAACTAACTTTGACTAACAGTTGTGTTCGTTTACAATCTGGTCACATTCTTTTAAGTCTTTGGTAAAGCATCTGACTTCACACTCAGGTAAATTAAACAGATGAACAAAAATACATCTATTAAGAAGTCTTAAAATAATTTATATTCCACTGCTAGTATTTTTGAAAAACAAGCAAACCAAAAAAGGCTTTCTTAGATGGTAGAACCACTTCTGCTACCGTTCAGTGCTGAGAAACAGCCAGTGTGACTAAAACAATGATTCCTGGAATACACTACTAGTTCTTGTCACCGTATAAGGTGATCATTTTGTATACCGTGTATGATATCTAACTTTGAATTGCAATTGATGTGTCCTTGTGCTTCTTACAAATTTATAATTACTAAATAGCAGTGACATGAAAGAAAAAAGCCTCAGATAAAGAAATCTTTAAATCAGTTAAGTAAAAAAAAAAACTTCAGCAAAAATCTTTCATCTTGACCTAATTTACTTGAATTTCTATGCCTGATGAGATTAATAACAGGTGGCCTTTTAGGGAATGCTCAGCTTGAGTCTAATGTTCTAGCTGTTCTTTTATTATCCCAAACTTCTATAACTAAAGGATTTTTTCACCCTGCCCTCTGTTCACAATATGGGACTGTAATTGAGTTCATATTTCTCACCCAACCTTTCAGCTGTAATTAATATTTTATTATATCAGATTTTATCACTAAATAGCCTAGCAGCAGGGTATTGAGCCACACACACGCTCCCACACACACGTGCACACACAAAAGCGATAGTGACTTATTGATGCCAAGCAAGCGCCATGTAATGAGTTATGGTTGAGAGAATACGAAATACATTCATGGTACCCAGCTAATATTTCAAAGCAATTTAGAACTGATCTTATCTTGATCAAACCAGGACAAAGAGAAATTAAAGTTACAAGTCTGAAATACTCAGTGCTGTGTTATTATATCAGACATGTGGCATCTAATAAAAATGGTCTGTGCAAGATCAGCTATTAACTGCTTTCATTATTGTATTTTATGAGCAAGACCGGTTTAGGTCATATGTTTTTTGTACTAAGAGTTGCACACTGTTCCCTGAGCTGTGCTAAGCACAAACACCTCCACGGCATGACAGATGTAAAAATCAGAGCATTTAAATTGATTTGCTATTTGTTCTATAAAGTGGAATAAACTGAAATGCTTTCCTTTCACTGCACTGTGTACTGAGGCAGGATGGGGGAGTTGTTACTCTAGGCTATTCTGATGGAAATAAGGTGTTTTTAATAAAAATTTTGAAAGATGGGGGAAGTCTTATCATATAAATAACTGTAAACAAGATTGGAGAGAAATGTTTCATAAACCTAGCTTACTTTGATGATCGGTGGTTTTCATTATAAAAGCTTCCCACGTAATTTGTGACTAACTGGCATTTTTGTTATCAGCAGGATTTTACAGAAGTCTCCCTCCCCCTCTGCCTTTCCCTCTGTCTCTCCCTTTTTCCCTCTGCATCCTTCTCTTTCCCCACCTCCCTCTCATCCTCTTCCTCCTTCCCTCACTGGACTGAATAGGTGATTGCTGGGAAAAAGTGCTCAGATTAAGACAGATCACCAGCAGGATAGGATAGAAGTTCTATACTTTAAATGGTCTGTTAATTCTTTGGTATCAGCAGAAATAGCCTCTTGAAATCTACTCTGGCAACTTTTTAAAAAATATATTTTTATTTGTTTGTACACAACAAAGTCACTTAGAAAATGAGTAGGCCCCTCTTCCCCAAGGGAGAGCTCTATTGCAGAGATGAAGAGCAGTGAAGCCTCTTCAGATGGTCAGGAGAGGAACCGCCATGTGTTTCTTGTTACAGAAAACCCATAGTCTTACTGTGGTGGGAAGGATGGCCTGGAAGATACAGCACTGGGGCTTGGTGCAGATGAGAGCACAGTTTTCTTTCTGGTGCGGGTAGGGACAATCTGTGTCTCTTTCTGCAAATCAGTATATCATGCTCTCTCCATTCCTATCTCTGAGGTTAAAATAGTCTGAGGAAACTGTCTTTTCCTCTCTGAAGAGGAAAAGATATCTATGTATGATTGTGAACAACTTGACAATAGTCGGGTGTGCCGTAATAAGCAGCTGTGTGTAGAGCTAACTCTCTGAAGATAGTTTATTAATTTTTTTTTAATTCAGTTCTTCCATGTTGACCACCAGAAGATCTCAGAATAGTGTCTTTGTGGACTATTTTGTGGAATTAGTATCCTCACAATCTATGGTTTGCATTCATTTTAAAGGCATGTTTTGAGCAGACTATAAGGAAAGTAGGAGGCATCCCTATTTTTTACTTTTCTGTAGTGAAGTCAGTCTCAAAGCCCCGGAGAATCTGGAGCTTTAGGTTAATTCAGTTTAGACTAGCATCATTTAAGTTAGTGATATTGCTGCTTGGGTTTAAATTAAGAGCATAAAGCCTTGTGGAGTGAGATCAATAGTATCTGGTGCCTAGAGGGACTGAGTCCTTACTCAGTAGGAGTAAAACTTTTCACTGGTAAAATGAAGAAAGGGAGTACTCCTTGGCTTGTGTGTGCTATTATTACATATCCAAGATCAGAATTAAACTTTCTGGAACATAACTAAGTTAAAGTTTACACCTTATTCCTGGTTTCCTAAGAAAACAAAACTTAAGGATCATCCTGTTCAGCTGCCTATATGTTCCTGCTTTCCTTTATTAGTACTGGACCTCGTGGAAGTTTTCAGGCACATACGAAATAGTTGAATGTTGCATAAATAGTAAGTTTCTCATGTATTTTGGAATCTCTGTGAAAGATCCTGATTACCATCTGAAGGATAGGCTTCATTTCATTTGGTGCATCAATAGAGAGCTACAGTTCACATACCAGCAAGCCCGTATGTAGCCCAGAGGCAGCCACAGCATGTGCTGCCTCTTTCCCAGCTAGCGTTTGGAAGATACTAAAAGGAGCCGAGCGTATTGAGGGGGAAAGCTGGGTATCACAGATGACGTGTGGAATATAGATGGGATTATGGAATGTTCTTGGGTACACATTCTGAACTTCTTGCTGTAAAACTTGTATCATCTTAGTCTATTTATAAGGCTTTGAAGCGTCTTCTGTTTCAAATGGCATTTAAAAAACCCAGTTGCCTGATCAATATGAATGGGATGTTGTTGTCCCATATACATGAAAGAGCTGTCAGCAGAGATGTTTTATGTTTGCCAAAAATATAATGATGGCATACCTATCAGAGAGACTGTAAGCTTATGTTTACCAGACTTACTTATGGAAGAAGCCAAGTATCAGTTGGTAGTACAATTAAAAAAATACTCAGAGGATCATAGTGAGTGTAAAGAGATCATGTACCAGTCATTCTTGGAGGACAGTGCCAATCTTAACAAAAGTTTATAAGATGATTTCACAACCATATTATGAAATAAAGTAATTTTATAAATTATGCACCATTTGTTTGTAAAAGGTATTTAATTTCATTATATTACTATGAAATCAAAGACCTTTTACAAACATAGTGTGTAATTTATAAAAAACAGCTGACTGTAGGTTGTTAAAAATGCTTTGTTCAACGTGTATCTATATTAGATAGACTTCATTTTCATTTTATCATTCCTACTATTACTTTTTCTTTCACTTCTTGTTAAACAGAATGGTACATCTCCAACTGTTTTCAGTACATTATTTTTTTCTTTTATTTCCTTGTGTTTTCTTTTCTTCTCTATGTTCCTTGCTCATGTAGTCTTTTGTATTTCTGAATGTTTCAATCTTTTTCTAGTTTTGTTTACTCAGTTTTTCTTTCTATTTCCACATGCACTGTTACTTACCTGCAAACTAAATGTGTCCTTACAACCCCTCATTCTAAACATTTCCTTTTTTTCTGAAACAAACAAGTAAAACAAAACAAAAAACTCAACCAAAAAACACTGCCAAATCTCTAATGTCCTTAGCTTGTCACTTGCAGTCTGTATTTAGTAGATCTCATTGATACAGAATGGAGCACATTAGGGAAGATCTGTAGTCAAAGATGTCTTTTGCTTGTCCAGTAAACACACAATTAATAGCTGAAAGAATTTCTGAATATACAGCCAAATGTTCTCTTGTATTATATTACTTACACCTATGGAAAACTACTTTGAACTCAGTGTGAAACAGTACTATTACAAGTAGGTTTAATTTTTTTTTAATTTTTTACTCACTTTGTTCTGTGTAGGTGTAAAGACTATGTACACAATTTTTATATTTTCTTGAAATTTTTGAGGTATTAAGTAAGTTAAGTATGGAGAACACAAGCCATTGTTTCAGAAAAAGTATATATCTACTCATAGAGGGTTTTTGTGGCCTGCAATATTTTAGAACTTTTTTTTTTTGGCAGAAGAAACAGTAATTAAAAACTTCACCTTCAAAATGACAAATGGATATACATGATTACCTGTATAGAAAAAAGAGAATTATGTGTTGCTAGTACATTGTGCCTCATCAAATTGATCATATCAGTATAGAGTAGTACTCAGTCCCTTGAAGAGTAGGTGCGGGGAAGTTCTATTTCAGGATTAAGGACTTTCAGGTGTAGAAGTGTATTTAACCGTTGTGAAGACATAGTTGCATCTTCATCATCTTGTTTGTGGTAATTATGACAGTCGCACTTGTAGGCCAGTGTGGTAATATCACTCCCTAGTCTTAGTTGGGCACCAGTATTTGAATAAGTAGAAATAATTAACTATGGGAGTGTATAACCAGGGAAAAAAAATTTCATGAACATTTATCAAGGATTAGTGGGATTGGGAGGGTTGAGAGAACAGTCTTGATTCCCTTGGCTGTTCACAAATCTCAGTGAACAACGGAGTAGTCTCGTGCTACAATTACTGTTGGCATTATGTCTAACCACCACTTATATATGTGTTGGGCAAATGGTTCTCATAAATTTTAATACGTTGTTTCAGTAGCAAACTAATACATCCTTTGAATAAGGTTAGGTTAGCAAATGTATTGAATCTATTGATTTTTTGTAAAGGACTGGACAAATTTAAAACTGCAGTCCATCAGCACGCTGTATGTTGTAAAACAGAATACAGATTATCTACTACCACTTACATGCCAGCAATCTTTTATTGTCCTGCTAAACAGCAAAGTATTACAAACTGAAATCCTTAAAAGATTTTTTTTTACTCTCTCCTTCTCTGACTTACTGATGAAACAAAACTGTATTTTGAATTGTCATTTGTGATAACTGAATCTAAAGGCAGAAGCATTTCAGAAACATTCCATGAGAGGTGTATGGTTGCCTGCAGTTACAAGGCCCTGACGTAGTGTGCTTAGGTTCTCTAAAACAGTGAATCTGTGTACTAGGGAATAAGGCAAGAAGTTAAACACACTGTGTCATCAGAACTAGGTGGCACATATGTGGAAATGGAAAGTGAAAGGAGCATGCATTGTAGTCTCCTTTTCCTTGCAGATTTTCTTCTCAGATTTTTTGGAGCCAAGGCTCTGATGTGTCCTATAAATCCTAGAGAGTCCGGATTTGCGTAAGAGAAGTTTATCATTTCTTCTGTGTTCGGAAAAAGCATTTGAATCTTTGATGAACTTACAGTGGCTGTTAAATTACCACTTTCAGACCCTATCTGACTCTTCTGCAATTAACGTATTATGTAGCAAATGTTTTCCTTCTCAGGGGAATTGAACATATTTTCATATCCTCCCCTAGTGAATGTCCTTGGAGGAAAGAACAAGCATAGTATCTTTAACTTCCAGTGAAATAATGCCTCCCATTTGAAAGACTGTCAGGATTTCCTGTATAAGTCCATAGGAATGGTAAGGAGAGGTTTGCTTGGATGTGTTTTTCCTAGAAAATACACTTTGTAAACACTGGCTTTTAAGTCTCTGAGACTGCCCATACAAAAGAGTTGGGCAGTCACAAAGCAGCTTAGAACTTTTACATTAAAAACTAGATACTGTTCCCCGATGGACTTGGGTCTGTGAGGATAAAGCTTATTATTACACCTGAGAGTTTACATTTGGCAGTACCTCTAGGGACTGAACCTAAGCTGTCTTATCTCCTCCTTTACAGCTGTTTAAGTATTTCTGCTTTGATTGATCTGTCCTTGCATGACAGTGGAGGTCGTGTATAATATTAGCCTCTCTTGTGTTCACTCCAGGTCTGATTCCAAAAGATTTCTTCACTTTGACTTTTTCCCATGGGCTGGAAATTTCAGGTGCCAGTAGTAGTGTTTCTTGAGAACAAAGACAGACCCCACCTTGGAGAATCTAACCAGACTTATCTCTTGACCTACAAAGCTAGTAAATAAAGCCAGGTGTGGAAGTAGAATCATTCCATTCAAGTTTCAACAAGCTGCCAGTACAAAGTAATTTATTTGTTTAGTTCCTTTCTTACATTTGTGAAGTAACAACTGCCCCACAGCATTAGAAATCTGCCAAAGATTGTGGAGCTTTTGGTTGGGTAAAATCACCTGACTTCAAATAAAGACACAAACAAAAAGTTATAAGCACTTCAGACTCCCTTCACTTCAAAAAGTTACAAGGATTTAAGACACAAAGAAATAGGCAAAATACCTCTTTAACAGTGGTATGTCAAGTGCTTAAATGTTAGCAGTTGAAAGAATTTTGATTACTTCTGTGTTGTGCTAATGTTATTTGCAGCATAGCCCAGTTCCCTTTTCCCCCTCTTTATAAATTATATGTTAATATATTTCTTTACCAATACTTATGTTGTTTTTGGCATTGGTACAGCAGCATTAATGTGAAGATTTTGTTTGGTCTATTTTGTTTTTCTTTACTGTAAGTTCTGTATTTTCATTTCTGAATATTATGTTCCCACAAGGGATTTTTTTTAAGCTTCTTCACTTCTTTATTATTTTAGAAGCTATAGTATGCAATGCTGTATTTTGCATAAAGCCTAGAAAATCACTGATCTCCCAAATACAATGGTCCTGAAATAGAGTGGGCTACCTTGAACAGTTTTCTCCATCATTAGTAGGCATGCTCATTTGTTCTATTACTAATCAAAAACTCCCTGGTTTTGCTTCTAGTACCCTATTGAACAGTGTGTGCTTCCCCCTTTGATAAAATACACAAAATGCTACAGTTTTCAGAGGGATGGCTATTCAGCTGGTTCTCTGGATTTACATCTGTACTGGAAATGGTTGCACAGAGAGTATATTTTATTCACTATATATTAAGTGTTACTGGAACTCCTGACCTCTGGAAATGCCTATGTAGCTGTGATGGTGAGACACCTGATAAACTGGGGACTGTTTATCACCTTTGTTTAATGCCACCTATAATAAATACAGAGTCTTACACAGTAGGAAGAGAGTTAGTGGCAATTTCTTGTAGTCTTCTATTTGCCTGCTAACTGTAAATTATTAATATCTGTCCTTTAAAGAGTAATTTCCCTCTTGCATTTCAAGATACAATTTACATATAATTTCTAGTATTGTAAAAGTGTAGGTTATAGGTTGAATTACAAGAATCTGGTGCAATAGAAGGGCAGGAAGAAGTGGATCAAAATCTCAAATGTTAATACATATAAATATGTTATGACTGTCTCAGAGGCAACTGATGACAGAGATGAAGAGGACGTTATGTTGCATATAATATGGAAAAAATTGTCTGAAGACTGTATTCTCCTCTAGATGCAATGTTAGATAATAAACTTGCACCACACTTGATGAGCAAGGATATATGAAGCTTTAGAAGCAAAACATTGACATAACAACTGATATTTAAAAAGAGCTTATGTTTTAAATGGAAGTCAGATAGAAGAATTTTCAGGGTCTATAGAAGTATTGCTGAAACTGTGGGAACCTTATAGACTGTTACAGTTTGAGCAATCAGGTTCTTCATGGACATAAATCTGAGATAGCAGGGTGGGGGTTGGGTTTCTTAGTTTTGCCTTTTGTTGGAACTGGTATTTTAGTAGAAGAATGCAGTAAAATGATTCTAGCATGCAGATAAATAGTGCTGTGGGAATGAGTGAAATAATGGTCAAGTTGTAGATTAAAGGTCTTTCTATTGTTTTAATCTGTTTGCGTAAAACAAAGCAAGCATGCAAGTCAAGATACAGAAATAGGTCTATAAAAAGTACCAGTTTTGTATATTTATAATAAAACATGAGACTGAGACTTACTGCCATGAGCAGAAAACTTCAAATTAGGCTCAAAAGCGTCACCATAACAGTCTGCAAAGGTAGCCCAACAGTTTGCACAGCTGATCAGGGCACTCTTAGTGGAGTTTGAGAGCTTTGCAGGCTTTGTATATTTCCTAGGGAAAAAACACACCTTTTTTCCATGAAAAATAAGTAGAAGATCTTGAAGAGTTTTTAGTTTTGAGCAGCTGAAGCAGGCTGGGAGAAGAAGTTTGCTATGCTAGCTCTACAGCTGGAGTTCTGAGACTGAAAATTTTTAACTGACTTGCCTAGGATCGCGCTCAGCAGTTGTACTAAGACTACAAAATAAATTCAGATAATCTTAGTCTATATTCAGTTCCTTCTGTAAAATGAATTTTAAAAAAATTTTTATTGCTTTAGTTATGTGAAGCATCAAGACTGTTTTAGAGAGACAAAATCAAGCTGACATTTCAATAATGAAGTAATCAAGATTGTTTTCCCTTTGTTTATGATTTGAGATTACTTTTGGTGGTGATGTAATTATAGATGCGTAAGTTTCAATTAATAAATGCCTAGATTGTGCATGTTAAGGACTCCTGTATGAAGAATCCTGAAGTCCATGCTTGTATCCAATAGGTCCTTCTTGGAAAGTTATTTTGTAACTTTGAATGAGAGTTTGATTAATTAAAATTTGATTAAATGCATTCCAGTACTGTGGAATAATGTCCTGATTCAGGAAGTTACTAAACCCCATCATTTCATGTACTTAAGAATGCATATATGCTTCTTAAGTCTTCTTTTAAATTTAATTCTTGAGTTTATTTGTCTAAATATTCTAAGTATCTTTTATGAACATATTAACATGTTTTCTTTCTTCTTTCATGTCTCTTTTTGAACTCTGAAAAAAAGAGTATATTTATCAGACATTGATATACCCTTTCAATTTATGCAATCCAATTTCAATAAGTATCTGAGAAGCCTGCTATGCCTAATTTCTAACAAAAATAAAGCTGTTATATTCAATTGTGTATCTCTGCATAATCATTTAAAGTTGGAACTGGTTTGAAATTGTTAAAAAGTAGCTTAAAAATTACTCTTTTTTTTTCTTTTCCCATACACCTTTTTTTAATCCCCAAATTTGAGATATTTGAATCCTAGGTTAAAAATACTTCCCCTGTCTTCCTTTCTCAAAGCAACAGTAAATTTCAATCTATATAAAAATAGATTTTGTATTTAATTTCCAAGGCATGGAAATTCTATAGTAGTACTGCATAACGTGAATTATACTTAAAGTACATTTCTTTCCTTCAGAAAGATCAGTCTAAATTCTACTGATAGCTGATACGCTTTTGGAACCTTTCACTGCAATGTAGAATTTATTTTTTGGATTACAAATAGGAAAACTTTATCCTCTGAATTGCAGAGGTGTGGAAAAGGAATAATGCAACTTCTAACTGGCAGGAAATCTGTCTAATACCTAACAGGAATAATAGAGTCTGGGTTCAGTGCTAGCTCAATTCACTAAGCGTGAACCCTTTTCTGAGTAGACAGTTCAGCTGTTATCTGTTAAAGAAAGTAGTGTTAATAGTAAGAATTAGAAAAAGCTTTTGGATTTGTAATTGTAATTGGGGTAATTTTTTAAAATTCATTAGCAAGTTGATCTCATTTTTACAAATGTAAAAAGTATCACTCACAAAGTTCTGTTAGGTTTCCATTGACCCAGGTGCTCAGAATGTGTTAATTTACATCAGAGAAACAGCAGTGTGTGGAAATTGGCCAGCAGATAGGATTTAGTTATTTTTCATTAGCACTTGGACTTCGATGAAGGGGAACAGAAAAGAGCTGTTTGACCTTTCAGTGCTTAAATTTTTAAAGAGCAAATAGATTCGAGGTCTAGATGCTTGCAAATCTAATTTGTCTTGTGGAGTAAGGATTAAAAGACATTTTGAGTTTGAAATTGCTCCAGGCGACTTACTTCTTTCTTTAAAGTATCTGAGAATGAATAAATGGCAGGCACTGAAAATGTATACAAGGAGTAGTGCCTGCATTATAACTACACATAGATTTGCAACAGGAAAACGAGCATTTTAATGACATGTGTTTCTAAAGTATCTACAGTCTTTAGCTTTAGTTACTGAGTGAAAAATGAATAGAATCCTCATTGCAATGAGTACTGAATCTGGTCACGTTGGCTCATCTGGTCTGAGGTCCCTCATATTCAGTCCTGCTGCCATAAAAAAGGTAACAGTACTCTCCTAAGTTGACAGCCAGATAACTTAGCTT
This sequence comes from Sclerurus mexicanus, assembly GCA_013396755.1. Lineage (NCBI taxonomy): Eukaryota > Metazoa > Chordata > Aves > Passeriformes > Furnariidae > Sclerurus > Sclerurus mexicanus. The sequence goes on along the minus strand of VWZF01000628.1, from coordinate 475,455 downwards.
ATTATCCATTGTGCTTTAGTGAAACTGCGGGATTCTTGTATTTGCTGGGGTATTGGGCACTTAAAAGGTATTTTTTCACTACCTTGCAAGAATAGATGTTTATGTCACCTTCTGCTTTTCCCCCATACTCTATTTAAATTCACAAATGGTATTTATTGTAGATTCACTGTAAATTAGTAGTTAGAGGAGGCAACATGCTGTCTTCAAAGTAGCTTGGAATCCCAGTTCTAAGCAACTCTGTTTTGTTCTAGAAAATTAATCGCTAAAATTGTGTCAAAAACTGATCTGGAAGAGAAAAGCAAGGTTGTAATATAGATATTTCATGGCTAGTTTTTTAAAAAATCAGTTTGCACAGGAGCAAAGAGATTGCCATGTGTTGACCTTCATTTACTACTCAGCATGGAATTAATCAACTAATGAAAATCTTTCTGCTTGATATGAAGACTTTGTTGTACAGAGCTGCAAAATGTGCAGATAGTGGCCTTCAAGTGGGCACTCAAGACACTTCTCTGTCTCCCTGGATGTACTAAATTTATGCATTGTTAGATTCCTGCATGGGATTCAGTATCAGATCAAAACGTTTAAGTTTAGGTGCCCACTTAGAGATGTCTACTTGTGAGCCAAATATTTGGTTATTATAGTCAGTAGAGCCTGGGAAGCAATTAAATTGATGCAAAAGTAGACACCTTCTGTCTGCTCAATTCTTTTAAGATATGTCACTGTAGATGTGTAGATATCTTCATGAAGACAGATTTAAGTGTGTTAACATTAAACTAAAGCTCCACTGTGGTGAAAGTAAATCATACAGAAGAGGTATTTAAGCATTCTGAGTGTTAACTTTTTTTGTCAGCATAGAAGTACAGAATCTCCTACTGAAGATGTGAGATCTTAAAAGCATAGTGAACAGGGTCTGTGGCACGTGGTCGGTAAGTCCGGTAAAAAGACAGTGAAATGGTCAAGAGAATTGGTGTTTTTCTGCCTCCTGGTGATATTTCACTTTGAAGACTGCAGACCCAGTATTGTGGTCTCAGAGAATCATAGAAAGGTTTGGGTTGGAAGGCACCTTTAAACCTCGTCTAGTCCTACCCCCTGATGTGGGCAGGGACACCTTTTCCTAGACCACTGTTGCTTAAAGTGCCATTCATCCTGTGGTGGAACAGTTCCATTGATGAGACATCGTTCAAGCATGCAGCGTTATCTAAACATGCAAAGGCAGCTCCAGTGTAGGAGCAGTATGTTGGTCTGCTTGTGTGCTGAGTGGGTGAGGCTGCAGAGAGTGCAGGAGCTGGAGAGCTCTGTGCCAGTGCCCAAGGCAGCTTAAGTCTAGCACAGCCCCAGCAGGTGCAGGAGCTCACTGGTTATGAGCTGGGTTGGTGACTGCATAAAGTCATCTCTTTATTTCTAAACCAGATTTGCCTTCAGAAGGGGAATAGCCACAGCTGTGCAGTGACATGACTAAGCCAATAAGCCCTGTTGGGTCCTGACTGAGTCAGAGGTGCAGAGGCTCAGCCCAAGTGTCCCTGTCTCAAGCTCAGGGGAGATTTAGGTTGGACTTATGAAGAAGTTCTTCACGGAAAGGGTGATTAGATATTAGCCCAGGGAGGTGATGGAATCACTATCCCTCAAGGTGTTTAAGGAAAGACTGGAGTGTTTAATAAAAGGCTGGACGTGGCACTTACTGCCATGGTTTAGTTGACATGGTGCTGTTCAGTCATATGTTGCACTTGATGATCTCAGAGGTCTTTTCCAATCTAATTGATTCTGTGATTCTGTAAACATCATCCTCTACCTACAGACGATGGAATGGGAACATTTCAGAAGACTGTGTGGATATTTCATCTTTAAGGAACTTAACCTACCCAGAGATTGCTGCTTTTTATGAAAAAAACAACTTGAAAGATCATAAATTGTTATTGGATTTGGATGATGTGCAAAAATGTGGACACATTGCCACTTTAACATCAATTACCTAGACTGACTTGCTTACTGGGATTCAAGATTCCAGGAGACAAATACTGATTAAGAATCACTGGTCCCCAGTGAAGCAATAAACTTGCAAGCCAGTCCTCTTTAGAGACATGGGCTTCCCACTTCACAGATTTAAAAGCACTGACTCAGTCTTTTACAGCAACTGAAAGGCTGTAATGATTGCACTGTTTGCATATACAGCAGAAATTGCAATTTCTTTGTTCCTCCTCAAATGTCCATAGCACCTTGACAGTGGAGAGAGATGGACTGTTCTCTGTGGGTCCCAGTGCAGCAAAGACTGCAAGTGCAAACAGAAACACTTGGTTACCTGCAAGATGTGTAAAAGTGTTTTGCTGAGTGAGAATAACTTCCATCAAAAAGTGTTTTATTCTTGCTGAGCATTAGTCAATATGTCACTGAAACCTTATTCTATGTGTGCTTTTATAGTTACAATGTCAAACAGTTAAGCAAGTGCTGTTCCCTATCTCTTTGTAATTTATTTATTCATTTTTATCTTAGTACTAATTTCATTTCATTTAGATAGAAAAAACAGGTTAAGGAATGGAATCTATAGCTATATCCATACTTTGGTGAACAAAACAGTACTTAATTCCAAATTTTAACACTCATTAAGCACTCTCTGTACAAGAGTTTAAACTAGAAAAATGTTCTGTCATCCACTGTATGAAAAGCTGTGGTGTGTATGGCTAATTTTGTTTTTCACAAACAAACTGAATTTCTTTGAAAACATAAATCTATTCCAGAAATGTCTACACCTGAATATCAATATTACACTTTCTTCTTGTGTTCTTTGCTTTTAGAAGTTCTTTTTTTTTTCCCCATAAATATTGTATTATGGTTTTAGAATGAATTGACTGCCCAAGTTTTAAAATAACCAGTGTGTTTCATTTGTTCTTTCCTTTCTGCACTCTTAGTGTCTATCAAATAGTTGTTGAAGAAGAACGCCCACGGAGGACCAAAAAGACAACTGAAATCCTGAAGTGCTACCCAGTGCCCATTCATTTCCAGAATGCCTCACTCTTGAATTCCCAATACTACTTTGCTGCAGAGTTTCCAGCCAATGGTTTACAAGCTGCTCAACCTTTTACTATTGGTGACAACAAAACCTACAGTGGTTTCTGGAACACTCCTCTTCTTCCCCATAAGAGCTACAGTATCTATTTTCAGGCTGCCAGCAGAGCCAATGGGGTAAGTCTGACTGGCATGATTTTATACAGTATTTGTGTGTAAATAAATGATTGGCACCGACTAGCAAGATGCCCAATTTAGTTGCTAATGAGAAAATGAAGTAACCGTGAAATTTTAACTCGCTGAGTTTAAAAAATAACTGTTTTCCTAACACAATATTACTTAATGATTAAAGGTTACAGGAAAGAGGAGGGGAAAACAGCATATTTTGTCAGTAGTGAGCAGGCAAAGTAGTATGTTAACATTCTGTCTTATTATCTAAAGGCTATCCAGTGACCACATTTGCCTGGCTTTTTTTCTTTGCTTTTGTTCAGTTTTGTTTCCTTGCCTTGAACAGGACAATGTTGTGATTTCTTTTGTTAACTTTAAGTCATACTTGAGTGTAGGATTTAGCACATATGTCTTGGCATGTCCAGTCCCATTGTCCTAGTGTCTAATGCCTGCAACTCCCATTTTCTTATTCGGTTGGCCCTGATTGAATTAGAAACTACTTTTTTTTTTTTTTGGTCCCTTTCTGCAAACAGTAGAAGAAAAAGAAGTAGATGGAACTGAAATGAAAACTGTGTGAAAAGATCTTCACAGATCATGTTTCATCAGACTAATTCTTCCTGGAATTGTTTTTCATTTCCTGGACAGACCTACCCAGGGCCCTTCAATTCTTGATAAGCTTTGGCTGTCTGTGCTGACAACCTGGAAACGTTTACTGCCAGAAACCATAATGGTCCCTCTTTCACAGTGCACTGACGGTGCAGAAATGTGAAACACCATTGATTATTTTTTCTTTCCAAAATAGTCTCACATGATGCCTCAAACTATACTATCTGTAAGAGAAAGAAAAATCTCCCAAGGTCATTATGTTGCCAAAGTTTAAGAGCTGAACACTTGTCTGTGCTCTTGGGAATCTCTCTCACATATTTTCTACTGTTAGAGGAATCTTAAGTGAAATGTTTATGTACCATACCCAAGCAGTGTTTGTCCATATTATGAAGGCACTTTGGAGTTACCTAGTAAGCAGTTAAATATGTCATAAGGCACATTCTTCTCTGATATTTTATCAGTACTTTCAAGAATAGAATCGTGGATTACTTCTGTGCTTAGAAACACAAGGTGTGACCTTTGACCTTTTCCCTCTTTATTTGACACAGGAGACCAAAATTGACTGCGTCAGGGTAGCCACAAAAGGTATGTTCATATTATGTCATGTATTCTGTACTCAGCTTGCTGACCTTCTCCTCACATGGTCCGTGCAACCTTTCAGTTTGTATTGCTAAAAGGCATCTCTAAACCTCTTACAGAACTTTCATAAATTCATTTGCGTCTCTAGCTGAGATTTATGGAATTTGTTTGTTTGTTTGTTTGTTTTAATAATGAATATGTTACTTATTTGTGAACACAGGGTTTTTAAAATATATTCTATGGGTTTTTATATGATCTCACAATAAATGTTTTGGACTTTTATATATATACTAGAGTTGTGAAGTTGCCAACTGCAGGGTGCATAGAAACTGCTTATCCATCCATAGTGAAAAATTACCCTTTACTCATAGGCAGTTATCTTCTCTTAATTGCTTTATAAAAGAAAAGTGGAGAAACATGTTCTTCATTTTCATGGTACAGATCAGCTATATTTATTGGACTGTCAACATATGATGCTACCATTTTTGAAATAAGTCTGTATAACTGAGAGAGTCCTAGTTTTTATCCTCAAACAAGGGCAGATAAACGTGCTGGTGATCTGTTTATCCCTGGGGTTTAGATCTGTCTTTGATTATCTTTGTAGTATCACCTTTTTAGTGCCTCTAGCCTGAAAAAGAAGTGGTGGAATAGTATGATTATTTGTAGATTGTAATAGAAGAATAAAGAAGAAAGTGCTGCTGTGAGTAGGAACAGGTAATACCACCTCGCAGCTTGGGTACCTGGCAAGAGTATGAAACAAAAACTGCTTAATCCCTATGCCACTGTATGTTGTGGGAGATCGTGCTTGCCTCAGTGATGACACCTTATGCAGCTGATCCCACTAGGATTTTCTTTACATGTAGAGTTCACAATTCCATCACCACTAAGTCTAAATGGGATGGATGAGTATCTCATTACTTCAAAGTAACAGAAATGTTAGCATGCAGTTGTTCCTGTTAAAGGTCTGGATCCTCCCTAATGTGACAAATACATGTTTATGCTCTTTGAACTGATTCCTGTCTTCTTTCCAAACCAAAGGAAGTAGTTTTAATTTTAATTTACTAACTGACTGCTTACTAAACCATAGAAAATACCTGAACTAAAACGCAGTATAATATAGATGAGAGATCAATTCCAGATTCAATTGAAATCCTGTGTTGTTGTTTTCAAGTAGCTTCAGAGATACCAGGAGCGGACTACATTACCTCAGAAATCATAATAGGTGATCAGAGGAATGGATTTTAAATGATTTGAAGATTTGTATTCATAATCAGTAATGGATGTTCAACTATTTAAATTACTTGACTGACTGAAAATTCTTACTTCTCTCGTTTGAGAAGCAAGGGTAACTTTGTGAATTGGAATAGCTCCCATAGCAACAAGCTACTTTGAGCTTACCCATTTGGCAATGGAGATCTGAGAAATGCAGCTTTTATTTTAAACAAATCTCCCTACATTTCTGTTTTGAAAGCGTGTTTCAGAATTTTTCATAGTACCTTTGCAAAGCCTGTAAAGTAATGGGAGAGGTTGTTGTGAGGACTTTGAAACCAAGAACCTGGTGCAAAACTTTCTTGGGGGGCTTCTCTAAAGCACTGATTGCCATGCTTATTAACTGAATGTTTATCCTATATATTTAATCTGTATTAATTAAAAAAATTAAATGGAGACCATGACATATTCTAATATATTAATAATACCTGTCTGTACAGATGTTTTCCCTTTAGATCTAATAGAGATACTTAACAGAAAAGCAAAATTCTGTTCTGTCTTTGGACTTCCCACATTTGGACTAGAAAAAATAGCAAAAATGTTTTATGTCTGTAGGTCAGAAGTCACCACACCTGCACTGGAACAAGACAGAAAATTGTCTTCTCCTGTTCACCTCCCATTCTGTCCACATCCCTATCCTGAACAGCTTAATGTAGCATTTATATTGTCTGTACCCCAGTAAGCAAGGCTGCTCTGACAGCTGTGTCAGATTCCTTACAGACTTGCACCATTTTCCACTGAGATTTGTGACTACAGCATAGCTACTAGACAGTAAGCTACTTAAGCTCTATGTGCTTGCCATGTCCATCTGTTTATGCACTGCGGTGCTTCTTACAAATAAGATTGTGAACGCTCTCCAGTATAACATTTAGTTTTCATATATTAGTAGCATTTCTGAAATGTTTGTATTCTGGGCTTCTCTTATCTTCAGAAGTCCAAGCTTTGGTGGTTCTTAAAGCTAGAGAAAGTGCTTTAGGCCATTCGTGTGTAACACTGGTGAAATCTTTTAAATGAAGGTCTGATCCTGAAAATACCTACAGCCTTTTGTAGGCCATTGGAATTAGTAGATGTGCTCTAGAATTTAATAGGAATGTTGGAAATCATATGCTTTTAGGCCCTGGTCAAGTCAGTTATATACTTAATTTTGAGCACAAAGAATAATCTCACTGACTACATTGCGACTATTCGGTCTTAAATTAGACATGTAAGTAGACATATCCAGTATTTTACTGGATAAAAGCCTGTGTCATAAAACAACCTGCAAAATTAACATGGTAGTGTAGCCAACTCTCTGTTTCTTTCTCGAAATTTTCTGCAATTCCATTCCCGTGGAATTTGACAATTGCACTAATTGCATTGGCAGCCCTTCCTGGGGTCAAAGTCACCCAAGGCAACCTTGAAGCTGCTCCTCTGAGCCAGCTGAGATTGGGCAGGTGGTGAAATTGTCTGTACTAAGAATATGTGGCTAGACTGTTTGAAGTCTGTTCTCAGGACCAATATGGTAGTTCAGAATATGTCATGAGCATAGCTGTTTCACTTGCTGACTAGATTTCCTTCAGTCATCTCACCTCCAGATAATGAAGTTGTTGGTGTCCTTCAGATCATTGAGATTCGGCTTTATCGCTGAGTCATGCAGTGTTCATTCCATGACCCACCATACAGGGTTTTTTGTTAAGATAAAAATAAATAAGTTAATATAGAGATACAAAGTGTTCATGCCCCAGGTTGAGCAGAACTGCCCCATACTTTGAGTACACTTTTCCTTCCATTTGATGTGAACAGGAGTAATGCATGTGATTTACTGTCAAGTACGTGCTCAGCTGGTGGACACTAAACTGTGTTGCTGCATCAAAGTGCACCAGATAGCATATTATCATATTGACAGGCTTCTTAGAAGAGGACAGCCTGTCTCTAGAAAAGTACAGCCTAATTCTACTAGGTCAAATGCGTGTCTAGGGTCAATAGCTAGATAATACTTTCTCATTCCATCAAGTATATTTTAAACAGTCTCAATTTGTACACTTTTAAGAAATGCTCTTGTTTTATGACCGTTACATCTTTGCAAATGAAACCTCTGTTAAATGTGTTCTTTTAGAGATCATATAAAAATCCTAATTGCAAGTGTAATTTAGAATAAGAATATTGGGTTTTTTAGAGCTGAAAGTTCTTCTGCTTCTGATGAAGTAAAAAGAAGCTTTTGCCACTGACTTTGTTAGGAGAAGGATCAGACAGCATGTTCTTGTGATGTGGAGTCTTCTGATCTTAATTTTCTGTAGAGAAAGGCTTCTAGGACCTCTGAGAGTATTCAGTGTATATACAAATGTGGAGACTGCAGGGTTTCCACTCCCATTATTTTTGACGAGATAATTAAACAAACAAACAAACAAAAAACAGGAAGAGCTTTTCGTATCAGTGGTAATAAATGTTGTCATACATTCCTTGAAATATGGCTTTCATATACCTACCCTTTTTTCAAGCTAAATGACTATAAAATCTCTGCAGACAAAGTTGAAAACATTCCAAAACTCCTCCAAGTTTATTACTATCAACTATGGGATGGCTTGTGATTTATATTAAGACTGTATTTCCTGATATGACTTACAACACTGTCTGGATAGAAACATCTTGCTTATCTCCTAGGAACCCAGTTCTCAAGAGGGAGGCATCATTGTTCTAATTTTGCAATATTGGAAGGCTTTCATTAATTATGAGAGAGAAAAGGATATTATAATATTTTAAATCCAATAGCAACAGTACTCTAGAAGCTACTATCAACACTGCATTTCAGTGTTGCAGAGGGATATTTCAAAATATTATGCAGCAGCAGTTTTGAGTTTAATTGTCTGCAGATGGTAGATGATCTATTTTCCTCACTCATTGCCACATTTCTAATAGCACCCAGGCTGTTCTATGTAAATGAGTGATCTTTCATATAATTTTGTCCTTAATTTTCCAATATTTTTTCTTTGCATCATTCTCCAGCTGCATCATGTTGGATCTGACCTTTTAATTTTTTTTATATTCCTTAATATATATGTATCACAGCGTGCTTAACCATTTAGAGGAAATCATAGAACTGCTGGAAAATGAAGAAATAACAGATTTTTGTAATGTGAGCCATGGTAATAGTTACCTGTAGCAGACAGTGATTGTTACAGCTCTGTCAGAAAAATCTGAATACTTCAGGCACACAAACAGTTCAGGGTTTTCGGCTTTTTCTTGTCTCAGTGGTAAAACATGAACTCTAAACTCAGACCTCAAACAGTTACAGACATACCTAATTAAAAGCGTGCCACCTCTAGGTGGTCATTCTCTGTATGCTGAACATTAAGTATGTGTGTAGTGTGTGCACTTTCAGAACAGCAACCCAAATGGGTACAGGAAAAATTAACTAGCTCAAAAATACTTTACATAAAAATTATCTTAAAAAAATTATAGGGAAAATGTAGTATTATGAAATAGGAAAATAAAAAATGAAACTAGTTCAAGTTACCTGGAGAAGTTCATACTAGAGTAATCTGAATAAGCACTTAGCTTTCACTTGGGAAGTCCAGTGCTGTGACTAGCAGAGCTAAAGAGTCTTCAGTTTCCTCAAATACATTATATGTAAATAATGTGCTTTGAGCCCCTTCCTGAGTGAAAGTCACATACAAAAGCTTATTAATTTGCAGAATAACCAAACTAACAACTGAAGATGAAAAGGAAATTGGGGGAGTTTTTTTTTGTTTCTATTTGTAAGAAGTTCAGACAATAAACTACTGATTCTTCTTGCTGGCATAGCTTCAGTCTGGCTTTTTTTTCCCTCATGCATGCTGACCTGGAAATCTTCCTTTGCCTTAGCTGCGATAATCGTGACTCAGCTTACAACACCATACATTCGCATCGCCCCTGCTGCAGGCGACGACCAACTAACAGGTCAGAAGTTCAAGTACAGACAAGTCATCATGCCCATTTTGTCTCATTCTCTTTGGCTCCTTTTCCCTGACAGTTTCTTCCTTCTCTGCTCATGAACAGTTTTCTATGTTAAAAGTTTCTTTTTGTTTATGAATTTTTTCCTCAGCTCCATTAAATTAAATGGTGTGCTTGGCATGAAAATGTACTACACATATCCCTGTACGTACAACTCCGCTGCATGTGCCCATTGTGTGTGTGATCTGTGGAATGTTCCTTCAAGCCTGATATTGTGAAGAGATCTAGTCTTGCTCCATCCATAAATTAAATGACAGTTTGAATATAGATATATATCTGTGTAGCTGTTTATTTTTTTCTGTGTTATTAGATGAAGACATTGGAATTTCTAAGTAATTTAGGCTCAAGAGTTGCATGTGCAAATTAGGACAAAGACCTGATGTTAGTGGATTCAGATTTTTTTTTCTGTGTAATGTTGGGAAGATCATATTTTCTGGCAAGATTTCAATATGAAAGAAATTAAAATAAAGAAATAAAATTATGTCATACATGAGTTTTAGGATTAAAATAAAATAATGTAGCATGTGACATATGAGAAGGAGCGCAACTTAAGGATTTAAAATCTAATTGTTAAAATAAACTCAGTATGCAAGTGAAACAATTATTAAGCTGTATGTGACTTGAAGAATGATTTAGAATATACCAGAAAATCTTTACGAACTTGGGGATATTATTCATTTTGTCAGAAGATAAACACATACATAAAACCTTTCAGGGGTTTGCAAACATTTTCAAACAGAAGGCAAGAACGTTAAAAACTATAGAATCTCAGGTGAGTGTGGTGAAATATGTAACAGGGGAAGTTAGACCTAGTCCATCAGCATTTAGTGTCGGGTAAAATAATTGCCTTTTTCAAGAATTCTTGCATAGTTCCTTGGGAATCAGTATATGTTGCTTACCAGGGTGTCCAGGAGATGAGGATGAGTTCAGATGCCTATCATCTGGATACTGCTGTAGTCAGTAAGAGGCAGTTAAATGACTCAGCTTAAGATAAGAGGATTAGTGACTTATCTGATATAATTTTTAATTCTGGGATGTGTGTTATAATAACAAATTTGAGTGATCCATAATGCCCAAATTGCCTTATCAGTGGAGACAAAATTGTTGCATGTATATTTTTATTATATAATAACATATGAACTAACAGAATAACATATTTGGATGATGCTAGGAAGTACTAACTTGTTCTTGTTAGTGCTGCTTGTCAAAACCTGTGTCCGCATACATTTTTATAGCTCAATTTTTTACTTGACAATTCAAATAAAGCATTGAAGTGACAAAATCTTTTCCATATCCTTGAACTTCAGCAGGTTTTGATTTCTTCATCACGGGGTTCAGATGAGCTTATATATTTTTCCATGTGGAGAATGAAATGTTTTTCTTTTCCAGTTTTGTGTTTTAATTTGTTTCAATGCAAAACTGGGTAGCTCTGGGAAACACTGGAGATAAGCCTGTTCCACAAGAAGGAGATGACTATAGTAGTTAACAGTGAGAGAACAGAGAGATAGCTAGTACAGGATAGCTGGTAAAGTATTTCTTGAGTTGCTTTGTCACTGGTGGCATTGGCAGTCTGTGACTTTAGTTTATTTTTTTTTTTATTTTAAAAAATATGTTCTACCAGAATCTAATTTTCCAGTGAAAAAGAAAGTATCAGATGATACCTGCAAACAGCATTTATGGCTATCCATGAAATGTGTTAGAAAGCCTTTGAAATCCCCTCATCAATTTCCCACCCCCTTCTCATGTTTGAAAGACTGTGTGCTCAAAAGGGAAAAAGCATCTTCCTCCTTATTTGCCTCAACTGCAGTGAGGAGTGAAGAAACCTCAACCAGCGCACACTGTTGTGCAATAACAGCAATAAGGCAGGCTTTTCAGCTTCAGGGCAGTACAGCAGTAATGGGATCTGGAGTATCCATGAGAAATCCAAAGGTTTTTGTAAGGAAGGTTTACAGAAGCTGGACCATACATGAGGGAGCAGGGAGCGATGCACATTCCCCCCACCTTTTTCTCCTGTAAATTCTGAAATTTTGGAAAGGATCTACAGGTAGAAGGACTTTATGTGGAAAGGATAGGATTGTTGCTAACTCTAGCTACCACAAGCCCTACAGCTGTAACTGTTAAATAGTGTCACTTAGCATTTTCTCTTAAGAGCCTTTTCCTCACTTCTGTGCTCAGAACCGAAGTAATTACATTTGAGATCAAGAAATTACTTTTGTCTTTTAGCATTTGAGGAGATACGTAACCAGTAGTGGGGAGGTCAAGGTTGGCATTTTCGGGATTTTTTTTCAGGTGGGAAGTTGACGCTTCTTGCATAATGAACATTTAAAATCTTGGCTGCATTCCTGAATATCGTTACCAATTTTGAAAGATCTTTCTCTTCAGAAATATCATTATAATACAGCTCTGCTTTCAAGCCAATTCTACTTGCACTCATTTCCTCCACCTTCGCCATTAACTTGTCTCTTAGGGGTGCAGTTTATAAACAATGTGTTATTAATTTGTTTGTCTTTCCTTTCTCCTTCCTTTTTCATATAAAAATGTCTTCCATTTATAGGATTACCTACTAGTTGCCTTAAATATCTTGACAGCCACTCATTGCTTCAGTATACCTTTGCAGCCTATAGCAAAAGGAACTTTTCCTTGCAGTTGCACTTAAATACCTACGTCGTAGTTGTCCTTGGGTTATAGCATAAGATAACATGCTGTAAAGGCAGATGTGTGATTTTGATTCTTGCAAACCAAAATAGGGAAATTAGCGTTGTTAGTATTGGTGAATACATTATTATCATTGATTCAATAACTTAGTAAGTAAGGAATTCAAATTTAGGGGATAGCGTTTAGCTTTCAGTGTTACCCTTACGAAAAGCAACTACTGTGAAATTCACTCAGTTGATCCTATCCTCTAACAGACAGGGAGAAAACTATCTTAACACCTGTCAGCCAGGGAAAAAGATTATGTATACATACTGTCTCCTTGTTTTCATAAACAAATGCAGAGTATCAGTACAGTTGAAATCATGTAGAAGGTTGTCAAAAAGCTTGCCATATACATATGTCACTGTATGATTTTAAAATTGAATAACAAATTCATGTTTTTGTGAAAGACTGAAGTCATTTGGAGTTTGCTTCACTGTTTTGTAAGAGACACATCATGTAATAGGTTTAAATTGGCCATATTTGGTATTCACTTGGCCCTCATCTATTTTGTCTGCATTCTGATAAAATAGCATGCTTGGAATTATGATTAGGGTGTTCATTCTTTCAGGCATTTTCTTAATTGTTGAAATACGTCTGAGCTACTTATATTTAAATTAACGTATTTTCAGTTGTGGTTTAGTGGAGCAGTCACTACTTTACTAGATATTATTAAGACTGATTTCTATAGAGCACCATTTTTACTACTGGTTGTTAATTACACATGCAGTTGGAAAAGAGACTTCTGTATTGAACTGTCTTCATAGATTAAATTCTTGCCACAGATGCAACAAAGTAAATCAGAATCAACAAGATATGTCAGAAGTTTTGTAGAATAGCTGATACTTAAGAATTGGGAAGATTTTTTTTTAAAAAAAGATAGTTGCAAAATCTTAAAGCTTAGATGATTTTTACCCTCCATACCTTAAGGTGAATGAGCAGCATATTTTATAAACACGTTAAAAGCCGTAATAAAATAATCCCAGCTGACTCATTCTGCGTTATGAAGTTAGCAGCATAATTAAATATCCAGATTTCTTTAGATGTGTATTCAATACATAGCAAGATTTATTGCTGTATTCTGGGTCAGATTCTGTTCTCAACCATTCCTCTGTAAAAGTGAAAAAAATCAGCTGAAATCATTGATTGATTAAACCACAACTTCATGGAATTTTTTTATGTCAAGGGATTTACTCCAGTTTTGTACTATAATACTGAAAACACTGTTTGTCTATTAACACAAAAGGCAACAGCATGAATTTGAGAAGGACTGTTTTGCTATTTATCTATTTTGTTGTCCTTCACAATGTATCTGAGATATAACAACATGGGACAGACTCTCACATTCATTTTTCTCCGTTCTGAACCATCTAACATTGATATAGATGTATTCTGATATGCTGAAACTTGGAGTGCTGGTCTGGGTAATGCAGAACCCGCTGTTTCCTGGTTGAGACTACAGTGCTGTGTGTAATAACAAAGCTATGTGCAGAAATGTCTGTCTGCAGGTTGAATGCACCATTTTAGGAGTTTATTCTTCTCATTATATTTTTGAACAACGTTTATGTTGGTAGGAGTTGTGGGTAGTTATCCAAGTGATAATGAGCACCTGTGTGCTGTATTGTCAAAGCCATATTACAATGCTGTGGCAAGGACAAGTGACAAGAAAAGCAGAATGAGAATGGATCTGACTCTCCAAAGTGACATTCTAAGCCTGTTTTTCTGATGGCCCCAATGATTGTTGAACCAGTTGTTCAAGGATTCTGGTCCTCTTGCTCAGCTAGGCAGAATGGAAAACAAGGAAATGTTCGTTCTTTCTGCAGCCCTGGCTGAATGCATTTCAATGGGCGGGAGTGTCACTTGTGATTTATTGCCCATTTTTGTTCTTTTATGTGTTACATTTGTCATTTTTGCAGTGACAGTTTCATCTATAAAACAGTATAGTTACAAGAAAATGTTAAGAGGATACAGGAGTGCCATGGGAGCTGCTGTTTCCTTTTCTCCTTTTTTTTTCCCCCTAGTACGTTACAGAGTCAAATGTCAGGTTTTCTGTAAGACAGTGCAGCCAGAACATCTACAATTTTAAATGGAAGTACATTTTTCCACAGAGCACCTGTAGTAGAGCTAAAGTTTATAAGACCTAAGAGAGTCTAAGAATAATGCTGATAACAATTCACAAACGGTGAAATAACCCATAATATAAATACAAGCCCATTCCAGCTGCAGACAGTGGAGAACCTGAGCTGATTAGAAGTCAGTTACCAGTGGGATTCCATTAGTGATATTAAGTGCTCCACTTAATGTTTTACAGTAATAATAGTAATTCCGTTAAGGTTTTCTGAAAAAGAATTCTCAGTGTTATTTTTGAATGTGTTCAAGTAACTGCAGAAAAGCCAGAGGCTGTGAACAGGGCTTCAGGACCTCCTCCCATTCAGTTCCTCATACTCTGAACAAGTTGAGTTGGGGAAAGTGGGACCTTTGGAACACTCCTGCATAAGTAGGAGAGAAGAGAGAATAAACTGCAAAGGGTCATATCAGCAGTTTTGCTATGGCCATCGATACTTACGGTTGGCCAGGAAGGGATGGGTTCTTGAGCTACCCAGCACTCTTATCGCCAGAGCCACTGGTGTTACAGACCTGGGACAGGAACAGCTACAGAACATTCCATGACCTGGAAGAAACTATCAGTCTTTCCTTACCCTTTAGGAAGGACAAGTAGCCTAATGAAGTATGTTTTGCACTGTGGAAACAGTTTGTCTTTTATTCAGATGGGTTGAAAACTTGGTTGCCGCAGAGGTAATAGTCATTCGTTGCAGGAGCTGTGTTACATCCCTCAAGTACAAAACTGATTTGGAAATTTGAGTGTTCCAGTCCGAAGCTGAGAGAAAATACAATTCCAGGTATCAGTGTCTGATATCTCTTTCGTTGACAGAGTGAGCCAAATTTAACTTAAGCCACTAAAGATGGGTCTGTTTGTGTCACCCTATCTTGAAAAGTAGTCTCTTTTCTTAGTAATGTGTAATCTTAATGTCAGAATATGTGAGGATATTAGGATAATGTGAGTCTCTTTGTGGTTGGACTGGGAGGAGAGGCTACTTTCCTTAATCTCATTATGGAGAATGGAAACACAAAACCCAGTCATGAGAGTAACACTATGAATGAAATGACCAGGATAAATTCTTAACAAACTGAAGGAATCTCTGCCATCTGGGTAGTACTGGTACTGGTCAGTATCACACCTAATCCAAAATATTTCAACACCAGCAATGTACAGATATGCAGAAAACATAAAACAAAGCAAAAATACCAGTAGGTAACTTTTAGAGCATGTCTGTATGTCATCTAGTGTATCACTTCATTTCTTTGTTAAAAAAATTATGCGTCTGATTTTTACATTCAAAGCAGAGTATGTTTTGCATGTGCCACAATTTAAAATTAAGGAGAGACAAGGGAAGAGAGAAAAACTCAGCAATACAATTAATAACTAAAAAAGCCATGTGAATTTCAGTGTTTCCTATCTGTAGTTATTGACTGTATTCATAAAATGGTAAGCAATTAGAATTCTAATTTTAAATAAAATGTCAGACCGGTTGTAGGTAAAATAATCTGTAGTTCTTAGAAACTGCAAATCTGGTATTTCCATCACTGAGGAGTGTAACAGATGTGTAATGCACTCTTACATTGGTACCTCTGTGCTAATGTATAGATGAACATTCAAGTGTGTTAGGGTTCAATAGAGTAGTGTAGCAAAGAAGAGAGTAATACTGTCAGCTTTAGTTGAAAGTTACGTAACATACTGCCTTTGGCAAAATAATGTTTCAGCAATTCACGCAATTTAGATTCCTTGAAATAACTGCATTTGTCTGCTCAACACTATGCAAGCCATGACTGTAGCTGTTGTTGGGCTCTAAACACTTTGTTCTTCAGGCAGTATATTGAAAATGTCCTTTTCTGCACTAATGGGAGTTCGACTGCAAGAACTGGATATTTTAGAGCCCTGGGAAAGACATTCAAGTATATCTGTGCATTTTTGTGTCTTTATTTTTCAAAAATTTTGAATTTTCATTTCCTTATCTTAATCTAGTTTTCTGTTATTTCTGACCATTAAGAAGTTTTTGTTTACATAGAAAACTCCCATGAAAATGAAAGTTGAGTCACAGTTTTACATAAAAGTGAGTAGAAGTTGATGTCTTCTATGATTTCAAGCTGTCAAAAGGTGAAATAAGTATTATCAGGTTTTGTTTCGTCTTTTAAGTTTACATCAGAAACACAAAGGGAAATGGAGGAAAAATGGTAAATTGTGATTGTTCAGAAACAAATAAAGTATCCTTTAAATCTTTTTTAAGCAAAATAGTGTGCTTTTCAGTATGTTATCACTAAATTAGACCACTTCTGGTTGTGAGTAAACATGTCAATAATTAGAAGTGAAAAGAGCTGATGATAAAAATGGCTGTCTAAGGCATTCTTGATAAAATGGGAGATACGGAGATTTTCCTTTAACCCCTAAAATTTACAGGAAATATATGAAAACCAAAATGCATGTTAGTGATAACTATTCAGAGGAGGCTTAGTCTATTCTTGTCCCTGTACCGTAATATTAATGTGTTAATGTTGTTTCAGTCCAGACGGGTTTTTCTATTGGCAATACTGTAAATGTTTCTGAAATGTGAAGGAAACTGCTTCACTGTATCAGCACAAAGACTGACTTAGAATTCTGCGGAATTGTTTTTCCTG
Organism: Sclerurus mexicanus; assembly: GCA_013396755.1. NCBI lineage: Eukaryota > Metazoa > Chordata > Aves > Passeriformes > Furnariidae > Sclerurus > Sclerurus mexicanus. Next base: position 458,436 of record VWZF01000628.1, on the reverse strand, counting down.
TGTTGTGCAGATTCTCCTTTCCAGTTCCTTTAGCTGACCTTCCTGCCCCAAAACAGTGTTGACTCTGGAATGCTTTAAAAGAAAAAAGTTTTGTGTCTTTTTTTCCTACTTTTTACAAATTTATCACAAATACATTTTTATGTTTCTGCATGCGTCATTATATGTATAATTCCGTTTATTTTTTAGTAGAATAAGCTGTGTTATGCTTTGTTCCAAAAAAATACATAGACAATAAGTAATGTTAAATACGTTTCAAGAGTGTGATTCTTTTTGAAGGATTTCTGAACCCTCTGCATGAGGGTTACGTTGTGAAGGGAGGCTGGTAGTGGAAATCACCAGGAATATCAGCCTCACCTGTGAGCCAGTGACAGCACAGGCCAAAAAATCTGTGGGTATACAGACCTTCCACAGGGATTCCTATACTACATTGTCCTTCTACCCCCTCCTCCTACTGGCAAAGTAACCAGACCTTCACTGACTTTCCATTGGGAACTTCTCACTAGTGTTTCTGTACTTTACTCTTCAGTTGGCAGCAAGATCAGAAGATGGTACCTCAACCCACTACTTCCTAGCCATACCTTCAGGTTGCTTTATTCCCATGCATGTGATCCCTTGCATTGATGAATGGAAAATAAAACAGCTGTGTTTGTCTAGGCCAAGAACATTTAATTCTGTAGCTAAGTTTAACCTTGAGTAGGTCGGCTCCAGAAACATTACTGTGATCTGACCTCATGTCTTCCCTGCTTGGTGGAGTCCAACTGAGTACTAGAAAGCCACATTTTATCTCATCTAAAGAGGGCAGAATCCTCTTCAGCCTTCAAATCCACACCCCTTTCCTGTTTCTAGAAGATAGTTCAGTGGTGTCTGATATTTTTTGACATGACTCAGTATACTTTCAGGAGTTGAAAGCAAGAATAAACATGAGGTCTCCTTAGGCAGTGTCCTTGGTGTGTATGATGATAAACTGTCCATTACTTCTATAGGGATGGCCTGAAAGTGGTGCTGACTTGCTTAGAAAATACATTGTGTATGAGCAGGATTAGTCTGGACTGACTGCTTTCATTTGCTCAGAACTGATTTGAGAGAGTTTCTCTTCTACTCTGACTACTGTTGGTTTGAGGTTATGTAGAGAACCATAAAATCAGATGGTTTAGGTCTAAAGGCTCCCCTCATTGTATGTTATACCTCTATGATTTCTTGTTCACAGAAGTCAGGTTTATAAGATGCAGTTGCAGTGGGACTTCTTTCATACAGCATCAGCTGCTAACAAGCCCTGCATTTCAAAGTATTGAGGCACCTGCAGTTTCAGCCCTTGTTGGTGCCTCGTAGACCTCCTCATCCTTATTCAGTATGAGACCTACATGTATATGGCTAATGTGATGCAAGTATGTTTCCATTACTCCTCAGTCAAACTTCATCAGAAATTTGCATCTCATGACATCATATTGACCTTTGTTGTGTTCGGGTAGTTAGAGAGTAGTTTGCCAAAGGTTGGCCCAGTTTCTTCTTTCTGTAGTAGTCAGGAGAATTTTATCTTTTATTTCAGTGATGGGATCTGTCTTTCAGATCTGGTGCTGTGACTTTTCCCTTTGTTGACATAGAAGTCTGTGATGTGCACTATTGTGGCTGCTTCTTTGGCCACACATAGTACTTATAAATATGTAACCACCCTTTTTTCTTCATGAAATAGTCTGAAGTGTGTGGGAGTACCCTTTAGGGGCATTTGAAACCTGAAGGTTCCAAAGACTTTATATTTTTTTCCTTAGTAAATTATTTATTTCCAAGAAGGAGATACACTCTATATTTGAAACTTGTTAATAATTCCTGGTTGTAGTGTATCTATCGAGTATGCTTTAAACATCCCTTAATGATCTCACTGCTATTAAAGTCTGAGGGCTTACACTTTTTTCCAGAATGAATGCGGGCTTCCAACTCCTTGGATACCTACTAGAGAGGAAGACTTTAATGAATTTTAATTATTTAAATTTCTTTGATTAAAAGAAAAGGGAAAAGAAGAGCTAACAGAAAGATAAGTGGTTTTGTTGCAAAGGAGAAAATGAGGTGTTTATCAAGGCTTGCTTGCTTGTTTTCTTGTAAGTCCTTAAAAAAAACCCCAGAAAACCAGTCTCCAGAAAAATCGAGTCTAAGGACCCTGGATTAAAATCCTATTAAAAAGTAGCTTGTAATGAGACCAAAAGATATGTGTCTAACTGGGAACTTTATTTGTTTCAGGCATGTTTTGTAAAGAATGTTATTATTTCTGACAACCAGAAACACAGATGTTTAACCAAAAATGCCTTTCTGCTCACATGCACCGACATGAATCATCCACCAGTGAGAGATACAATTCGTTTGATAGTCAGTTAAATGAGTCCTATTCGTCAGTGAAGTAGTTCTTTGCATTTCTTTTCAGGCAGTTCTTTGTCACCTATATTTGCATCTTCCTAAAGAATATCACAAACAAAATTAATAATTTATAATTATTGTTTCACAGCGGAGCCTTATTTTGATAGTCCCGTCTTGCCACAGACCTTCTGATAAGTCTGTTCCTTCCTGCATTTAAAATATACCAAATAAAAAAATGTGCCAAATCAACATGGTTGTCATGTGGAAGTACAGAAAACTTTTTTTAGGAAAAGAGGATCTGTACACAGCAATATGTATTTTACTGATGATCATAAATTGCAAATGCTAACCTCCTAAAGTGTAAGTGCTGCTTGCCCTTTTTCCCAGACATTAAAAAAATAGATCGGTGAGCTCTAGCACATCATAGGAGGGAAAATCAGACTACATTGATTTCAACACTTAAACGGCTCCTGTGCTTAGCAAAACAGAAGGAAAACATAATATGTGCCATGTAGACAGATCAGTTTATACATGAGCATTTCCAAAAGAAAGCAGGAACAGAAAGGAAAAAATACTGTAAAAAGAAAAATAAACAGAATTTACTCTGAGACATTTACAAAACTAATATATATGAGACATGGAGAAGAGAGAGAAAACTGAAGAAATACTGATCAAAACCCCCTTCTGGCAGAGAGTATTCCCTGCCCAACAACACCTCGTAACTTCTCCCATATGGACAAAAACCTTGCAGTTTTGAAGGAGAAAGAGGAACACTGATTGGAAAGTTAACAATGAGGATGGCAAGGGAAAACTCGCCCTTAGCTGGCGTTCTACCAGGAGTAATAAAACAAAGACTTTGTTAAGCAGAATACATGCTGGCTAGCAGATGAGGACTGAATGCCAGTCACTTACAGTATAAACAGAATAGCCAGGGTGGTAATTCATTTCATCTACAAATCTGTATGTGTTTTGGGTCTTCTCCAAGACAGTCTCAAATGCTGGCATCTGGAATGAACTTGAAACTCAAATTAAAAAAGAAGCGTGTTGGACTGGCTTGTCTTTTCACAACATCAGTAATGCTGCTACAGATTTAAAAATGAGGGTACCATTTTCTGCAGCCGTGGTTGAGATGAGAATAGAAATGCTGAGGAAATTTCTGGAGGAAGCCTGTCATTTTGCACTTAGTGTCCCATTCAGGTGTGCTTTGCAGTTTGTGATACAGGACTGGGTTTCCTGTTGGTCATTTTTCATTTATGAGAAGGACCTACCTCTGTGGAGCACCCCTTTTCATACCAGTAACACAGACATATTAGCGTACTTTCTTACTTTGTCATACGACCTGTTATCCAGCCCTTTACTTATGGCACCTCTGCTTTTCCTACCTTTCTGTTTATGAACCTTTATGTTGCTTCCTTTCCTGAAACACCCCAAGCAACATCATCCATAAAAGCATTACTCTGTCCCTCAAATCACTCTTGAAGTTCTGTTTCTACTGTGATACCAACTGGAATTTCTGAGTGATACCAGCTAGCTAGAAAAGCAGGAAGGATAGAGCTGTTCATTTATTTGGGTATTGTAAATGCATTTTGTTACGTGTTTTTGCCTCCCCCTTTCACATGTGATTGCTACACGTGTTTATTACAGCCTAGTTCATCTAGGCAGTATGCTTTCAGTGGCAAGGATTGCTTTGCTGTGTGCCTGCACTGTTCTTAGCACACTGGGGCTCCCAGTCTGCTTTACAGCTTCTAGATCCTACTATCATACAAATAAAGAGTAATAATGATAGTAGCCTTTGTAATTCATGTTGTCCTTTGAGAGGATGGGCAGAGTCTTTAAAAGCCAAGTCCTCTGATCTTTCAGTCTTCGTACTTTGTGGCTGGGACAGTAGTATCCTAGTGATGGGTGTTCCAGGGAGGCATCACATCTCTCTGCCTCGCTTCTGCCTGTTACCATTTTGCATGATTTCTGCCACCTAATCACAGTGCAACTGTCACACCAGGGTATAATGCTTCATTTTCCTGACTCACTCTGTGAAATAACTCAAAAGTAGGTGCTGAGATGTGATGGTTGAATTGCACTGCCTGCATAAAAATATCATGGGCTAGTTACTAACTCAAAAAGTTTGCTTCAAGTTTGACTGGAAACTAGGACGATCTGAACTAACTGCATTATTACTTTAAAGCCTTGTAAAGTGAGCCATTACATCAGTCACTGCAACACCTGTGGATGAAATGCAGTCTGAAAGGCTTGGAAGTGACTTATCAAGCAAGTACCTTTTGAGAACTTAAAGCTGCAGACAGGAATGAAAAAGTCAGTAAGAATGGTCAGCCTTGAGGGGGAGAAATATAATGAGACTGGTCTAATTAGTTAGTGGAAGGGATTATTTGTTGACTCAAATAGGAGAAGAAATATCTGTTTTTAAGATTGCTTTAGACAAAGAAACCTACAGCTGGTTTTTAGTAGTAACATCTCTAATCTTATCCCTTTCTTTGAAAGTACAACCAGCAGCTCCTAGACTTTTGAGCCAGAGTTATTTTATTGGTCAGTCTGTTCTATATAGTAGAAAGTCATTTCTTAAGTACATTTTTTCGAAAAGGACTGAGAAACATTGAGAAGCAAGTCCAAACTTTGTTAATTTACAAAGAGAAAAGGAGAGAGACTTTTTATTCAGTTTGGTAGAAGTCCATTTTTTTTACTAAAGAACATTTTCATTGGTTTTGAAAAACAAGATAACCCTTGCATCTAAGTCAAAAGAATTATATTTTGCTTGGCTAGTTCAGTCAGTAAATAGTCTTAGCTTTCATTTTAATGAGAAATAGTTCTCCACCTTTTCTATCCATGAACTGCCTACTGGAGATTATTCTTTAGAAAGTGTTGAGGCTGATCAGTAACATGATACTTGTGCCTTCTGAGTGAGAAAGAAAAGGGAAATTTTCTACCCAAGGAAGTGGTGGAACTAGAAATTCTTCAAAAAGAGAGGAATTTTTCTTACCCAACCTTCTAGCCCATGGTACAGAAATAGAAATTTAACCACACAAAGTAATTTAAGAATTCAAAGCATAGCAGGCACTAAATATTAGCAACTAGAATATAATTCAGTTCTCAATCGGAAGAGAAGGTAAGATGTTATGAAGTGGCTGAGTGGCTGAGTAATCACTAAACTTCAGAGAAGGAGGTTCCAATATTAAGAAAAAATGAATGGAATACATCTTGAGAGTAAAAAGTAAGTGAAATACTATCTTCAGGTATTCCATGAATAATACGTAGAAATATTGTCACTGGGGCTTGTGAAGTACTGAACAAAATAGGACCCATGAGGAAAAGTCATAAATCAGGCCAGCTGAAAGCCATTCCTTCTAAATGAAGGGAAAAACAGATTTTTCACATTTTAAACGCTGCTGTAGAGATAGCCCCAAAGAATGGGAAATAAGTAAAAGGGAAATTGAAATTGCTTAGATTAATTAGAAAAGGAAATATCTAAAGGTATGGAACTAAGCAGTGTTACGTTCTTCTGCTTCATTCAGTGCAGGAAACCCCAGGAAATACTTTGCTGGGTTTTGTGACACCTTAAGGTTTATCTGTAAGTGTATCTCTGTTTTTCACTTCTGGCAGAAAGCACTCCAGTTTGTTTTCATCAAGTAAAGACTTGCCAAAGTCAGCCCCTTAATCCTTTTTAAACTGGCAGGAAACATTTCCTTGCTCTTTCGTTTTCTAAGCAGCTCCCTTGAGCTGTCCTGCACTCGCTGCTCTCTGCTGACCTTCTGTCTTTCTAGAGGTGCACCACAGTGTCTGTGTCAGTTCGGCCTTGATTATTCTAACTCCACTAGCCCACACAGTCTCAGTAAAAAAAAAAAACAAAACAGAAGTGAGGTTATTTTGCAAGGTTTAAAATCAGTCTTCCATATGCAAGAATCAAACCCTTAAAACTGAAATGAACAAAAAAGATCCGAATAAGTCATTACGTCCAGTGTTGTGAGGCAAATGCAGTGGGCATTGCTCAGCTGCTGACATCAATATGCATTGTTGTCATTAAACTCAGATATTTTACTGGAGATACAGGATTAGTCTTGTAGCTGTGTATTCTTAAAGGCTCTAGGGTGATCAAGGAAATTAAAAATTACTGTGTCAGAAAAAGTGGTTGAAGCAATAATAATAATAAAATAAGAAAGAAACCACCAAGACTATAGCATCATGATACAAGAGTGCACAGGTAACACTGTTTCTGTAATGAAAGATTACGTGACTCAGTTTTTTTGGCATGTGTCAGTACAGCAGAGTAAAAGAGAAACCACAGCATCTTTTTTTAGACTTAAAATAGTACTTTTCCAAATCTCTCTTGAAAACATGCAAGCAAAAATTGACGTTGCAGTTTTTCATGAGGCAAAATGAATTTCAGAGTACTGCCCGTAGCTGCCTCGATCCCCTCAGGCACAGCTCACCCTCCTCTCCATGGTGCCAATGCAATTGCCTGGGTGGCTATAGGTTAAAAGTCAGGTAAGAAGTAATTATGAGGTGAGAGGCAAATGTCACTCTGGAACAACATCTACCTATCAGACAGAAACCAGGGAGAAGTAAAATGACACTGCTTGTCGTAGCTAATGCACTTTAGGATTTAATATGAAATGATGTATGGTATGTTTATTAAACGCATGGAAGAGTCACTGTTGGGGCAGCAGCTCTTGATTATGGTGCTAACTGATAGGGGTTAGCAGAGTTCACAGAGGACTGTGAAGAATTTCAGCAGGACAAAAGCAAATGAATGAAGAGTTAGTACAATACCAACTTGACTTGCAGTCTTGATAAATGCTGTATAGTGTTCAGCAGAGGTAAATTTGAATGAGTTTTAACTCATAGAGGGCTCAAAACCGAACACTGCTCTGAAGAAAAGGATGCAGGTTTCACTGTAAACAGTGCACTAGTGGCATGTTCAGTGTCCATCTGCTGTTGAAATAAAACCAAAGAGAGTGCAAGCGGGAATAAAGAGTAGGTTAGAACACAACATTTTTTAAAAATCCAGTTGCAGAGAAACTGAAGTATGTTAAAGAAATAAACAGTATTAAACAAAATGAAGAAAGCTAATCCCAAATTTCTAGTTTCAGAAAACTCAAGGGATGCTCAAGAAAGGTAAAGGTGGAAAATTTGGTTCGTTTACCCAAGTAGATTTTGGAAACCACTGACACCAGGAAGGGAGCAACTTTTTGGGGAATGAATGAGTCGCTGAATGGAAATAAAGGAGATAATTCAGATAAGGGCAGTATTTGAGGGTTTTATAATAATTAACAGTAGGAGTTTTTAGAAGGCTTGTCAAACATGTTTCCAGTTTAAAACAGTCTCTATTACATGTCAGGCTGAATCCATTACTCTGAGAAGCTCTATACTATTTTTAACTTGGAGTGGCATTACACATCTTTTCATAGACAATTCGGGATGATCCTTCAATTGGGTAATCAACAGATGATTCAGTATGGGAGTTTGAGTGCCCTGGTGTAAGTCTCTTCTTGTGTGGGCTTTCTTTGGAGATATTGCAGTAGTGGTGGATTCCCCAGCTTGTCCATGGCTCCCTGATGATAATGCTTTGTGTCATTGAAGGCATTTCGTGAAAGTTGTGCTCCACCATGTGCAGAAAATATGTGTGCTTTGAACACAATTTTGATATTATTTCCTTGGCATAGTTTAAGTCTAGCTAGTTCCACTGAAGTGAGGACCATGAGCTCTCACAGAGAGACATGACACTGAGATCGGACACATTAGATAGTTGAGAGTTCTCTGGGAAAATGTAGCAAGGTTGCCTTCACTTACTTTTACTGTTTAGCACCCATATTCCCAAAACTAATGCTGGAGGGCTGAATGAAAGGAGTGAAACCATAAGGCAGAAATTGCCTTTAGGAAGGCATTAATGATGATTATTCCAGTAGGGTGGGGTAGCCTAAAGGAGGTAGTGAAGAATATACTCTGGAAGGAACCAGTCTTAGGAGCTGCATCTAAAACGTTACTACTTGTTATTGACTTCACATTCCTTTTTGCTTGGGTTTTAGATTGAAAAAATAACTTTGGAGTCCTCCTTATGCCTTACCATTTGCATCATGCTCAATTCACTGCTTCCTGTTTGCCAAGTTTAGCTCAACAGCAGCTTTTTGCACAAAGATGCTGTAGGCATCTACTGCACTTTTGAGCGCTGTGAAGATTACAGCAATATAGAGTTTAACAAAATAATTTATATATGATACACAAAAATAAAAATAGAACTGTTTATATTGGAATTTTATGCATCTATATTGAAGAAAATAGAGCCAGATTTTGTTACCTTTATTCATACAAAGCAAGGATTTTGCTTTTACGTTTTTACACATTACGTGTGTATTTCTATCAAACTAATATTCTTGTGGGACTGGGCACAGAGACAGGCAGCAGATCATCTCTGATTTAGCACTTCTGCAAACTACCATGGCCAGAATTTTCCAAAGAACCTGGTTCCTGCAGCTAGCTCTAGGTATGTTTTGATTAATGGTTATCACTTTTCTGGCAAGTTTTCCTGGCATTCCTTCTGGCAAGGAGTTTTGAAGATGTAGGCCAAAAGTGTAACTGTGGGCACTCAGAAGTACTCTCCATCTTAGAATATTCTGGTTAGATCTGAGAAGAGACATTGAAAATGTTTTCATTTCACTTTTCAGAAAATATCTCTGCATTAAAATTGATCATTAGTTTGCTTTCTTTCTAGAAAAAAAAGGAAGTGAAGAAACAATTAAAATATACTTGGTGTTTTCAAAATCCTCTCTGAAACCCAGACAGTGAGATAAGAATGTGGTCTTAAAATATTACACTTCACTTAGGCTTACTCTTTCTTCTCCCTTCCCAAAAAAATCTCTAGCAGGAAAGCGATCCATAAATCCTTGTGTCCACTTTATGGCATGGTGTCTCAAATGATGAATGCTGTCACGTTTTGATGAAAAAAAAAAAAAAGGAAGTCCATAAAAAAAATAAAATCAGCTTAGTGAATTGAATGTTGCTTCCTTAACGTTTTTCATCCTGAACTCATTTTGTAAGGGAAATGGATATTTCATCAGACATGGATTTGACGTTCCATCACATTATACAGTAAACAGTACAAACGATGTTATTTTTTTTAAATGGAGAAGCTGGAAGAGCTACGACAGTAGCTGCTGTAAGGCACTGGTTATCTCATTTAAACAGATATTAAATGTAGGTGCCAGTGGTGTGATCATCAGCTGCTTCCCACTTTGTGAATAAATTGCTTAGAAGGAGTCTTTCTTCCTACCAGATGTGACCTAGATTTAGATTTCCAAAGGCAAAAAAAAAGTCTATTGTGTGAAAAACAATTGCGGGTAAAATGCATGGTAAATGAGCTTATCTCACTTTTCCAGGTGTTTAAGCTAATATGTTATGGAATTACAGCTTCATTTATGAAAAATAATTGAGGAAAATGTTCCAGCAAATCAAATTTGGATAAAGGCTTAGTATAGTTATTGTGTTGTTAGCAAGTTTCTAAATGGCAGAAAGAAAAGGGAGTCAGCACATATAATAAAAATGTGGAAATCTGTGAATCTCTGAAGAGGCTCCTGTAAAAGGTTTAGGACTGGCAGTGGTACCCCACCTGTGCTGTGGTCTTGCAAAATGTCTTGGAATAATGTGAAGAGTTATATTCCCAACAATACATATGAAAGCAGGATTTTTTCTTAAAAGACCAAGCATTAATAATATCTGTTGGTCCTGGATAAGACTAATGACATGGGTAGGTTAAGTGTACAAACGTTGAAAGAATGACACCCTTATTCTTTTTCTTTTTCCTCTTTTATTGATTCCATAGGGGCTGCCACTCGAAAACCAGACCCAGAGCCTGAGAAACAGACCGACCATACTGTTAAAATTGCTGGAGTCATTGCAGGCATCTTGCTGTTCGTCATTATATTTCTGGGGGTCGTGCTGGTAATGAAGAAAAGGTGAGCAATTAGTGGATGTTTTCTATGTACGTAGTCATATTGCATCTCCTATGGCAGTTCTCAATTTGATATTGGTAAAAGTGTCCGGCCACCTTCGTGCCCACAGAGAATTAATGTTTCTTTGTTATATATATTACAACTCGAGGTTAATGATTCTAGAACTTTTTATATGTACTGCATGATGGACTCTGATGATAGAAGAGTATCTCTGTCCTATGAGTTGCCACCCTATCCAACAGAACAGCTGAAGGTTAGATGTAGTTTCATTCTTGCATGCAAAAGAAATCCTTAGTCAAACAGGAACTAGAGCTAAGGTAGTTGGTGCTCAGAGTGGGGAGTATATTGTTCTGCCTAAACTTCATTCCCTGAAAACAAAGGAAAATGTTACAAGGGTGCTAAATGTTTCCAAATGCTGGTTCAACACGTTCATGCATTGAGATTGTTTTGCTTTGAATATTATTTGAAAATTGCTGCATTATTAGAAGTGTAAGGCTTTTAAAACTGCTTTCCTTTCTCAACACTGTAAAAGGAAAAATAGTAATGGGAAAAATATCTCATATCTAGGCATAGATAAGAAAAAGACCCCCATGTGATTTTAGAAGCTGAGTCTATATTGGGAGAAATTAATTAGCAAATAGAACTAAGGTTTTAGGTTGTATCCTAAGCAATGTGAGATTTGCAGATGTTAGAGGTGGGGTTGGGAGTGTGTAAGTGCTGTGTAAAGGGGCTGAGTCACAAATTCTCCTTCCACTTCTGCCACAGTCTCCTTACTGTCCCATAACCCCTCACCTCCTTTCTGTGCACTTTGTATTATCCCCTTTTCTTCTTTTGAGAGCAATCCTGGCCTGATTTTACTCATCCCAGTGCTATGTGATTTAATTGTATGTTAACTAGTTTGGCAGGTCTGAGATAGTCCAAACCCCTGAGCTGCCTGAATTTCTTCCAGAATTTGAACAGTGGAGGTGCACAGCAAAGGAGGCAGCTGTCTGACAGTGCCTCAGGGCAGGCAACAGAAGTAGCTGCTTTTCACTCTCCTTGAAGACAGAAGCAGGGCCATGAGTTAGAAGGGCTCTGTGAAGAGAAAAGTGAGCAGTGGCCAGGGCTGGGGGCTAGGTCATGACAAGAGGTAGGTAAAGCAGTCTAAAGCTGCCACATGGAAGAGACTGAGACTTAAGCCCCAGGGTAAGTCTCACTGGGGCAATGAAATTGACCCGGTAACCAAACCTGCTCCATAAAGTACACTGTAGCGAGGTTCAAATCTGTTCTGACTTTGCAGTACTTTTTTTCTTCCCACTTCTGATTTCTTGCATCATTCATACCTTCAATTTTAACAGTTGAACTCCCAAACTCCTCCCTAGGGCCAGACACAGCACTTGGCATGCAGGGAGAAAGGCTTCTTGCATTGTCTGGCCAATCCTTCTTCACAGAGTTCCTGACCAGCATTCATGATTTTCTCTCTTCCAGTTCTGAACATCCCCTTAAGTGTTTCTGCCAAAGGTAAAATGTATTCACCCAAGGGAGACAAGTTCTTAATTTTGAAGGGAGAGCATTGCAAAACGATTCAAATAGTTTCAAAGTGAATAAGGTGTCAGGGTCTCTGGCTGAATGGATGCTCTGCCGGCTCCTGCTTAATTCTCTAGGGAAAAACTCTTTGATAATCTAATTGTTAGAGGCAGGAGGTCTCAGATCCTAAGTGTTTGCATTAATGCAGAAGGATCCTTGATTCCTTCTGTCTACCACAGTAGAGAAATTATTATTCATAGTAATTCTGATGATAGAAGAAAACTGCATTGTGTAAGCTTCTTTGGGGTTTGGAATAAATCTGCTTGTGACAGAGATGAAACTGTTGGAAGTACAAGTCCAGGAACTGTGTTGCCAAATACAAACAATTTCATTGTGTAGTACGGAAAGAACGATACAAATAACTTAAACATATCACAGAATGATTTTGCAGCCTTGAGCAAAACAAACTGAAATGAGTTGAAGTGAATATTAAAAAGTAAGAATGGTTCATTTGTGTAACAGGATGTGACCAGGCTTTAATGAGAGTTTCAGGAGGTGGGTATCGTGTCCCAGGCCTCTAAAGCACCTGCTGTAGCATAGGAGATCTTGAATATGATTACACTCATGACTTAAGCAAAAGATGAACTGATTATTCAGTAGATTGTTATTGGTGCATTAATTCACTATGCTGCTGAGAGGCCCTATGGTTTCACCTTGGTTCAGTTACTGTGTATACATTATGCATTTGAAGAAAATGTATAAATCATACCACAAGCTTAGTATAACTGTAATGGTTTTGCAGTTTTATGATACTTCAGGTGCTACTTTGGGAAACAATCTTATCAAGCTAGCGTGTCGTTTGACTACTGTACTTGATCATTTTATTTCGTTTACTTTACCAGGAGCTTTACTGGTGTAAAGATCTGAGTGAAAAATAAAACATCACCTTATAATTCAGTGTCACCTTTCGCCTGAGAACCACTTTGTTCTCTGCGCTATTACGTGCAGACTTTCTGGGCTACAATGCCTGGTTTCACCACAATGAGCCTATGTGCTCTGAAACTTGTCTTGCTTGGAGTTAGCTACAGCAATATCCCATTCACATTCCACTATCCCAAGGCATATACTTTGTGTTATTCTTTCTTTCACAGAAAGGAGTCTTATAGGCTTGATCTCCGAATCACACCAGTAGATTAAACTTACTCTGTGCCTGGGGCTTCACAGTGCTTAATTAACTTAATTTCAAACCATTTCTTTCTGCTGTCAAAAGGTTTGGAAAGCCGTTTTCCTTATGTGATAATCATGACTTTGTCCAACACATTCCTTTAATAGTCACCTCATTTCACTCAACAACCATTCTTTGCTTGGTTGGCACCAGGCACCACAGATTTTCGCAGATCAGTCTCTTGAACTTTTGGTTCAGTAGCCAAGTAGAGAAGACCAACATTCAAAGCAGTTTTCAGTGCAACACAGACATGCTTTGGACATGGCCACTATCAAAGGAGTAGGTAGAGAAGCTCTGCAAATACCAGTAGTCATTAGGCAGCATTATTAATTTCACTATATAGTGGTCTTCTGAAGTAGTTATGTTATAAACCAGGCAACAGAGAGATGAGGTGGCCTAGTGATTCAGTATATGGTATGGAGTCACTAGTGAGGGTAGAAATATGGACACTGAAACCTTTTCTGTGTGGACACTCAGGCTGTGACTGAAGTAAACCAAATTTGTAAACCTGTCACCTGGGTTGGGGGAAGACTTCATGCTTTCCCGTTTTTCTCTCTGCTTGGTCGTTCAGTGTTCTTTATTCAGTGTTCTATCTTTTCTTTATCCATTCATCTTCCTGCATAAAGATGTCGTGTAATGTGGCCTAGGAACTTGCAAGCTATTCCTAATACTGATAGGGTAATACCAATGAGGTGATTCTTTTAAGTCAGACTAATGCCAGTAAGCTTTCCTCTCCTCAGCTGTGCTCTGTGTCTCTCATGTAAGAGTTAACACAAAGTCAGATGAGAATAATACATGTGTTTCCACAATATTGATCCACAATACTGTGGATTTTGATTCTGATCCTGAATATTGAATCTCAGGTGAGGCCCTTGATTTCTCCCAGTCTTTGATATACCTGCATAGGACTTTATGAAAGAATAAAAAATAAAGAGTGCAATGAGTAAGTTCCCCTTCTAGTCAACTTGAAGTGGAGCAGTGAAAATGAGAACACTGTTCCCATAACCTTTGGAGAAGCAATAGCATTTAAATAAAAACTTGCATAAATCAGACACATACTGCTTTATTTTCTCCTTTTCTTTTTTTTCTTTATATTCTATTTGGGTTTAAAAAATTTGCATAAGGTGATAAGTTATTGGTCCATCATTTGCTTAAAAGCGTGTATGTCTTTGGGGCAGCTGTTTCTTTCGGGGCTGCCATCTTGTTGCTGAAGCGGGAGTGCAGTTTCTGCTTCAGTCACAGAATGGAGTCTTTCTGATCTTTGCATTTCTCCATAAACAGATTATTTTGTTTTGCCTGTCTTTAGTTCTGTTTTCAGCTGTCTCTATGCCTGAGCCTTCCAGTAGTTTCTAATATATGTAATTGTGGCATCTGTTTAAGTCAGAGACCCTGGTTCTTGGCAGTGGGTAAGCAAGGCTTTTGCACTCAGTGGAGCTGTGCTGGGAATGCGTTGTTCCCATTCCCTGATGGCAAATCAGGCTGTTCAGTTATATATACACCTTTGCCAACAATTTCAAGCAGTTAGGATAGAAATTGAAGATAATAAGGCTGAAGGAAAATTCCAACCTCCTCTCCCAGAACCTTGTTTTTCCCTCTAGGCCACCTACGAAAGAGATGATGAAAGAAAACACTGTGGTAATGACACAGTTCCAGAAGTTTCCCTTCTAATGGGACAATCCTCCTGCAGCCAGCAGTGCTGGTTTTGGTAAACTTTATAGTGGGGCCTTATTCTACAAGTGGTATTTGTGAAATGTATTTATGTTTTCAGTCCTAAAGGGTATAAAAGTGCTTTATATTGTCGCTATATGCAGAAACAGTTTATTGACATAAAATAACCTCATTACTGGGAAGTGACTGAAGAGTCATGCTTATAGAAAAACTTGTCCAAGGTTGGCCAAAATCTTTGTAATGTTCTTTTAAACAGAGAATTAAGTTTGTATTTGTTATGTAGGAAGTAAAATGGAACTTGTCCATATTTATTGAGAAAGCTAAATCCATTCACTTATGAATGGTGCTTTAGCATGTCGCCTGAGGACTTGAAAGTGTAAAACTTGCTGGTTTTGGAGGATTTAAATTTGTTCTTTTTACCGGTTTCTTCCAATGTATGGTATTATCGAGAGTCAAAAACTACCATGCTCTTTTTCAAGGACTTTTATATAGAAAATCTCACAAGTGTAGCAATATAAAAATAACTGGAGCTTGGGACTTCTGATTTTGCTCATCTTACACAAATTCTTAATGGGAAATTTACAGAAATTAAAGCTCCTGGATTTTTAGCATTTTTTTCATAAGGAATAATTTATCTCTATTACATATCTGGCAGAATTCTGCATATAAGTACCATCAGTGGCTCACTGATTAATTGTATTTATTGTTGTTTCTCAAATTATTATACATCTTTTAGAAGTATGAGAACATTTGTACTAATTACATTAAGTCTCTCTCATGGCAACATATGGCCAGAAACAGGGTTGGTAGTGTCATGAGATTCTAAATTAATGTGAGAGAATAAGTAATTCTGAAAAGAAAGGCAGAGGGAGATATAATTATGACTGAACAAGAAAATAGCCCCTTTCTAATAGCACAGGTAAGTGGATCTGCTTTCACAGGAACTGATCCTGTGCTTCTTACTGAATGCAATGGGGTGTGTACTGGTGGAAGAAGCATGCAGCTGTTTTGCAGCTTGCCCCTTACTCTATTCTTAAATATCTTTCAAAACTCAACTTTAACAGGTATGCATTTTCCAGATGTGCTACATGATTAAATATTCAGTATGTAGCCTCTTGTGTTTGAACAATACTGTTTGCATCAGAAAAATGGGAATAAAAACTGGGAAGTATTTCTAACTGCATCTTCACACAAAGAAGATGAGAGAGAAAATTTGATGAAAGCCTAGTTTTCAAAGAGATGCCTGAAGCATGTAGCCAGAGGCAAGTTAACGTTAGTTATAGTCCTTTGCAAGGCCTGTTTACATGTTTCCTCTGTAGTCAAAGGTCTGTATGCATGTGCTGTAAAAATTACAAATGCCTACATGGTTCCTTTCAGTCTTTTATCTTATCAACATGTGAATGCTATTTGACATTATGCTCGGAGATGTTTTAAGATCTCCAGCTTTTTTTTTAATTGCAGTCAATATATGGAATTCATTTAGGATGAAACTTTCCCCTTTTGGAGAGTTGCAGTCCTGCTTGTAGTGGGCTCATAACTGAGGGAGGGAAAGATGGAAAGCAGAAGAGCGTAGCTGGAGGGCTTCCATACTTTGTGCTCACACAGAGCATGTCTGAGTGAAGGATCTGGCTGTGCAAGAGCTTATGCGACACTTACTGAGCCCATACTTCTCAAGATGGTGGTGCTAGGTCTCCCAAGTTGCTTTTTGTGACATTCACGTAGGCAGAAATAATGTGGATACAGGATCAGTTCTTATTTTTATCTCTGTCATGTGAGGAAATACCGCCAATGTAATTTTAGCCAGCAAGGATAGCCCTTTCATTTGTATGACAATAAGTATCTTTTTCTTCCACATTTAAAATACTATTAAAACGCTGAGATATTAAAAAAGCTGTGGCTATTGATTTTTCCACTCTGGAAACAAATTCAAGTCCTGTCAATGGCAGAACTGATTTCTTTAAGTAAAGAAAGGGATAACCTAAGATTCTACAGTGCTATGACAGAAAGGGAAGCTACTTAATATATATTCTGAAATTCTGCATTGTTAACCGTCTAACACCATGCTAGAAGTTCCATATCCTTATTCCTAATGCAGCTGAGGTGTAATCATAGGTGGTTTAGCACTGTAGTTGGGAGTGTTTGTGTGTGTAGTATAGGCAGATGTAAATACACACTAAATATCTAAGATTACTTAGTAGGCATACTTTAAGGTGGTTTGATTTAACAGTTGGAGATGCATTATATGTTGTATTGCTCAAAGTTTTGTGGAGATTGGATATGTCATTTGTCTATTCCAGACACATTGCATGATATGCCCAGATAGCATTCTTGCTACCTTTCATTTGTGTCACCAGTTCAGGTCTCAGTTTCATCTTGATTTTTCATACATTAATATTTGACTTTTCTTTCCTTCCATTTCATCTTTTCCACCACTGCCTAATCCTTCCACCATCATGGCAGAAGAAGCTATCACTCCTACACTTATTACCTGTAAGTAACTTCTTTGTCATCAGAGACACACTTTCTGCCATGTTGTTCCATGCCTAAATAGTGAATGCTAGTATTGCAAGTTCCTTTGTAAAAACATACTGTGTAAAAGTTTTACCAAGATAAAAACAACATGGTCAGTAATGTAATGAGATATTTAGCTTTTACCTTTATAACAGTTTCTTATGCCTCATACTGTGCATTACAGTCCTTTGAATATCATTATGTAATGAATTTTCTTAATTGAGAAGTAGTAGGTATAAATACCACTACCACGTCAATGAGAAATTTTCATGGTTTTTTCTAAGCTTTTTTTTTTTTTCAGAATTTATTTAGTAGTTTCTCTCATTTGTTATGTTGAAAATCTAGCATTTGTTAGAGATGTACAAGGATTTCTATTTTTTGCTGCATACATATTACTACTTTGTCATGAGTAGCGATCATGCATAAACATCGTGAGTTACCATTTCTGGAGTGAATCTCAAAGGAGAGAGCACTAAAATGTGAGGGCAGGATGAAGCATAACTTCCAGTAAGTAACAACATTTTGTTTCAATACAGTCCTTAGTAATACTATTATATGTTTTTTTATTTACCCAAAGCCTTTGTTTTGTTCCCTGCTGTCAGCAGGTGATGAATGAGAAGGGTTCTTCTGTGAATTTAGCGAACCCCTTTCTAAAGCTGTTCACCTTTACTTGCTTTCCAGGTACAAGGAGTACATAATAGGTTTTGGATTAACAAAATATTAGGGGTATTGCTTAGTTGCTAAATGAGATGCATTTAATCTTGTTGGCCGGCACCAAAAATCTGCTGCTCAGTAGCTATCTGTTTTCTTTAAACCTCAGATTTAAAAGTCATGGAAACCTATGGGATATTTTTATATAGTTACAGAAGTTGGGGTGTTACTTGCCCAAGACAAATTCTAGTACTAGTTTTCAAGTACATATGGCAGTAGCATGCTCTTGAAAGGAACACATTTCAGTAATGTTTCTATTTAAAAGCAATATAGTTTCTCATGTTCCTTTCTAGTTGCTCTTCCAACTTTTTAAACACATATTTTTTCAATGGATATTTTGAAAAAGGACCAAATGTTCATTTATAAAATTTATGGAAAAAATAATGTTTTCTACCTTGAAAAGTTGGTAAGCAGAACTGTGTTTCAAATGAATGAAAGCATCTAAAATTTAAATCTCTGAGTTGAAATTCCCTAAGACTTCTGAATATATTGAAATTGCTCATTTGCTTGGTAATTCAGATTTCATATTGCATTATTTGACACTCGACACATAGTGAAATTTTTTTTAAACTGTTCTTTAAAGCAGTGTATTAATGTGAAGGTCAGAAAAAATTATCTTTTCCTAAGATACAGTGCTTCAGAATTTATTTCGTTTCTGAGATGAAAAGACAATATTTTCATAGGCCTTGAAAATAAATTCCATTTGAGATCATTTAAATGTAGTTCTTTAAAATGTCAAAAGAATATAATACAGTAAGTCATATAGTATGTTGTTGCCATAAGAAGTAAATATATTTAAATTAATATTTTAATATGATTCATATCTCAAGGCTAAGTCAAAAACAAAATTGAAACAAATGGAACATTAAATGAAACACTGTTTCATTATTCAAAGAAATTTGAATATATATTTTTTTCTCTTCTTCCACTGACAAAGGAAAATATGTGAGCTGAAATGGGTTTTTTAAGTTTTACAAACAGGTTTTGTCCGCAGTTTTGAAATCATAGGGATTGTTAATAATGGATGGAGTAGGATGTCTCTGCATTACTTGAAATACTCTCCCAGTGGCTTCAAGAAAAGATCTGTCTTTTTGTTAGTGTGATACAAATTCAGTGACTTTGTAGCTTGGGTCCATTAAGTCTTCCAAAAGAAACTGTGGGATTTTGACCTTGTATTGTTTTGTTCCGTCTGGTAAAAGAAGGGAAGAGCCCGGAAAAGAGCAGTTGAAGTTGTCTGTCAGTAAGACGAGTATTTTGGACCAAATTCTCCACCTGTTTACACACCACGCAATTTCACTGAAATTGGTGGAAATCTTAGATGAATGCAGAATTCATTACTCTTTTATTTTTAGCTGAGGAAGTTGGTATGGATTATAAAATGTTCTATATTTTGAGAAACATAATTTCAAGTACTCTGCCATTGCTAATTTACCACTTCTGTACTGAGTGTCATATTCAAATTTACTGATTAGTCATTGTAAATGCAAGCTGTAACATCCAAGCGAGTATCTACACACTGAAATAGTTACTATTGTCTTGTGTGCTGCTTTCCTTGTGTGCTGTGGGCTCCTTTTCCCTAGGAGACCGCAATCTCTGCCACTTCTAGATCCGTCCTAAATTAAAATTAAAAAAGAAAATATTGGCAGATGCCAGGAGCTGCTGATTAATCATCAGAGGTGGACCTACAGCTGTGCATTTTTGGCAGAGAATTATTTCTATTTTATCTTGTGCTTACTAGTTAGCCAGTCAAGAGACATTACAGAAAAGAAGTTGAGTACTGCTATTGAGAATTCTTTTTAATGGGCTTAAAGTGCTTCTGCCAGTCTTTCCTCCCACTCTTGCATTCCTGAAAACTGGTGTGTTTTTTACCTTTCACCTCAGTCAGGCAGCAGATTTTTTTTTTTTTGTCTGGCCATAGTTAGTCCTCTATATGTTCTTTTGTTCTTAAGTTTAGAGCAAATTTAATAGTGCTCATTAACTCTGCAGCAGGTCTTTTGACTTGGCAGTCGATTCCAGGTGGGAAAAAAGAAGAATGGAGATAGTGTCATTAGTTACACTTGGAACGATTGGTGTTCCCAGCATGGCAGGTGGCACTGGCATGACTACCTGTTCCTGACTCATTTTCTGATGGGCAAAACCACTGCGCCATAGACTGAAGAAAGAAAAGTACATTAATATTTTTCTTGTGTAATTATGTTTAAATGAACTAGGCAAGCCTGTTGTTAAGGTGACAACAAGCACCACTGTGCTGACTGTTGGCTCTTAACTTTTATATTTGAGATTTTAATCTTTATAAAGGTTCTGTCTGCGTAGATCATTACTTGTTAGGCAGGAACTAACATCTAGATTCATGCAAATTCAAGTATCAGACAAACAAAGTGAGCGCTTGGACCATCAGAATTTACTCGAGACACTGTTGCTGGATGGAGAGTTTGGAGAACTCAATTTCCCCAAAATTCTTGAGCAGATAGTTGCAGATTGTAGCTCCTATAAATTGCTTTCAGTAAAAGACTTCATTATATTGCTATGAGTAGGATGTACACCAAATTAAAATACAAAATTGTGAAGGCAGCTTTTAATGCTGTTCCTCACTTTAAGCTTGATATCAAAATTGTAAGTTATGATTATTATTGAAAGTAAGTACTTACACAACAACAGTGCTGCACAACAGTTAGGTGCATGTTATTCTATTTTTGTGCCTTTTCACAAGTCATTTCAACTTGTGAAAGGGGAAGTGGGGAAATGGGAGAAAATTATTGCCCAGCATTCTTATACAAAGTTAATCGTGTTGAGTTCTTAATAGTGGGAAACCTGCTATTGTCTGTCTCAGCACTGATCATTTAGTTAGGTGACCTAGAACAGAAGTGCATCAAGGTGCATCCGCTGTATGGAAATCTCAATACCAAAGCCCAGTACTATGTTGAAACATAGACTGTATAGGACTAGAGGTTCTGTTGCCTGGTATGTATGACTCAGAGGACAGAATTCCTCCCTGCAAGAAAATTAATTCCACAAACATTGAGCTTTTTCATATTTAAAAACAACAACAACAACAAAAACAAACAAAAAACCAAACAAACAAAAAACAAACAAACAAACAAACAAAAAACAAACAAAAAAACCCCCATACTCTGCTTTTCACAAGAATTTGATAGTTTGGGACCCAGTTGAAGTATGCTTTTCCTGTGTATCTGACTTGAGCTCAGGGGCTTGGGAGTCTGTTCTCAGTTTAGTTATGTCTGTGTCTCTTGCTTCACTAGCAGGTAATCAGTGCTGGCTTCTGGATCTCTGTACAGAGACCTAATTTGTGTCTCATTTCCCCAGTTCCATTGCAATTGACCTAGTACTTAATGGCAGGAAGCACAAGGTTAGTAGATTTGCACAATGACCCTAGTAATTAAAGTAATAAAATTCATAAAAAATCAATGGTGTCGAAACTCTTAACAGTGGGTTTTGGATAATTCCAGGGAATATGCAGTCATCACATTTTAAATTTCTCTAGTAATTTGAAAATAGTGAAAGAGGTTAGAAACAGTCCTGTATTCTCAACTGCAGCTTCCCCTTGATCCAGAATAAGATCATTAGTTTGTGTCTCGTACATGGGGGAGAGTACTGAACAGAAGAACATGAATGTGTTTGAACTGCTTCATCTGTAGACCTGTGATCTCTTCTGAATCTTTAGATATGCATAGGTACATAGCTTCATATCGTAGAATCGTGTAATTGAAAATAAACGTGGATTTCTGTAATTGTAAGCTAGACTTAAGTGATTTGTGGATGTCCCATGAGTTTTGTTGCATCTTGGAAATTCTACAATACAAATATTATCTTTTGTTAATATTTAGTGCCCAAAATAGCAAGAAAGATGTTCTGCTAAATCACCATTGCTGAAAAACGCATTCATGTGCTACATACCGTATGTGTTGTGTACAGAGGTATGATATCTACCTTTCATGCAGAGAGAGCAAGCAGTCTCAGAATCGGGATTTTATTTTTCATTAAAATATACCACATAATTTTAAAAAATCTCTCTAAATTCATTATTTCATATACTGATTCCTTGTAGCTTCTGATTCTTTTGGATCTGACTGTACTGCTTTATAGCCAAGGCTTACATTCCCATTTCTGCGTAGAAAGAATTGTAAATAATCCTTAACACACAGACCACTAGTGAGTATTTTTTTCCTCAGACTTTCTTAGCTCTTTCTGAAGTGTGTGAGCTCCCCAGGGCAGTGATCGGACTATACAAAATAGCTTCCTTGAAGTGCAGCAGAGATCAGATCATTCATGGGAGGAATAGCTCTGCTTTAGTTCATCTTCCCTGGGCATGTTTAGATACTCACTCCAGGTTACTTTTACAATAGCTGTATTGGAAACCTGTGGTCATTTCTGAACTTGCCCAGACTTTTCAAAACCACAATATCCCATATGTGTTGAGTTAGAAACCATAATCTGTAAAGTGCTCCAAGTTTGGATTTGGGTTTGTCAAACCAAATAAGTACTTCAGAGAGAGTGAGGTGAAGTATCAGAAGTGATCACGATCTGTCCTGTTTCCAGCCAGGACAGCGTTAATTTTTGCAGTAGCTGGAAGGGGGCACAGCTAGCACGTGGAGGTTATTCTGTACCACCTCACATCATTTTCCTGGGGTGGGGGAAGGGCTCCCTTCTAGGTCCTGTAGCGTGGCATAGGGATCAATCAGGTATTGTCAGTTGAGGGGGGCATTCCATGTGAATCATTTCTTGTACCCTCTGTCATTGGTATTGTTGTTGTTACTGTTCATTTTCTTATCTCATTGCTGTTTCCAGTCAATTGTTCTTGTCTGAGCCAGTGATATTTGCCTTTCGTGCCTCCAGTTCTCCTGCTTGTTTTGGGAAAGTACCAGACATTTAGTTTTGGAACCAACATAACTGTAGAAAAAAGAAATACTTACACAACCTAGAGACATCTTGGTTCCTTCCATCTTTTTTTTAATAAAAGATTTTTGTTGTTTTCTAAACAAATGTATGGAATTTGAATTCAAAACTGAGATTGTTTTAGAAATTGTGGATTCCATATGCTCTTGTAGAATACCTTCTATTGAGTGATTTTTTTGTGGTTTGTTTTTTGTTACCTGAAATCTGTTCTCTGACCACTGAATCCCCTAGGAGGTGCTTCACCTGAAATACCTTTCGTGAGCTGTCTGCAGAGTTATGGCCAGATTAATGATAATCCACCTCAAGGTAGCAACTGTCTCTGTTCACTCTGATTTTCACAAGGAAAATGTTCTAATCTTGGCTTCTTTTCCTACTGTGCCTTTTTTTTTACTTTCTTGTTTACAGTACACCTTGAGCTCCCTACAAGTATGGACTGGCAGAGGGAAGAACAGTGACCATTTGTTTTCTGTAATGTCTAGCTGACCAAAATCATCATTCATTTCCAAACTTTCTTCCTGTCATTTTTCTTGGTCATTGTTTTCGCACAATAAATTGCCTATTTCTGGCATGAGAGGCTAAGGAACCATATCTCAGTTGCTCTCTTCTACCACTCTTGATCACTCTGACCTTCTGTTTCCTTTTCTGAGAGTCTGTGCAAGAATTCTGTCTGACTAGGGTTCTTCCCAATTTCAGGACAATGTCACACATGCAAAATGTATCTGGGTAGATTGCTCAAGGTTGAGCATCACAAAAACGAATCAAGCAAGGAACCAGAGGAATGACAGTGCTGTGTGCTTACATGTTCAGCAAAGCCTGCCTGGCATTTCTTCAGCTCCAGATACCCTGTTGCAAAAGAGTATCTTTTGCGAGACTTATCACAGTATATTAGAATCATGACTCCATTTCACTTACAAGTGTTGAAGAAAGAGTTTGTCATTACTGCTGTTATTATTATTAGACTGTAGCATGTAATGTATGCTACAGAGAGAAGTCTGTAGGACTGTCAGGAAAGTCTTGCATAATTCCATTAGTTCCTGTGCCAACCAGATAGCAGCAGTGATCCAAATAAAAAGAGGTAGTAGTTGGAGCAGAGCAGAGTTTTGTAGGGCTTGTGCCATGAACTGCCTGCTACTGTGAGTACTTAGCTGGTGAACATAAAGAAGCACATCTGTTTTTAGTGGCTGAAACTCAGGACTGCTTCTGCATTTGATCTGAGATCCCTCAGTGAGATATTGAACTGAACATCTAGGGGTATCTTGATTATACTCAGTTCACCTGCAGAGGGAGGTAGCTTCTCTCCTTCTTTCCCATTCTCTGATTCCTCTCTTCATGAAGACACAAGTTAGAGCTATCAGAGGCATCTGTCTTGTCTGAAGGAAAGGCAAAGCAAAGCATTTGCCAACCTGTGCATTTCACAGTCATACAGGAATGAGAGAAGCAGTTGTTTCAGGGCAAGTATGAATAGGTTAATGCAGTTTCAGCTGCCTTTTGTTGGAATCGAAAGTACCATAAACCTGTTTTGAGGCAGGAATACCAAGCATTCATGGAAGTGCCTTTGTCCAGTTCTCTGTCCCAAAAGGGTTTTATCTGACTTACTCCTTAGATCTTACTGTTGTTGTCTTCCTTCCAGTTACTTTTTCATTGCTCTTAAGGCTGCCTCCTTGTTCTTCTATTTACTTTTTCAGCTTTTTCTTCTTCCTCTCCTCCTTTTTTTGCTGACTCCTTCCTTTCTTTATCCCCTTTTCCTTTCTCACCCCTAGATCCTATATTGTCTGTCATGTCCTGAAAAATATTTCTGTAAGATTACCCCATTTTCATTCTCTGTGTTCTGCTTTATCTCCTGATACTTAATGCAGGCTGCCTAGTCATTGTTCTTGCTCCATGGCAAGAATCACAGAACTTTTTGAGTGGGAAGGGACCTTAAATATCATCTATTTGCAACCTCCCTGCTATCAGCAGGGGTGCCATTCACTAGGTTCGATCAAAGCTCCATCCAACCTGGCCTTGAACAATTCCAGGGATAGGACATTCACAGTTTCTCTGAGCAACTTGTTCCATTTTCTCACCACTGTTACAGTAAATAATTTCTTCCTAAGACCTAATCTAAATCTCTCTTCTTTTAGTTTAAAGCCCTTGTCCTTTCACTATCTGCTGTTATAAAAAGTCACTCTCCCTCTTTTTAATAAGGCCCCTTTAAGTACTGGAAGGGCACAACGATGTCTCCCCAAAGCCTTCTCTCCAGTCTCAACAACTCCAACTCTCTCATCCTTTCCTCACAGAAGTGGTGCTCAAGCCCTCTGATCATCTTTGTGGGCCTCCTCTGGATTCTTTCCAGTAAGTCCAGGAATTTCATGTGCTGAGGACCCCATACCTGGACACAGCACTCCATGTGGGGTCTCAATAGGGCAAAGTGGGAGAATCACCTGCCTTGGCCTCCTTTGATGCAGCCCAGGATGGGTCTGCCCTTCTGCGCTACAAGTGCACACTGTTGGCTTACATCCGGCTTTTCATCACCAAGAACCACAAAGTCCTTCGCGGCAGGGCTTCTCTTAATGAGTTCTTCTCCCAGTCTCTGCTCATGCCTGGGCTTGCCCTGACCTGGATGCAGCACCTTGCACTTGGACTTGTTGAACTTCATGATGCTCTTCTGGGTCCACTTCCTAAGCTTGTCCACGTCCCCCTGGATGGCATCTCACCCTTCTGTTGTGTCAACTGCACCGCTCAGCTTGGTGTCGCCTGCAAACTTGCTGAGGGTGCCCTCGATTCCACTGTCTGTGTCATTGATGAAGATACTGAAGAGCATCAGCCAGACAGAGCCCTGAGGGACACCACTTGTCACTGGCCTCCACCTGGACATAGAGCCATTGACCGCAACTCTCTCTCTGTGTCCATATAACCAATTTCTTACCCACAAAATAGTACTCACTTCAAATACTTTCCAATTTGGAAATACGGATGCTGTGTGAGACCATGTCCAAGGCCTTACAAAAGTCCTGCCATCTCTCTCCTTGAAACCTGTAGAAGGAAAGGAGAGGCACATGTGAGAACATCAGAATATCCTTCTGTTAGTGTGCAACCTTTTTTCATAATTCTTTTTATTCTTGATATTTACTAAAGGGTTATTGCTTGAATAGACTGACTTTGTGGGAGCATTTAACATGGTAAAATTAAGGAAATACTGAGTTACATGTCTACATGAGAATTTTTTGCATTGGGGTTTGTTTCTTTAGTTTCCTGGGAAAACAATATACTAGTTTTATTTGCTTATTTTTTCTTATCTAAAAATTGGTTTTGCTAAGGCTTTTAAAACGTTCACCTCCAAGTTGAAACTTAGCATGCAATACTTACATTCAAAGCCAAAAAAAATGATCTTGAGCAATTGAAAATGATTTCACAATGGAAGCTGCAGTATAACATTAGTTCTAAGAAGTGTGTATAAATACTGTATATTTACTTATGTCAAAACAAAGTAATGCTTGCTGTATTAAGCATAGCTTTTCATTTTATGATCTTTTGTTCTTCTTTGAATCTTAACCTTCACTCGTTTCTTTAATTTAGGAGAAAGAGCCGTTAAACATAGATACTTACTGAAAGTGTGTGCTGCATGAAAGCTTTAATTAAACCTACAAGTAAAGCTTTGAAAGAACAAGAATCAAATTAATTGCAACAAGGACCATGCATTTATTTCTGTGACAGGCCCTTGCACATTAGTGAAAAGGCAATCTGTGTACCCTTATCTGAATTAGCAAACTCAATATCACTTTTCATTAGCATGGTAGGTCATTGCCATGCGTCTTCAGTGTGACACTGTTTACATGTTAATGACCTCACAAATAGAGTCTGTTCCAAATGGTTTGCAGTAGTAGAAAGTTGTAAATCCATGAAGTGGAATAAACTGTCTTCTGCTTTCTGCATCATTGCTTCTTGCGTGTTCCCCTCTAGACTGATCTTCCTAATTAGGCAGCAGTATAATTAAGGCAAATTCTGTAAATGCAAATAGGGCAAAAGGATTTATGGATGATTATGGTTGTTATAGAATACCTGAAATAAATTAATTTCTAAGCATTATTACTAGCTCACTTTTCAATGCCACGGAGTCTAGAAGTAGTAAGTATTGTTCACAAAAAATGTTTATAATTTAAGTTAGTGTGAGTCCATTATGATGTATTCAGATTTACAAAGTGCTGATATACCCATGAAAAAAACCACTGAGAGATTCCATAGACCATACTGCTTTAGTTGATCGGTGTGTGATTGCTTTGTATTAGATGAGATTTTTAAGATTACAAATATATTTTTTCCCCCACTGTATAATGTAATGAAATCAGTATGCTCCCTAATATCATATAGTTAAAGAAAATGTCATATATTACATCTGGTAATTTGACTAGACAGTGGAAAGCTTCACTGCATTAAAATCTTGGGGTGATACAGCCAACATCAAATGAGTAAAACAAACTCAGCATAAGCACTTAAATTCGATTGCCTAAAATATCTAAAACAAGGGCCATTCTGATATTCTGCTGTGTGAATTCTTTTAAGTACTGAATGCCCTCAATGCCCATTGGCTTCAGCACCATGCAGAATCTGGTCGTGCATTTGGATATCTCAGCCCTGCCATAACAAAAAGCCTGTTTTTCACTCATCGCGTGCAGTGTACACCTGGTATTGCAAGGCTCTGTGGCTCTGCCTGCAACAACCTTGGGAGTTGCTTTGCAGACAGAGAGTAATGGTTTCTACTTTAGTCACTCACCTAAATATGCAGAGCAAGTTTAATTATATGCTGTCCAACTGTCTTTGCTACATATTTTTCCATTTGCTGGTTCTGAGTGAAATACATACTTTCTACATGCAGAGGTTACTAGTAAGTGTACACTGCCCCTAGGAATAAATGCCCCATTTATGGCTAATCTTGCCCTTAGCATGCATAGTGTACCTAAGTACTAATTAAAGGTTAAAGAATAGGCATCCATCTTTTCTGTGCCTTATGATTAGAGGATTGTGTTCTGCATGGAGTCAGATGCTACAATGAACTGCATGTAATTGCTGGGATGTTGCAGAGCCTAACCATATGAGAGTAAAATTCGAGAGACTCCAGATTTTCTCACAGCACAACAAAGGACTAATAAATCACTGTCTTGTGTTCTGTAATGAATTAGCTGGTTTACTGTGTTTCATATAAATATGTGATGCTGCAAGGCATACATGGGTAGAATGTAGATTTGATTTCATAAGGGACATTATTTTGTCCTACAATACTGGCTTCTGAAAACTATCTGTGGCCCAGTTGTACATTTTTCTATTAAAAACAAAGAGAGATATAGTTCTGGTAAGGCAATAAAGCCACCGTGAACATTATTGCCATCTCTCAGATCCAAATAATAGCTGATTAAAGCAGGTTTTGATGGTTTTTAGATACTGCCATGACTGCTGCCATGCAATTAACTGATGAGTGATAGAGCTGTGGTGGCAGATAAAAAACTTGGCTGTACAGTAGAAATTTGTAGGGCTGGAATTCCTCCACAATTTCCCTTGGTTTTGTGATTTTAATACTTTTGCAGAACCTTTCACATCAGCATGGTTCATAGCTTTGCAGTCCTTTGAAGTCATCCTTTCAGAAATTCCGGTGTTCACCTCTTTCACGTAGGCTTCTTCGTGGCATAAAAAATAATGGCAATTGATTTTTAGAAAATCTTTCAAATAGGTTATGGAAAGAGCATGGGAAACAAGAGGTCTGGTTTCTGTCACCAACTTGCTGATGAAAGTTCTTAAGCCTTTGGGTGCCATATTCTCCACATTAATTACATTTTGACTGCTATTAACTGCTGCAAAGCAGTGATATCAGAGCTATTGGAGGTCCAGTAGTCAGAGAGTCAGAGTACTTCATGCTTCCTTTACCATCAGGTGGATTTGGGCAAATGTGTTCTTTTTGTTTCTAAAGAGAAAGCCAGCACTGCCAGAAAATATCTCTTGTTGGAATATTAGTGCCTGCAAATCAGTGATGGAGACATCACCAGCTAAGTCAGGGTTAGCCTCATATACTTGCAGAAACACATGTTCTCTTACGAGTAGCCCTTGCAAAAGCACCAGGGGAAGTGTAAAGTGTTTTCTCTGACACCACCTGCTTCAACACTTCAGTGGCTGCAGAGCTGCCTCTTTTCCCACAGTAGGAATAATCAGCATCTGAGCTTTACAGCTTGAACTCTTGTGCATCTGGATTACTCTTTTGATAAAAAAAATTATTCATTATTTTAAGCCCAGATACTGCAAAATAGGTTCCTTTCAATAAAGGTATGAAAATAGTAAAACAGCATAATACAATAATTTAGAATCTCATGATTTTCAGAAATGCATAAAAAATAAAATAACTGTGCCACTTACAGTCTAATAATTTGGTGTCTGATTAGAAGTCATACAGCCATAAGGTGAAAATAAGATGGAAAAGGTCATATGATTAAATCAGCTGCATTCAGACAGGCATTACTTACAAATGTTTTTTGCTATGATTAAAGAAGATCAACAGTAAGTCAGGCAAATATGATCAAGTTAGTGACCCTCAGAAATGGAAATTAACCTCTGTGATAAATGAAAGGTTACTGTCCACTGTGAGCACTCCCAAGATATGCTGCTGTTGGTTAATCACATCTTTCACTTTCAGCTATAAATGCTGCTTATGATTGCCGTGCTGATTACAGAGGAATGGACATCCTTAACACAGGATCCAAATACTAAAACTTATTTTCCCTTTCTTTTTGACTCACACTGTTTTTTAGTAACACAAGAAATGCCTGCTGCGGTCCTAGTGCTCATCCCATTAATATTCTATCAGATTTGTTACTCTTTTCATGCTTTGTTTTAAACAGGTTCATTTGAGCAGTGCTGTTTTCCACATCACTTAGTGTTTTGTGTTTCCAATCACTACATTATTGCCTGGTGGGTTAAAAATATTGACAAAAGATTAACAATTTCATCTCATGTTTCTCCCTTTTTAATGTTAAGTTTATTTTCCTTTTGTGGACATTCTTGGGAGCCTGTTTTTATCTGCTGTGTCCTACCAGAGACTAGTGAAAATCTGGGCAAAATTTGTAATGGAGGATTTTCATAATATATCTCTTGCATTTGACTAATCATAGAGAATCTAGACTTTTATATTAAAATCAGTTCTCTTTCTCAAATTTTGGTTAATACAAGTGAGAAAGTTCAGTGGTCAAAAAAGCTGCAAAACCTTATAAAAAGTCACTAGATGTGATTTTGGTACTCGTGAACTTGCTGTGAATGAAAAAACTTGTACATTTTGCAGTATCTGAGAGCCAAGGAAAGTGTATATATTGGAGTGACCAACCAGGAATGAAAATTCAGCAGGAAGGGTAGTCACCAAAAGTTTGTAGCTAAATTGGCCTGTTTCATCTTCCCTGTATCTTATTAACCTCTGGAGTACCTGTGGTTGAGGATTTTACTGTTGAACTTGATTGTCTGAGAGGTCTTTTCCAACCTTAAGAATTCTGTGATTCTCCATAAATATTTGTGAAGATCTTATCTGCTTGTGACAGAGGGGTTCTCCGTGTGTCTTAGCCATTTGTTGTCATTTTAGTAAGTTCTGTGTGCTTGGTTTCTCTTTGGTGTTGAGAAATGTCTGCTTTGCAAATTTTGCAGTGGACTCTGGCAGAATGGCTTTGCCTTTCAGAGGACAGATACTGAAGGGCTGTCTTTTTTTGTTGCTTGTTTTGCTGTTGGATGCTTATCAGAAAGTAAGTCAAACCAGCTATTTTTAAAGGAGGTACAGGCAAAACAGGTTAGTTTTCATATTTAAGAGAGCAGCATAGTTAGGAGGAAACAAGTGGTTACTCAGAGGTTTGGCATTTTGAAGTGACATCATCCACTCATTATTAAGTAATCCTTGAGAAACTCGATTGAGATACTAAGTAAACCTATATCACATGCTACTTCTTTGGTATCAACTAACAAAATACTCATACCATAGTTCTGCCACTCTCTGCAGGCTCTTGCTTTATTACATTAAGTCCTTAGACGATACTGTCACCTTTACAGTAAAAAAATATTTTCTTTCCTTATCTGTCCAAGGTCAGTAAGATGGAGAATGTTTGTGTCATGTGCATGCAAGTCATTGCTCAGGAATGAAATGTTAAAGAGGTTGAATAGACCAGCAAATGTCCTAGAAGTTCAGATACAGTTAGTTTGCCCTTGCTAGTGAGAGCGATTTGACAGCTGTACTTTGTAGTTTCTTCCTTCTGGAGCATGTGATCATGCTTTGATAGCAACCCTTAATCTATTATTAATGTAGTTGTATGTAGATCAAAACTGAAGATCCTTAGTCACGTCAGAAAGTAATGCTAGTCTATTTTTGTATCATTTGAGGATGTATCTGAAGTGAAGGAAACGGTGTGCCATGGTACTAGCTTCAGGTATTTCATACCTCTTTTCCTC
Source organism: Sclerurus mexicanus (assembly GCA_013396755.1). Classification (NCBI taxonomy): domain Eukaryota; kingdom Metazoa; phylum Chordata; class Aves; order Passeriformes; family Furnariidae; genus Sclerurus; species Sclerurus mexicanus. The sequence continues at coordinate 427,155 of VWZF01000628.1, read as the reverse complement.
TATGCGAGCTGTAATCTGAAGCTCTGTAAGTGTGTGTGCACATGTGCTCTGCACAATAAACCTTCTTTGGTGTTTGTCCCAGCAACTAGTAAATAAGTGCTTCCTTTGAGTCTTTTCTATTTGTTGATTTTGAGTTGTGACTTTTTATCAAGCTTTGAAGAAGAGACTTTCACTTCTTTGGGTGAGTGTTATTAGCATCTAGTTGCCAACATTTTGGTGATAATCCATGTACACCAACTTTCAAAATTAAGGGGACTAATGTAGTCCTGCTCTTTCTCTAATTACATTATTTCGGGCTGTTGGAGAAGTAATGCAGCATGGGTTTAGTTCACTCTTTCATCCTGAAGTGGGCTTTTTTTGGGTTTAAGATAATGCAACAAGCTATAAAACTTCACTGCAGAAGAGCACATGGCCTGCTATGATCCCATTTCAAACAAGCTTTCCATTTCTTTTTGTTCACGCTCCTTTTCTAAAAGATGCGGGAGTGTCTGCATGGATGATCTTTAAAAAGCAAGCCATTCAGCTCTTCACATTGCTGTCTTGTAACTCAACAAAACTATTTGAGAAGAAGATTTGGAAGCCTATGTTAGGGTGCCTCAGGGTATTTAATTGTGCTTGTTAAAAGTCTCAAGACATAAGGCAATTACAGCTTTACGTCTGTACTGCAGGAGACAACTGAAGCAGCTCATAGACACCAGATAGTAAGACATGAGACAAATGACTGTGAACTGATGGGAGCCAAGGGGCCACATCATCCGACAGATGACTTCCCAGAAAGGTCAGGGCATCCCTGGCCACTAAGTCCTTCCTGCAGGAATTCCATTGCAAGACAGGTGGACACCACCACAACATACTAGTTTCTTGAGTATGTTGGTTAATTTGCATCTGCCAGGAAACCAAACCATTTGGATTTTGGTATCATCTTTCTCAGTTTTGCCTGAGAGCCAGGATGAAGTCAGGACATGCACCAGACTTCTGGAACTAATGAGCACTCCTGGATTCCTCAGTTTGGCCATAAGCTGTGACACCACTATATGCTTTATCAAGGAACAAAAGTGACCCTAAAAGGAACAAATAAGGAAAATAAATGTCCCAGGGAGGTCCAGAGAAAGAAAATATCCATGACACTGCAATAGCACTTTCAGTAGAAGAAAAAACACTGAAAATCCTCAGCTGACGGTGCCTCAGATGCTGGCAAATTTCTTAGAGTATAACATGCACATGTAACCATTCAACCGGAGAAATAATTAGTTGGTGCCACATGGACTGTAATTCTTGGTGATACAATAGCAAAGGTATTCTGTGGGAGGAGAAGTAACTGTGATCCTTCTCCTCTTTGACACAATACCCACACACCTTGTCCCAACACTGTGACACTAGTCACAACTAGCAGTCACCCTGCTAGTATTGCTGAAGTGGAGATGGGTACAGCAGGAATTTGAGACCTGTCACCTGTTGTGGCTTGCTGTGAAACTGTAAACTCTTTTTCCATGTGACATAAAAAGCTTTGAAGAACGAGGTGGCAGAGGTCCACAGAAGGATGGCCCAAATTTGGAGTTGCAGCTCTGGGTGGTTTAGTCTATAGCATAATCCAACAAGACATTCTGTTATTAAATTCTGCCATTGCAAATCTAAGGGAACAGGACAATGTTATGTTTCCTTCACCATCTATCTAGTCAGCTCCACTACAAGACAGTATCGTATATTTTATTACTTATACTGGAAATTTTCCTGCAGTACCTAATTTACTAGTGAAATATAGACATTTAAACATGTCAGCTGCATTTTTTTATTCCTATATGCTGCTTGGAGTTTATATACAGATGGCATTTTTATGCTTATGTCTAATAGCTATTAAAATTTTCCTATGCCTTATTTCTTTTGAATGTCTCTTCACCAAGCCTGTCAGCTTTTCATCTCTGAAGCTAAAAATAAATGTTTATACAGAAATCAGAAGAGACTGAAATTATGGGTTGATTCACAAATAGAAAAAAGAAATTACAGAGCTTTCATTAATTATTCCATGGATACTTTTGTTTGTGGGAGTGGTGCATTGAGCATCTGTTTTTTTCAATCCTGAAGAAAGTTAAGTAGCTGAAAACATGAGATTAGAGAGAAACAAGCCAAAGTTGCACATTGCATTTAGTCATAGGAAATATCACTTTTTGTATTACACTGAAAGAGGGATTGCATATCCACAGCTGGAATTTTTGCTACCCTTTATTGTAGCAGCAACAGCTGCCATTTTTCTATTCCATAGCATTAAACCAACCCATAATTTTGCAGCAAATTTTGCCAGAAATGTGCATGTGAATACTGATACTTTATACTGAACCAGGCCTCTAAACCTTTTTTCATTCTGGACAACATGTAGAATGTTAAAGGAAATGGCATTTTCACATTGACATGGAAAAGTAATGGTAAAAAGTCATATTCTTGTGGCATTTTCAGGTGTTAAATGGCTTAACAAGGAGCAAGAAGGATGAGTAGTTCCCAAGTAAATAACACCATAGCTGTAAGAAAAGCAAAGAGCACTGTACTTTAGTACTTTCAGAGGTCCTGGAGTAGAAGATAGTGTTAATTTTCAGAAAATGCATTTTTCTTATCATTACTTAGTTACACATGATAATAAGGTTAAAAGTGTGATAGATGAATAAGCTTCCAGAAGTAAAGCTGATGTAGCAGTATAGAAGGGTGCATTTCTGGAACAAATTCCATTGAAGATTTGAAAAAGAATAAAGTTTCACAGAGAACATTAGAAGTGAAGTCTGCTTTTCACATTAAAAAAAAAAAAGATTTGAGCCAAAAGTGTCCCTTGACCGTCAGCTGTTCTTTCTTCATGTATGTGTGGCTTGCACATGGTGCAGTTCATATATTCTGTGCTCAATCTTCATACAAATGTAAAACCACTGACTCCAGGGAAAGAGAATTCTAGACTGTCAATATTGAACCTCATTTATGCAGGTTCTTCCTTTTTGCTCCATTCAAATAGATGCAGCACTATTCCAGGCATCTAATGATTACTCTCCCATTTGCAATTACACCAAACAGATCTAAGATAAATCAGAACTGCAAACAAACCTCACATTCAGCCAGCTCTTCAGTAGGTTACTTTTAGCAAAGAAACAGACCATCTTTCTGAAGAGATGTGTTAAATTGCAGAAAAGCTGAATCCAGCTAGCACAAGTTATTAAGAAAAGCAGCCTACCATGTCAATTCTGTAGTACCAGTTTGTTTTGACACAACTGTTTTTCTCTCAATAACTGTCAGTCATGCTCACCTGATACTCATTATATAGTTGGCAGTTAAAAGGCTATTTCTGAAGTCAGATGGCTGAATCTCATCTTTCAGCAAGACTTAGTCCTCAGTCTTTGTCCTTTTTGTTTGTTAGGCACCTCTCTTTACTTTGCAGACATTCACAACACTTGGTGGTATGGTAAGTGTGTTTTCCACAGAGATTATTTTTTCTTTTGCTTGGAAAATAGTTAATTGTTTGAAGATCAGTTGTGTAAATAGTATTTTCATATCAAATATATTCATATATTTTGTGTCAATCAAGTGGAAACTGAATTTTTAATACATTATTTTATTGTGGGGGTAAATGTCAGCAGATGTGTAGCAAAAAGAAGAGAACTCCAAAATAAATCAATTTATGATGTTTCATAAACTTATGTAATGCCACAGTCAACACCTGGCCTATTAGCAGGTAACAAAGCAAAGATTAGGATGCTTTCCGTCTGTTCTGTTATGAACCACAAGGACATAATATGATGGAAAAATGCACACAAACTGCTTTATGAACAGGAACACCTTGACTTGTCTAAAGTAGCAATGGTTATTTATTAGGCTGTGATTATTTGCTGTGATTGCAGCAGAGGAATTGTTTCTTGCCTACGCAGTCTGAAAATGGCATGGGCAAGGAAAAGGACTACTTCAACCTCTTCAGTCTTCTTACAGTCAGTCTGGAATTCCAGTCCATGCATGGCAGAACTTTTGGGTACTTTATTTTGAATGTTTATCGTGTGGAAATAGGGCTCTTCCTACACTCTACCAAGTTGGTGACATGTACTTACAGTGATGCAGTGCAGAATGCAATCGAATTGCTTTATCTAGTTTGTAATATTTGAGAAACAAAGGATCGCAGGCAAGTCATGCTGTCACTGATTTTGAAGTCTACATTTCATTTTTACATGGGTGCTAAAGGGAATAGTCAGTTTATTTTTTTCTGCACAGTCTGTGTTTTAGCATTGCATGTGTTTGAGTGCATTGTCAACCCTGGTAGACAATGATCCCAGTTTTGAAGGGAAAAAAAATCCTTACTAGAGTTCTTGCTTGTTTAACTACGTTAACAGTATTTGTCTTGAGCATAGTCGGAACAAGAGAGAATTTCACAGTAAGATATTTGTAGTTAGCAGAAAGGCAGGTGGATTTTTTTTTTCTGAGTTTTTTCCTCCACCGTGTCTGAGGTATAATCTCTGTACAAATTCCTACCATATATTCAGACCTTTAGAGAAGAGCAGTGAAGCTAATGATAAGCCTTTTTATAATTCTTCATTTAGTTTTAGCCTTTTCTTTCATAAGTTTGGGCTATTCTGGATATCAGAAGTACCAGTAGGTAAGCAGATACAGGCTTACAGAATAGTTTAAGTTGGAAGGGACCTTGTGAGGACATCTGGTCTGATGACACCTCTGCCCCATCGTATCATCATATGGAAGTCATTGGGTCTGTTCTAGCAAAATGTCCTGTATATTCAGAAATGCCTTTGATAGAGCAATCACAGGTGTTTAGAATCTGGCACAGTAAATCATGATGACAAAAGGTAGGAGCAGCTGTGATACGTATTTTCTAAGCAGAACATCCTGATATTTAGAAATAAATAAAGTAGGAAATAACCTCAGCAACTTTTTGTCATTCAGAATGACCTTTCAAAAAAATGTGAAGGTTACCCCTCAAAATCATACTTTTATCTTTACTTTTTCTGTTTTGTTTATTGAATGATGAGCTGTATTATCAGTTTACAGCTGAGTTACACAAAGCTTTTTCACTAAATGAAATGTGAGAAGTCTTACCAATTGTGTTGCAATTACTCAGCAAACCCTCTGTATGTGTTCAAGGAAGCTCTTGTGAAACTGTACTGGAAAGAACATCTTTGCATCCCCATGATTCTGGTCTGGCTCTATCCTGAATCTGAGCTCTCCTCCAGAATAAATTATGCTGTCAGTATGTAAGCCCTGGACCCAGATCTTTTCATGTTTCCTATCCCTAAAACCAGCCCACTAAGGGTGAACAGAGTTAGACTGATGCAATTCAGTATAGTTTTAAGGTGTGCAGAAGGACCCAGAACACAAAGACTGTTTCCACATCTCCTGTTTTATCTGTAGTTGTTATTGATTCTAGATGGGAGGGTGTCATAGATACTATGTGGTCACCTAGTGCTAAACTAAAGTAAGAGCAAATCAAAACTTCTGTGCTCTGCATTGTGTCAGACCCTCTAACATTGGCAGATTTATCTCATGGCTGTCTGGGCTGCCTGAATGGGTACATGGTAAATGTTGAATTCCATATGTCTTGAGAGAGGATTGTACAGAAAATAATTCCATGTATATATATATATTCTCTTTTTTAATCTTTGTAATCATAGACTTAATCTGAAACTGAAGATAGAATTTTGCAGCAGCCATTTGTGGAAACTCCAAGTAATATGATCAAATTATTTCTTGTTGAGCCTGAAGGTGCTACTGGCCATTGCTCTGAAACCTTTGTTTTTATTTGTAGAAGAAAATTACACTCAAAGGTGCTCCAGGGCATATTTTACTCTTCATTGGATGTTAATATACTCAAAAATGTGTAATCTACATTGTGATCTACTAATATGTTAATGCCAAGTTCACGAGATTAATCAGGCCACATGCTGTCTTGTGATTCCGCTAATACAGTTTTGAGTAGCATCAGCATTTTCATGCTCTTAATTTGCAAATGACCCTTGCATGGCAATACATTATGTAAGCAGACATCTCACAGGATGTTTTCACGGTCCATCATCCAGACTGTGCTACAAATTTCCTGCATCTTGACCTGCCTCTTCATTTTGCCCCAAGTTGCTATAAACGTATTAAAGAGCAACATTCACTGACCTTTAAAAATGGCAGTATTTAAAATAAAATACATAACTCAAGCAACTTCTAAAATAAATCCTCTAATAAAGGAATATTTTTTACTATCTCTTTAATTGCACATATTAGAATGCATTTTCCATTTTATATCTGAACCCCCAGACTTCATAATCCAGCACTTGATATTTTGTTCAAATTAAATTGCAGAATGTGGAAAAAATAGCTGCTTGCTACTGCAATTGATGTAAAGAGATGGAAAAAAATGAAAATAATAAAACAAAAAACTAAGATACCTTGTGTACATATTAACTATATAAATTATGAACTGTGTGGTTTTTATGGGAGGAGGAAAGGTTTCATAGGAGAAATCAGATTTTATTTGAGGGGTTTTTTTAAAATCACATAATCCAGCTCAACATCATAAATTTATCCCAAAATGCTTTAATAGAGACTTGAGGTTAAAAACAAATATACTTTAAACTTAGAAGAACCTCGTTAGAATGTTGGTATTAAAGACAAAACTGCAAAGGCCAGATTCACTAGTACACTCCGACTGCTTTGCGATACTTAAGAGAATCAAACCAGCTATTAACTGGACTTAAGTACCCAGTTAAGTCAATTTTATGTCTGTTTTCCACTGCGAAAGCAGATGAATACATTTGGAATGTATTGATCCAACTGTTCTAAATGAGATATCATAGAGGTAAAGCCTTTACGAGCAGCTTTAGCTGTGGTTCTCTTTGTCCCCTGCAAAGGCAATGGAAATAGAATTCTGTTCTGTTTCTAATATCCTCTTGCCACTCCTGAGGAGCAAGAAGGGAATATTCTCCTTGATTCCTGGGGAAAAATAGCCAGTTTAGTCATGAAAGGCCAAAATCACATCTTTGTATACATCTCAAATCCACTTTAGCCCTTCACTACAGGCTACACACTCTATAAGTTGAATCAAGCACCAAAGCTTCAACTTTAGGAAGCACATTGTTGAGCTTCACTCTCTTCATTTACAGCTGAACTCAGTTTTGGGTTTCAATTTTACAGAATTATTAAATCACCAAACTCCCTTCACATGCTATCTCAGGCAGCAGCAGTGCAAGAGAGCTGAGGGTGTGTAATTCTCAGTAAAAGTCAGCCATGATTGTAAATCTGCAATTCTCAGCCTTAATGAGAGGGGAAGATTTTTTTTTTTATTAAAAATATACTAGACCATATTCTAATGTGTAATGATCTGTTCTAAGAATAGAGACTCTTTTCCTGCCCTTTCAGGCAAGCCAATTATGAGATTCAGGGGTTCATAACATGTCTGTTGATGCACCACATTAAAGTACCTCCTTATGCAGGAAACTGAACTGAGTTGCAACTTTACATGTGATCAGCATTGCTTGACTCATACCTTGTTTATCTCTGCTACTTCCTGTAGCACTCATGTCTATCTACAGATCAGCCATGTTTCTGTTGAAATCTTTCACAGAGGGTTGTACTCACTGACTTCTTAGTACAAGTCTTTTGTTTGGAATAAATGAGACAAGGTAAGTACAGAGTAAAACTGTAGGTAGCATCTGGCCTTGCTTCATAAAGGTACTCCACTTAATCAAGATGGGCAGCTCCGTTTAACCCAAACACTCTTCACTTCTTTTCTACATTTAATTTAATTCAGTTGTAAAAGTTGTTGACAATGAGCAAAATCTAAGTCACAAGCTAAAGGCTTAGCACGTTGTCTGTATTCTACCTTCTTTGTACTTTTATCAACAGCCTTTTTATCAGTTATGGAGTAGCAAAGTTTGGCCTCTCTTGGGTGGTTCTTTTCTTACTGATCTGTCAAAAAGATGACTTGTAATAGTGTAAAAACTTAGTTAAGTACATCAGATTATCATGGTTGTTTAATGGTAAATACTGGTCCCTACTGAAATTCCAGCAGATAAATATACATACAGTTTATCCAGCCGCAAAAATTGTGTGTACAGAAAATTGCACTTTTCGGTCTCGTTACGGATATCTTCTTTTGCCAAGTTGCATAAATCAATCAAAAACTATGTGCACAATGTCATGCATAAAAATTTTGCTCTTGCTATTTTGATTATCACAGCACATTCATTTCTAAGAATGTAGGATCCTCAGACCAGAAGGCTTTTCAAAACTAATCACTTTCTCAGTAATGATGTAATAAAATTGCTTTCATAAGTTTATACTTACTGAGAAGCTTGCTCTGTCTTAAAGATTAGTCTGGACATTGACTGCTTTGGTCCATATTTGACTACTTCCAGCACATAGACTTTATAGACAATTTTTTTTATTTTGTGCCAGCACTGTCCTTTAATTTCTGTGATTCTCTTTATATCCAAGCTATTAGTTGTTAAAGACAGACATATAGTTCTTCCTACCCATACAGGGTCTTCATGTGTCTGTCCACATAACTGTATGTGTCCAAAGTGGAGCTCAAGTCCTCATTGTGTGCTTTTTGAAAATTCACCTCTGTTAAATAAAGTCTACATTCTAGATAACCCAGAACCCCTACTTCGTATCTGATCCAGTTTGAGTTCTGGGGGTTTTTTTTCAGCCTGGAGAAATCTAGGTAAGGTATTGCTGGTGCCTCTTACCCCTGAGAACCATGACATTAATACTTCTGTGTCTCTGGAAATGTCTGTCCCATTATACCTGAGAATTCAATTTCCTTATTTAAGGCTGCATCATACTGATGGCTTATAATAACCTGGCGATAAATAACATACTCTGGTCTTTTACCTCCTTGCTCATTTTCTTTTAATATGCCGTCAGCTTTTACCAGAAATTCTTGATACTAGAAGTAACTGTGTAACTTCTACTAAATTACAGGATTTAGAATAGGAGGGGAAGATTATTTTCTAATTGTATCCCAAGGCTGTGCTAAAATTTCTGTCACTGTCAAAATATTTCTGCATGTCCTGGGACAAGTCAGACTTTCTGTGCCTCTCTGGAACAGAGCAATGTGATATTTTACATCAGAGCACCAGTGGAAATACGTTTTCTTTGCTTCTCAGCAGTACTCAGTCACAGGGATGATTGAAACCACAAAATCAACACAATTAATATTCTTCAAATTAATTCCTTTAGCTGTGGATTAAGGTTATTACCGTAAGGCTCAGTTATTACAAAACTTACCAAATGAATCATCAAAGATATCAGTATTCAAAGATTTGAGCCATTCGATGTAATACCTGTTCTCTGCAATGTATCTTTCTTATGCTGTTTCTTCCTGGTCTCTATGCTGAAAAGGGTTTCTTGAACAAAGACTATGTTTATATCTATGATCGTAGTTAACATGGGGATAAATGCCTGTAGGAAGAATGACTGACATGAATAAAAGTGTAGAAATGGAAATTACTCCTGTATGGTGGAAGCAAAACTCAAAACTCCTGATGCCCCAAGCTGGAGAAAGCAAATTATGCACCTTCTCAAATTCCAAGAGAAGTGCCAGATGAAGTGACAGGTCCGCTAACAGAAGTTTTTAATAGAGTTGTTGAGTCAGAGTGGTTCTTCATGAGTGGAAAATACTGAATGTGGTCCCTGTCTTCAAGAAAAAACTATATGGGCAATTATTGTCTCAGAGGATCCTACTTTTATTCAAGACTTTAAAGCTTTTTTTAAAATAAAATAATTTGGAAATGAGATTCAAGGTAAATCATATGAAAGTAGATTTACCTGGGTAGGTCATGCTAGGTTAATGGGATATTTTTGCATAATAGTATAAATGATCTTCTACACAGCAGGAATGTAGTTGGTTGGTCTGTCTGGTATTCAGTAAGACAACAGGTGTAGTGCCGTTTGGATGTGTATTACTTAAAGTAGGCAGGATGGCACTCATTACAGAAATTGAAGCACTCAGAGTCATCAAAGGAGAGATGGCAGTGCTGGGTTATATTAGTGGCAAAACCTCCTTTTTGACATAGCTTCTTAAGTGTTGGTCTGAAGACTGATCTTTTCTGATTTACCATTACTCATCATGTCACAAAAAGAGTAGAAGTGTGCTAGTGAAGTTTACTGATGAGTGAGCAAGCATTATAAATATATTGGAGGAAAGGGAAATGAGGGTGAAGTGGAGACCATAAGGACAAAAGTACTGGAGAGAGGATGGTGGAATTTAATAGTAGAAAGTACACAATCTTATGATGAATGCCTTTTAGCAAGCATACTATGCATATTAATTGCTAGCTAGGAGACAAGGAGGTGTCATGGTATGCTGGTTGGCAGTGCTGTGCTTTGATCCCTAGGTTCTGAGAGGTTATAATCACTGTTCCTGCAATACTGGGTCTTTATTCGGACAAGGTGATGAGGAGAATAAGGTATAACTGGTTCATTGAAGCAAGTTGCACTGATTCCATCTTTGTTAATTTAGCTGACATGCAAGTCTTCCTTCACACAGTCTCTTCTGTTTCTTCTGGCTGTGCATACAGTCTTGTGCTAGTCTAAAGCTAAGTTAAAGGTAGATATCTTGACAGCAGAAAATAATCGTGCATCTCTGTATGCTTTGCAGTATTTAGATTACTCCTTTGAACTGCCTGGAGTCATTACAACACAATGCAAACAAGAATAGAATAAATCCCTGAGTGGTACAGTATATGTACTGAAAACATGTTGTGCAATCAAAATATCTTTGCATTAAAGCAGCAGAGGTTTTTGCTAACATTTTTAATGTGATAAATAAACAACTGATTAAATATTGCAAATTATGTAGAGCATAATTTTAGTAGCTGAAAGACAGTTCTCCAATGTTTAGTTCCTTTCAGACTGTTCAAAATTATGCTTTCAAGACTAGTCTTCATTATATGTCTAGGAATGATTTACTCTTTCTTGGCTTATGTCTGTGAATTTGTTCTTAGTAAACATAATGTCATGAAAATGGGAGAAAAAACACACAGAGGAATTCTAGTAGCTGGCATTGAAGTTGAAAGTGTCCTCCTTAGATTATTTTGCAATCATCTCCTTAGAATAGAGACACTCTTCCAAGACAGAAGAAAAGAGGAGGGAAAAAAAGCCTTGAAAAAACTTCAAACAGTCTCTCTACTTACTTAAACTGCCATTGCTATTTTCATAGGAACAGAGCACAGACAGATGCTATCACTGTATTGTGGATGCTCACAGAGACAATAGTGAACTCATTTCTGTTGCTTTACTGTCAGTTAATATTTATTCTAGATACAGATTACAGTCTCAATTATCACATTTTTTTCTCCCCCTCTCAGAGGTGTGTACATGTATAATTGTTGTTGTTAGTTCCCACTTCTTCCAGTTCTTCCCCCAGGTTTATCAATAGCTCTCTACCTAAATGTGACATTTTTGATTGGTAGTCACTCACTACACTTTGGGATATATTTTATCCCTTCTTTGTGTGTGCTGAATAGCATGCTAGGGTGAATTGAATCTTGACATTTTGAAGTGAAATAGGCTTGTTTTCTTTTCAAATCCCTGAAGTTGTTTAGTGAAATGCTGCAGTCTAGGCTTTCATTTTTATTGATATATAAATAGAAAGAAGATTAGTTTTGAAAGCACAATGGCTGCTTACAGACTACAAAACGGTGGAAAAAAGGGACAAGCGTACCTTGATGTCAGTAACAGTTTTCTGGGCTGGGAGTTGGTGTGGAGCAGGGAATAAAGGAGGGAGAGAAAGATTCAGGGATGAAAGGAAATGGCTCTCGGCCTGGTATCTGCATTAGGGAAGTGTGCTGAATGGAAGGTGTTGTGGTAAAAAAGGCCGGTCTTGTGTGGTTCACTTAAAACTTACCTGAAGTTGTATTTGCTCCTGATTCAGAGCAGTGATTGGATTGGAAGTTCCATATCTATACATCATCTTCAGCCTATTATTCCATGTATGCTGATTTATTCTTTTCAACTTTGTTTCATCCTAAGTTACTTTTATTCCTTTGAATTCCCTCAGTTCTTTGTGATCTGTAATGCTTGGGTCTAGTAATGGAGATAGTTACCGTATTCAAAAGGATTATATGAAAACTTCAAAAGATATCTAATTTCTGAGCTTGCTTGTACCTATACTGCTTGTAACTTTACTGCTGCTTTTATGGAGTGCTTTCTTTGCTGTTATTGACTGCAATACTGCCAAGTTAAATACAGAGAGTTTATTGAATTTGCTTCTCAACTGATAAGTATTCTAGGCAAACGAGTAAAATCATAGAATCACAGAATGGGTTGGGTTGAAAGGGACCTTAAAGATCAACTAGTTCCAACACCTTGGGCAGGGACACTTTTCAATAGACCTGGTTGCTCAAAGCCACATCCAGCCTGACCTTGAACACTTCCAGGGATGGGGCATCCACAGCTTCTCTGGGCAACCTGTTCCAGTCCTTCACCACCTTACAGTGAAGAATTTCTTCCTAACAATTAATCTAAACCTACTTTCTTTCAATTTGAAGCCATTACCCCTTGTCACAACAAGCACTCTACATTCCCCCTTGCAGACCCTCTTTAGATACTGGAAGGCTACTATAATGTCTCCCTGGACGCTTCTCTTCTCTGGGCTAAACAATCCCAACTCTCCCAACCTGCCCTCATAGGTGTGCTGCTCCAGCCCTCTGATCATATTTCTGGCCTCCTCTGAACTCGCTTTACAGGTCCTTCTTGCATTGGGAGCCCCAGCAGTGGAGACCCCAGAGCAGTGTCCTGTTGCTGGGTTATGGGCACTTCATGTCTCTTGACTCAACCAGTGGAACGTAGTGTGTGTTCTCAAATGCTGAGAGTGATGTAGCATTCACAGAACTGAGAAAAAACATCCATTAGAAACTGAAATCTGGCAAGAGGCTCCTATACCAAACCATCACAGTCATAGTCATTTATCAAGGAAATACATTTTGGTGCTATCTGAAATGAGCAAAATTAATTTTTCCAGCACTGCAGTTCTATACTGTTCAATTAGCTTTATCTACCTAATGATTCATCCATCACAGACATACAAACATTCACATGGTGTATACACAGCCTAAACACAGCATGCATGAGTAGGACTTTACTGGCAAGAGCTTTTTGCAAATTTTCCAGCTTTTAATTAGCTGCCAGGTACCTTAGAAAACTGCAGAATCCCAGGAACTTTAGAAGCACCTGGAGATAAAAAAGAAAGCTGTTTACACTAGAAGAAGTCTCTGATGAAGAACTTTATCTGTGTCACTCTCTACTGAAAATCTGTGGCCAGTCCAGTCAGCACAGCTTCAATCACATTCTTCTTGGGATATATCAGTGAACTGATATATAGTACAATTGCACATTTTAAAAAAAGCAAGATTTTTTTTTTGTTTATATTTGTACTGACACAAATCCACTCTAAAATGTTAAAATGTTAAAATAATATCGTGGCTGTGATTCTGCCATTCTTTGATATGTTGATATAACCAATTAAATCATAGGGTTTACAACATTTCTTAACAATAAATAAGTACTTTTGACTTATCTGTTACAGTCATAAATGCCTAAATTAGCCCTTCTGGAATGTAAATACTCCTCTCAGAGCTTTCTGTGAATTTCACACCAATACTTTGGATTTGTAATTCACACGTTCTAAAAGGAATATGATAGAGCATGTGGAGAATTTTGTTCAATTCCTAAGAACTCCTAAAAGAATTGACAAGTGGGCTGAATGAATAATTTAATACTGTGAGGAAAGTTCAAGAAACTACAACTACTACAACAGCAAATGTTCTCATAAAGGATCTGGGGTACAGGCTCTCAAGATATGTTGAGCATTTACATACATAGCTCCCACTTACACAGTTACCAGTGCAAGATTTTCACTCATTATCTCCAAATGTCAATGGCAGAGCAGATTCAAAAAATTTTAATAGACTTCTGTGAAGGGAAAAAAAACCAGTTTACAATACAGTAATGTCCTAGAGCACATTTAAGTTTATGGAATGAATTAGTTCATTGGGAAAGATTTTTAAAAAGAAGCCCTAAGCATCATCAAATTAAACATATAATGGTAAAGTCAGTTAACTGTCTATTTGCATGTAATGTGAGTTTATAGTTGGAAAAGGTTGTTTAAGATGTTATATAACAGAAATACAGAATGTCTTGTTATATTATATTGCCCTGTACCATTAGTCTGGTAATGCAGAAAGATGCACGTACACTTATCTGTATTATACATACATATGAAAATAATTTGACAGATTAGAATAAAAGACATTTTTAGCTGTGATCTAGACTGCCAAAAATACCTCTGTTTATTCAGTTAGCTTTCATATTTAATTGCCTACCTAGTCATCTGTGGACATAATGTTGGCATACTCTCTGTAATATGATAGAGTCTCATTTTAGGTGTATAATGAACTTCAGTTTCCTAAGTGGAGTTTATATTAGGTGACATTTTGCATGTTGAGAAAATTGCATTTCTTTGAGAAGAAGCTTTATGGCAAAAGATTAGAAATCTAAGTTAGTTCTGTCAGTTTTAGCAAAACATTTGCAATGGCTCACAGTTAGAAAGTAAGCTGAATGTTTTGATGATAGATTCCCTCAGACTAGGCTGAAAAGACACTATCAGTAACAATTCTATAATTTCTTGAACTTCTGTGAGTTCTGTCAGTTATACCTCCAAAGAATGGCACAGGTAGAGTCAAGAGCTTCTTGAATGACTCAGGAAATAACACATGCTTTTGTTGTGCTGTTTAAATTAGGCAAAAAAACCCCAAACAAAACAAACCAGAAATTAATGTTAATTAGAATCCACCAGACTGTTCTTCATAAATTTCATCTCAGCATTTAGAGTGCAAATGTTGAAACAAACCTTCAATATCATTCAAAGATAGGAGCAGAACCTTCATGGATGTTTTATTCACAGTTGCCTTTGTCTCTTCTGAAGACCATTCTCACAGAAGTTAAAAGTCTCTCGATTAGAGCATGTCACTTAGAAGAGCATGAAAATGCCAAGGATTTAATTATTGCTGTTCCATTGCCAAAGCAATTGTTGTATATTTAATTTCTCTCTTAAAAGTAGGGCAAGGGAAAAAACAAGTAAGTGCCTCCCATGTGGTTTTTTTCTTCTCTTTTTCTCATGAAGCTACTTTAAACTTCTGACGGAGTAAAAAACCTGTGTTGGTTTCTCTAGCTTTTTGTAGCATGATCAGAGGGAGAAAGTTTATGGAGAGGGAGGGCCGTGCAAAGCCCAAATAATTGCAGGTCATTTTTGTGATGCACAGAGCAAACCTTGCAACAGAATCTCAAAGACTCTGATGGAGAACCTTAGTAGTTTTCATATTTGAAGTTTGCTAGGCTGACCCTAGGGGCCGAGAAGGCAAACAGACAAAAGCAGCTCTGAATAGTTTCAGAAAACTTTGTGATCTCCATGTCCACCACAGGTATAAAGCAGATTTTATAAGCCCCTGACACTTTCCCTGTATGTTTATTAGCTTTTCAAATGAAAGTCAGGCTTTCCCATTTTCCCCTGTCTATGGAAAATTCGGTGTCCTGAGGACTGAATGGATTTTATGTCATTCTAGACACTTCCAAGGGAAGAAATCCCTCCCTCTTGTTATGGTAATACTGAGCCACTGGAGCACACTAATTACATGTGAGGGCTACCAAAATGTGCTTGTACTTGTCTGATTTTTCTTGAAGGCCATCTTGCCTTTCCATTTACCTGGAAGTGGAGAAGTTAACAGTGTCGAGTGAAGCATTGCTACTTAGAATTTGGAAAGAAATAAATTTTCCTGTCATGCAAGTTTCTCTCTCAATTTGCTCTTACAAAACCCGGCATTTGTTGTTAGGCCAGCTCAGAAACACAACAGGCTTTCAGGTGGCTTCTCAAGCATCTATGCTACAATCAATCTCATAATAAAGTGGAAGAATTCAGCTTAGAATAAAGTAGTGAAAGAATTCCACCAAGAAGGGGTAAATGAGCATTAGAGTTGTACAACTCTAAACCACTCTTAATTTGATCGGTCTTCATTATAACAAAAAAAGATTGAAGGGGAAGAGAAATTTCAAAGTCAAGCACAGAAGAAAGTACATGAGCAGGTATTGAAACACTGGGCAATGATCATTTAAGGAAAACCATAAAAATAGGCGCAGTAAAAGTAAACAAATTAGTAAATTGTAGATTACACCAGAAATTTTTATTCTTCGTAAGTCTGCTAATATAAGCATAAAGGGAACAGATTTTAATTAACTTGCATTTAAAATAGAAGGGAAAGCTTTACTGGAATGCACAATTACACTGTGAAGCTGGTTGCCACAAGGTGCTGCTTTAGCTAAGATTATAGTAAGATTCAAAGGTTAACTGGACATCTCTCTGGATTTGAAGAGTCTGCGGAGGTAAAATGCTTAAAATTCAGGAGTAAATATTGCTGAATGTTTTGGAAGGCTTGTAAAGTTTGATGTTTCAGAATCTAGAGCACTCTCTTGCCACTGGGGGATTGGAAACAATCTTTTGCACACCTGCCTTCCATGGTATCTCATGCTTTCGTTAGAGCTTCCAGAACTTCATGGAGACAGGATATAAGACCAGTTGGGCTCAGGTCTAATCCAACCTGGCAATTGTTATGTTATGATTAATGAGGTTCCCTTTACCAACAGCTGCAATTCTGACCTTTGTGGCTCTGCTGCTTATCACCTGATTTATACATCCTCATAGGTTGCATCTCATTTTGAATAAAATAAAAATCTAAATAACTTTCATTCAGTTGGTATAACCTTTTCAAATATTTGCTTATTCTGATAATTTATTCACAGAATCTCAGATTGTACATCAGCAGCACTCTTCTAAAGTAATAAATAATAAAATAATAAATTAAGAGGTTTTCTTTTTTTATGTGCAGGCATTCATTATAACATTTAGGAGAGAAATAATACTAACCTGTCTGCATCTAAAACTTGCATTCTTGCTTTGGAGGCACAGTTTTAGAAATGTGCATCTCTCTTATTTAGCACTGTGACAGGGTTAGATAGATTCAGAGATTTCTTTCCTGGTTTGTGATGCTAGTGTGATTCAGGACATGTTAGCTTGATGTGTTATAAAATGAGTCAGTTTATCTTTAGTTGAGCCTGTGATCAGTGGGGGAGAATGCTTTTTCTTTGGGAGCTGAATGCAAAATAACTGAAGCAGATTGAAGTTGGCAGTGACTAATGAAGTCTTGTGAAGGAGTCAGGAGTCAGTGGGTTACTACATAGGATGGATTGAGAAGAGAGTAACAGCAGCCTCTTTGTTGAGTTTATGCTGTCGTGAGTGTTTTTGGTGGGTTTTTTTCTTTCTCATAATCAGTGCTTCTGTGAAGAAAATCTCAAAAAAAAATTAAAAATTCCTGATGTATGTCTCCGAAACACACACGTTTGCACACACATTTGTTACAGTGGAGATAATTCTAGGCTTCCATGTTTAATGAGCCAGCATGGTTGCCTAAAGGTGTTCTACATGTTAATAATTTTAATCAGTCACACAGAATTTATGGAGCTAGAATTTCAATTGAAATTAGCATGAGTTAAAACTGCAGTCAATTTATTTTTCTGAGAGCTCCCCCTACTTTGCCAGTTTGATAATATGCCCTGTTGTCACAGAGTCTGGCACAAATAAATCAGTTTTTACGCAGGCACCCCCGAGCAGCCTGCAATGGGACTTGCACACAGACCAAAGCTGCTGTGAGTAGAACGCACTGCAATGGGTTTTGCATGTGCTATACCTGTAAAATCTGTGGGCACGGAGCGAAGGCTGAAGGAGCATGAGGAGGAGGACTCTGCCAGCCTGGTCTCGAAGGAACTGGGAAGGGGAGAGAGACAATGCCAGCCAAGCCCCTGCATCCAACCTGACAGCTGACCCAGGTCAGAAATCACTGCAGACTGCTTCTGCCCTGAGCCCACGATTAAGTGATTTGAATGACTGCCTAACCTCAGCTGTGTGTAAAGCAGGGTGAAGGAGGTCGGGCGCTGAGGAGGGAAGTATGCTCCGTATGCTCCGTGTGCAATCCTTGGAGAGTTTAGCTGGTCTTTGTGCTATGGGCAGCGCTGATGCAAAGTTGCAGCCCGGACTGCGATTACTGGTTTTCCAGCAATTCAGAAACCTGCTGTGGTGTTACACTATTTTTGTTCCTGAAGTACTTGTTGAAGTGTTTTGTCAAGCAGCCTTTAAGACGTTTTCATTTTTTTAGACTCACAATAATTTGGGGATCTTGGCTGAAACGTTGTGAGGCAAACTGATTGAAGCTCTCTGCAATCTAACCGTCCCAGCCTGTGTGCACAGGGTGCAACAAGATTTGTGTTTTCCACCTCATTAAACTGACAGCAGAAATTAGTTTGTGGCATTAAAAACTAAAAAGTTAAATTACAGCTACACGTGTCCTTTATGCAATGGGGTGTGTGAAAGATGTTTGATTTTAATGTTTGCTATAATGGAGAATTTAAATCGCAATGTTTGTCAAATCTCTAATCTTTGTTTCAGAGTGGAATATTAATTATGCTTTTAACTACCAGAGGTAAATAAAATGAGCATCCACTGCCTGCCTAAGGGTAAATTGCAGATTACTGACAACGTGACGTGGTGTACTAAATGTCAGTTTTGTCAAACAAATTTAGAGGAACAGTTAAACTATTAGCTTCCTGTTGTTACAGGGGGTTTTTTTGCAATGAATGACTGTTCCTAGCAGCAGGGGCACTGTACCATATGGAACACTAACAGAGCTAAATCGAATAAGCGAGATGAATGAGGAGATAGCACTACAGACGCACTCAATTAGTTTATAACTGTCTATTAACTTCTGTTGGTGGTTTTGAATAAACAATAGATTAACTATTACATTCCTTCTTTTTCTTTATGAAACCAGTAGAAAGACAGTGGGATGAGGGCACACAGTGAAGAAGAAACTGAGCAGTTTCTTTCTTTTTATTTTTACCTCCTGCTTCTTTATGACTCAAGTTGTATGGTGTTGGCTGTACCTGCAAATAACAAAATGCATTAGTTCCAAGAAGCAAATCAAAATATTTCAGATGTGGTTATGCATGCAAAGTAGTTACTCTGCCTGATTATTTTTGGGACCTGTTTAGTAGCAGGGAAGCACTAGTATGGCGCATGTGCACCTAAGCCAGTCATTGTGATTTATTTGGCAGTTAAAATGTTGTGATTAGTGCCAAAATAAAAATATTATAGATGTGTTGGCCTATCTGTCTGTGCCCCAAACCACTTTTAGACCCAAACTACTTTTAGCAGGTAAGAGCTAATGCATTAGTGTGCCCTTGGGTAGGAAAACTTAAAACACGTTTGGTTTTGTGTACCAGCTTATGTCCTGCTGGAGTTATTGGAGTCTGATTATTTCCCTCTAATTTAAATACTAAATATATAAACATAATACAATATATTACTATCTCTGGCTTCCATTTTAAGACGGTGGAGAGAGATGAGGACTTCCAGAGGGCACTGAGATTACCTAATATTATATTGTGATATTTTTTCCTGTTGCTATTTAATTTAAAATTGCTAGTAAAAACATATCTAAATACCTCACTCAAGCTATTCTCTGTCACACTTTCACATTAGATGATCAAATGTCTCATCAGTGAAGGTCTTACCACTGCTGAACCTGAAATCCAGAACACCAGACAGAAAAAGTGGGTAAGGTAATTTAAGAGAGGGGCATTAGATGAAGAGGATAAAATAACAAATATAGTAAGATATGATTAGCTCCCGATCTGTCAGTGAGAGCAGTCCATAACTGCCATAAAGTTATGGCAAACCTATGGCCATAAAGTTACAGCCAAAGCCGTGTCATCATGTGATTGCTTGGAGATCGTTACTTTTAGAGACAATCCTGTATCAAGCTGAAGTTAAGCTTCTCTTTAAAATCTTGTCTAAGTTGAAATCCACAAGTTTCTTTGGAATCATCCCAGTGCAGTGCTAAGAGACACTCTGCACATCTGTTGGATGATCTTAAATGAGCAATTTACAGATATTTGGAGACACTTAAAATTTCATCCTTTTTGTAGCCTTGTTGCTGTTTAGCAATTCGTGCTAACTTAGTTCATTGTATAAATAGGAGAGGTAGTGGGGAGATGTTGGGGAGCAGAGCCTTGGGACCAAGAGGAAATCTGGGAACACAATACTTAGGGAACACGGGACATTACTTTGTAGAAGGCTTGAGTGCCATTAGTTATACTGCTCATAAATAAAGTTGCTTGAAAATTCAAAGCTTCCATTTTCTCGACCAACCCACCATTTAGGTAATAACATTCATCCTGCTGAAATTCCTTCATCTGTCAACTGAATGCAATAGTCTTCTCCATCTTCTCTGTAAAGACTAACACTGCTGTCAGCATACTGCTAACTTTCTTCCAAGATCCATGTTACTAATGAGTGAAGTGGTTTTTGTCCCCTTACCATGCATATTTCACAGAAGGTGATGCAAGTTTTAATCAGTAAAACTCCATGAAATATTTAAAACTCCTCAGGTGAAAGGAGCAATATTAGTAAAGTGAAAAAATAGCATGAGAGGCTTATATTGTGGAGCAACATGAACTTCGTAGATCATAGGAGGAAAAAAAAAATTAAGAATTGACAGAGACAAACTCAGGCTGGGACTGCAGAGGGGAGATAAGTTGTCCTTATCAGATGCAGGCCACAATATTAATACATTCCTATCTATAGGCTGTTTTGACATGTAAAACAGATTTTCCAAATTATGCAAACAGTTCTATCTGCCTCTGGCAGAGTAAGCCATTTTTTTTAATTTACCCGCACATGACAATAATTCATAAACTTTACCTAATTTCTGAAATCAGCTGTTATAGCAGAGGAAATATTGTTTTCCTGCCATTTAAAATTCTGCCCAAGCTTATGTCCAAGTGGCTGATCCAGGTGCACAGTATCTCCTTCAGCCTGCATTTCTGAGTCTGGGTTTTGGTAAAACTCTTGTTTATCTAGCTTCTTGTTACCATAACTTCTCATCTAAAGTCAGCTAGAGTCTCCTCACTGCAATTCACCTATGTCAAAATATTATTTGAATGTCATTGCTCACCCTTACATACAGTTCTTTATAGTGTTGCAGTGTCTGAAAGGAAGACACCATTTAAACAGTGAATATGTGTCCCCAAGGAATCTCCCAGATGCCCACTCATATGTTTTCAAGTTACTTATTTCCTTGCTGTTGAAGAAACTATCACTGTTTTTTATCCATTTTTTGTAAGCTTGAAGATTTCTAATGACTGTTAAAAATTACTCCCCAGTGGAGGTGAGTTGCACGGAATGGTATTATCCTTGGTCAGGGGGTATTTTTAAATGCTATAATGCTCTTGTAAGTATCCATGGTGCAGCACTTAGGTCATCTTTTCACTAAGAGGATTCCATTACTAAATGACTGGGTTTAATGGATATACCAAAGATCCTGCTTTTAAATTTGATCTTCACAAGTAAAAGTTAGCAAATGGAAGCCTGTTAGCTCCTTGAAAGAGCACTGCTTTCTCCAAGGGCAGGAGTGGAGTGTGCTGTTCTGAATTCCTCGTTCACTCAACTCTCCACTGAAGTCAATTTTAAGGAAGCTTGTAATTTCCTTTGAAAGACACTCCTTTTTAACAAGTTGTCTAGATAGGCTAGAAAATGTCAATCTAGTCAAAACATTTGTTTCACATCTGATCCTAAAATAGTTATAATTTGAATCAAACAGTATGTTAAAGAGAAATTGCTATGATTTAGTTTATGAATGTGTTATACTTGCAGTTGTGAATTAATATTTATTTAGGTTTAGAACACAATCAGAACATTGGTATAAAATATACCAACACTTGTGCCAAGACTTCAAAAGAACCTGTTCCACAGTTTGGTGGGTTTTTTTAAGTGCAGAAAAAATTTTGGCAGATTCTCTAGGAGGATTAAATATCCACATATTCCCAAATGTTATTGTTTGGTAGTATTGTCCTGCAATTTAATCTCCTGCTAACCTGTCTCTAATTTCTGTTAATGGGACTTCTACCCGGACCTGTCTCTTGACCTAACCTAGAGTTTGTTAAGACACCCTCTGTAGTACCAGCTCCCAAACCATACAGAGCTTTAACAGAGGATTATGTGGTGGCTATATTATTCAATAAACTCACAGAAAGGGTATTATTAATCATCACATTCTTTGGGGGTGCAGAATCACTTTGATGGAATTCTTTTAAGTTTCGCTTCAGCGGTACTGGGATCTTTGTTATCAAATTATGTTGTGGGTTTGTTGGGTTTTTTTAATAAAGAGCAAACATTTTGCAGCTGTCACAGTTTATATCTTTTCTCTGTAGATGATGACTTGAAGAGTTAATTTTAACACTAACACATTACCTTTTAGAAATCACCACTGTCTGTTAGCATTGCAAAGGAATAGTTTGCTATTTTGAACACAAAAGCCTGTTAAGTTCTGTTTCTTACCTCATTGCCACCTCCTTTCAGGTGTACTCCCTCCCGTGTATCTCTATAAATCTCATTATTCTTACTGTATTACATCACTACCTTAAACTGTAATATTTCAATGTATTTGAACTACTGGACTGCATATTGTAAAAACAGAAGCTACCATTACTGTTAAACTTGCAAATTCTAACTGACTGATATTTTTAATGATGCAGGAGTGTTTTAGTTGTTTGAGGTTGTTGCCTTCTGAAGAACAGCACAGTGCCTAGCAGCTCATTTTAATACATATAATATTCTCGTAATGGATGATTTCATCAGGGGAAGGACCATGACATTATTTATAGCTTTTACTGTATTCGTTCAAAAAGAACTTTACCGTGCAAGCTTGGTTTGAAGTTTCAGATTTTTCTTTTTCTCACAATAAAAGATGTCTTTATGTCTTTAAAAGTGTATTTTCAAAGAATTTAGAATTAGATTTGAGCAGAAGTACAAGGCATTCCTTTTTTTTTTTTATTTTTGGGGGGTTTTTTGTTTGTGTCTGTGACAGAGGTGTAGACTGAAAGCTAGCATGGTTGCATACAAAAATTTTGATTCCTCAGTCTTTGGATTATCTTTCTGCTTGTAGGTGGCAAAGCTCTGAGTGAAAATCCCATATTATATGCAATCATTAATTAAAATTCTTTTCAAATGTTAAAATTATTGTGGCTATAAAACTGATTTTATTTTTCAGATGAAACTGTATTAGAAAGATTTACAGAAGCTTTCTGTGACACCTTTCTTACATCTTTTAATTAAAAAGCCTTTGGTGTTAATAGGTTCACATTTGCCAGAATTACAAATTAAGGGATCTAAATATATGTGTTTGAAATGTTCTTACCTAAAGCCACTGTGGTATGCAGCTGTATCAGCTGCCTTTTCCACCGTGGTATAAAGAGCCCCTAAAGTGGATCAACCTTCCTTGTCTTACAAGCCTCATATTAACATCTTCCATATGAGCCATTGAACACAGCACATAAGACTCCAACACACGTAGCTGCTAAGAGAGAAGCAGGGGCTGGACAGCTTCATTAGCAGTTTATTCAGGGGACAGATGACAGTTTCTCCCAGAAGCCGCATTCTGCTGCATGGAATAGAATTGGATTGAGCGTGCAGCTGCATCTTAGACTGACCAAACAGTATCAGCCACACAAGGTCTCAGCTGGACTGCTTCCTCCTCTGGTCGTGTCTTTGGATTACCAGCAGTCCATCTGCCACTGCACTTCCACTGCCAATTAAATGATGCACCCATGGCTTGGGAGAGCACTTGAATGGTTTACAAGCTACCTGCTGCTAAATAACCACTGTTTAGTGCCTTCCTTCCCCCAGTGAGCACAGAGTGCCATTCCATTAGTGCACTACCAAGAGCGCTGTGCTTCAGGTGTAACCTCATGTATCCCACTAGTTACTCAATCTGCCTTAAAGGGGATGGCCCAATTTCAGCAGCCCCCTAGGAAAAAATTATCTTCTTTCTTACATGACTGAGTATTGCCTATTCTGAGCTTTTAGTCAGTGACTTTTGTTGAGACAGATTGTTTCTTGGGGAAGAAAAAGAAGATAGATTCCTCCAAAAGACTGATTAAACCTCTGTGCCCTTGGATATTTTGAACTGCTTGTGTGTACTGAATACTGTGGAAGTCTCGAAAGAGGGAATTGCTTGAAAACGTGAAAGGCACACAGTGAAGTGTAGGTAGTGCAGAAAAAACCATGTGCAAGTTTGTGAGTGCTCAGTACCAGGACTAGCAAATATGCTGTCCAGGCTGCTGCCTCTATTAGGATACAAAGAGGCAAAAATTATCTATTCAAGTGAGAACAGTGGATCAAAAGCCAGCCTGAGCAAGGAACTCTGTCTTTCATAGAAGACAGTATATCCAGGAACTGAAGAAGTACCTCCCACTGCAGGACTTACGCAAGAGCTAGGTCAGAATGCTTATCAGTTTACCAGAACTTATGTACTAACACAACAGAGCTTTTCATCAGCAAAAAGGATTTTGCTCTTTTGTATTCTACTGCTGGGGAGCAGCCAGGCAGTGAATAAGTTTTATTAGATTAAGCCTATCAAAACCTTTGCTTTTGGTTCTGCGTGTATCACTACATACATTTAATAATATGTTTACGTTTATACATGCATGTATATAATATCTACAATACATATGATACATTTACATATATTTAAATAGAAAATAAGCTAAAGATAATGCCTTTCAGGAGTGTTTCAGAGAACTTTAAAAATTATTTTGACTGTATTTTATGTCCTTATACTGCCCAAGGCAAATCATAGAATGGTTTGGGCTGGAAGGGGTCCTAGTTCAAAGCTCCCTGCCATGGTCAGGGACACCTTCCACTAGATCAGGTTGCTCAAAGCCCAGTCCAACTTGGCCTCACAGGACCATGCCTGTCACAAGCTTGCTTCTTTTGATGTATACCCAGCAGATCATCCATTGGCCCTGAAATGCCTTATTTTCTGCCCAGGGAGAGAGATATCTATGTCAAGACAAATTTTCTAACCCCACAGTGAAAGTAACGAAGTATTTCACATAGAAGATACCTGTCCTGTACCCAGGTGAGCCTCAGATGGTGATGCACTGTGGGACTAGGGATTTTCTGTTTGTGGAAGAAACTACTGATGTGGCAGATTTGCTTTTAAAGAAAGACATTTGTCTGGCCATGCTTAAGGACTTTAGAATATTATAGTGAATCTCAAAGACAGAGGCTAGTGAGAAGAGAGGATGTGAGACTACAACATAATAGACACATCTGCCTTACAGCTTGTAATTCCTCATGCTGAGTGAGCACACCTCTGAAAATATGGTGAAAATTTGGTGTGGGCAAAACCATCCCAGAACAAATTTGCATTAGGGCCTCTTGTCTTGGTTTGTGAAAGCAGAGGGATTCTGGGCACCTACAGCTCACACCATCCCTGGGAGTTTGAGGCTGTACTTAAAACTGACAGCTATGGGATAAGAAGGTGTTTTCTTTCATCATTAGCCAGCTTTTGCTAAAATGATAATTAGTTTCTGGAAGAGAATTTCAAAATCTGTTGTGGATGTATTCCTGTGAAAAGCTTTCATGTTCATGTTGCCTGGCACTACACATCACACAACTGCCTCCTCCTGAGTGGGCCCCCACTGTTGTCTGCTTAGTTCTTTATTGAGATCATAGGGTAATATGATGGGGTGGGAAAGGAAAAAGAAAAGCTGTTGAGGCAAAGGGGAAGGATGCAATGTCAAATGCAAAATACCTATTTTACCGTACCTTATGAATAGGGCATTCTTGTACCATGTGCAGGATCGTTAGTACCCACCTACACAGTACTATGGAGGAAATACATCTCTCTGTGAGCCAATAAGACATGTACATCTTAGATTCATCTAAATAGTTTCTTTTAAAGTTTTAGCTTTTGAAACAAAATCAGGCATATATATGCACTTGCATACAAAAGAACCTACATACTCTTCTTAAATACGGATCTAGGGTTGTTTAGCCTGGAGAAAAGGAGACTCAGGCAGTATCCTTAGGCAAAAGGAAGGGTTAGGTGTGCAATTTTCCTGTGACCATACATGTCAGAAAAGGATTTCCTCAGAGTCTTCAAATACTTAATTTTAATACAACTGAAACAGTGTAATAAAAGCATGTAGTGTAATGTCATTTTATATTTATGTACAATTAATGTACCAGAAATTAATACAAGTCAAACATAATGGAAAATTGAACATTTCATTTTCATTAAAATAAGAACATGTTATTATTAATACCATTTTAGAAAATCAAAACATAATTTGTCTTTTTCCATTTAAAATTTTTACATTCTCGTTATACAGTTATACAGATATCTCGTCACAGTATAATGTGAATATAACTAGCTCTCTAATGAAAAAGCTTTATTGATAAAAATATTTACACAAGCTTTGCTCCTTAAGGTATAAGGGTGGTTTAGTACATGAGGCAGAAAATAATTATTAAAAAATGAAATAATTACCTAGAAAGTATCTATATCATAATATTTATTTGACTGTAATTTTGCTAGTATTATCCTGTGTTGGTTCTGACTGAATCTCACATGTAGGACTATTCAGAGAAAAGGCACAATTGAGAATTGTGTTCAAATCTGAAATGTTTTAAATCCCCATGGCATGCTTTTTATGAAAAAAACCTATTTCCAAAGGATTTAATAGGAATCCTAGAATAATTTGGATCAGAAGGGGCCTTTAGAGATCATCTTTTCTAACCTCCTGCTCAAAGCAGACTTAAACTAAATCAAGTTTCTCAGGACAACAGGGTTTCAAGTATCTCCCAAGGTTGAGATCCCACCTCCCTGAGCACCTACTCCACTGTTTGACTCCCCCATGGTGACAAAAACTTTACTAAGATCTAATTGAAGTTTCCTGAATTGCGACTTGTGTCTAGTGTATCTTGTCCTCTCACCTTGTTCATAGAGCTCTGTCTCCTCTACGCTCTCCCATTGAAAACAGCACTGAGATCGTCTGTGAGCTTTCTCTTCTCCACGCTGAACAAGCACATCTCTCAGTCTCTCCTCATCCAGGATTTGTCTGTTGAGAGAGATCCTGGCTGAATTCCCTGCTCAGTCACATAACAATGAAAAGTCTGTTTCCTTTTCTATCAGAAGGTCCTAATCCCTAGGTTGGTTGGTTGGTTGATTGGTTATACTTGTGTTTTAATAGCAAAACCTCTCCTATGACAACCTTTAAAAATACTCTGCTTTGAAGAAAGTAATTCAAGGCTGACTGGATCAGCAAGTGTGGTTTAATGAGCAGGGCCATCAGCCATAAGAGAGACCTGACTGCTGATCTGCTCCTATGTCAAAGACTGTAGCAATATTTTGGGGGGAAAATACAGTCATTTCACCCTACATCTTCATACCCTGATGTGGCTGCTCCCAGCTGCTCCAGGTCTCTGCAACTCTCACCGTAAGAGCTCTCTCAGATGTCTGGCTGTCATCTTTTCTTACTGGGAACAGAGGACAAGCACATAGCAGTTTGTTGTCACTCCATGATTTTTAGCTGTCAAGTGTTCCAGCTGGGCTACTGGGTTCCTCCCTGTGCTTGTAAAGGATTTGTTATACTTTGGTCTCCCTCATATTCTAAGTGGCACCCTGATCCATGTCGTGAAAGTAGTTCCACATGGCTGCTCTAATCACTTAAGTGAATAAGTCTTTAGTGAAATTAACAGATTCATGAACATTTGCCTTGTAATTAATTTTCAGGGAAAAAGAAGTTATAATATTCTGTGTATTTTTCTTACTATTTACATCCCTACAATTCAGAGGAACTATAGGTTAATTAAGCATTGTATTCACTATTTCTTGGTTAATTTGAGGATTGTAAGAGCCAAAACACAAATCATATTCCAAAATTGTTAAATTTTGAAACAAATTCAGAGAATTCATAGCTTTTCATTTTAGTTCAACTGAGTAGAATTGGACATTTTAGTCCCCAATTCACTACCTATAATATTCGTGGTCATAGATGATGGTAAATTGCAAAAAATAGTGCTGCTCACATCCCATTATTGTTTTATTCTCCTACTGAGGACGCAGAAGGGTGTTGGATTTTTTTTTTAAGTGTGTAAGTACATTTTTCTGTAGACCAAGACCAGTAACTAACATGAGCCAAAAATAGTGCAGCGAGAAGCTTTGCAGATACAGGGTTCTGCCAAAGCTGCTCAAATTCCTTTTTACTGCCACAGCCTAGAGCCTTCCCTGAAGAACCTGTCAATCATACTAAAATGCATTGAGGTCTTCTTAGGTGGACTAACAAGAACTAAACTGTAACCACAAAATTAACTTTCTCTGAGAGCTAAGACAAGAGTCAGCTCATTTCAAATAAATGTTGTTACATCAGTCTGATGCAGCACATAGCTCCATTTTTTCACAGTCAGTCACCAGTGTTCCCTCTCTGCATCAGCCACTGCATCATCAAAGAAGTTCTATCTGTGCAATGCCTCCTTCGACTTGAGGTGTTCTTGGGTTTGTTGCTATAACCCCCACTTGCAGAAACTCAGATAACCTCATGCAGGAATTCATATGAAGCAGAAACTAAGAAAGAAATAAGCAGAGTTTTTAATGATGCAGCTGTAAGCAAATCTCAAAGCATGTGCTGTATACTTGAGTTCAAGGACGAATACTGAGCAGCAAAAGTAGATGAGTTGTGTGGCTGTGACTGCAGCTGTACCTTACCTTTCCATTGTGTTTTCTTCCTCACTTCCCATTGACCTCCATATTCTCTTTCCCTTTTCTGATCCACTGTTTCTTAAGTCAGGCCATGCTTTACCTGTGAGTTAACGCTGATACTGGGTTGTAAGCAGATAACTTTTCTTTTTGCTTGTGATGCTAATGAAGCAACCTACTAGTAACGAAAAACGTGCAAAAAGACCATTAAAGTTCTTACATGCAGTGAATAAAAAGACAAGTTAAATACCACAGAAATCAAAACTGGTTTTGTTTATGCTAGTAGAAATCAAAAGCATTTTCATAAACCTCCACCTTCATTAAAAAGTTTTCACTCTTTTTCACTCAAATCCTGTAACTCTGTAAGTTAAAGAAATCCTTCCCCCACACCCCTTTAGTTGTATTCTTTTCTTTTTCTCCCTGTCTAGCCAGTCCTGCTAGCACTGGGATGCCTGCTTGGTTTCCCAGTACTAGTTTTGGTATCACTAAAGTGCATCTAAAGTCTCTGCGGAACAAAAATGAAAGTCAGTGATGAAAGGGGGCAAAATTAAATCCTGTGGTGTAAGGAACACTGTTTCCAAAATTCAAACATCATCACAGCATTATTTAAAAGTTCATTCTTTTTTTCTTTATCAGAGAATGCAAGAGCATGATAAAAATGAAATGAATAATGTTAGTATTTGCTTTGAAGCAGGAAGTTGATAATTAGAACAAAGAGAAGGCACCTAAAAGAAATTATAATAAACCACCCCTTTGTAAATCAAGTAAAAAGGCTTATGCACCCTTGGCTATAGTAAAATATTCATAATCTCTACATCAGTCTTCCATACTATTGTACCTTTACTTTGTTCTGATGTCAATACAAAATATATATAGAACTTTTTAGAACAAAGAATAATTTTAGAATCTAATACAGGTTTGCATACTACGAGAACATAAGCAAGAAACAACAGAATTCAGTGATATCCTGCCTACCTTTTGCTTATTTTTTAATTCCCCTGACAACTCCTTTCCCCGTGGTTGTTCTCTAGAAATGCTAGTTTCTGAAGTGGGGAGAACTTGTAAAGTATTTCAGTAAGTGTTCCCTAGTTCTTGCAAAATGTGGTGCCTTTAAAAATATTTTTCCTAATTTTATTTGCTGTCTGATAGTATTTTAACAGAACACAGTTCCATGTCACTGTGAAATTGAAGGCTTGAGCATATTGCATTTCAATATAAAGCATATAAATGTGAAATTGAATGACAGAAGTTCATGGTGAGCAGAACTTCTCTATCACTAATGCCATACTATTTATATTTCACTTCTTTACTTGATTTCAGTTGGTTCATATTTGTGTTTCAGTCTGTTTAGGGGAGATAAAAAGGGTTCTGTGCAGTGTTGCTGTTTTGATAAGAAATGTAAAGTAGACTAAAATAATAATTACTTGTAATGATAGTAATTTAATAATACCTAAAGAACTTTACCATTTTGATTGAATTGGATTAGATATTCAGGTTCCTAAAACTTGTTTTCTACAAGAACTTTTTAACAATAAAAGAACAACATAAAGAATACGAATAAGGCATGGGAGATTCAAGATATGCCTAAAAAAAGTTGAAAAAATAGTAAGTAGTATTTTGAATTTCCTGATGCAGGTTAGAATAATGCCCAGTGTTACCACATGTTTACTATTGGAAAGCAGAGGGGGTAGACTAAACCTAAACTCCATCACACGCATGTAATTCTCACAATGACATGTGATGTGTGGGTTTGTCTCTGCCTTAGAGAACCTATTGTTGAAGGCAGGAAAGCAATCACATTTACTGGGAAGGACTGTTCTGATGCTAAAGAAAAAGTAATTGCAGTGTAAGCTGGAAAAACGTATAAAAGCTCAACAAACAAGTATTAAGTCAGTTATATTTGTACCTTCTTACACGCTTCTTGTGGAGAGCTTTTATAAAATTACATCTTCATACTGAGTGTTGCTGAATGAATTATGTTCATTAAATTATTTCAGGTTGAAGCATCTTCCCCAAAATTAGCTATGAGTCTTCTTTTAGTATATCCTACATAGCCAAAATAGATGGGCAAAGTAATCCGTTTATGGGTTAATTGGTACTGCTGGTATCATAAGTAGCTTAAATAATGCAAAAAGGTGAGCAATTCTGAGTATTAGAAAAGTAAATAATTTATTTAAATACTGTTTCCTGCATAATCTGTGCAGGGATTGTTAATACAATAAAAAATTGCGTTAAATTTTGGAATAAAAGTGCACATTATGTCTGTGATAGTGGCCAGTGACAAACTTTTAGATGAATAGAGGCATAGAGTGAAGATAAGGTAGTGCATTCACCGTCTTCTGCTCAGTCCTTAATCAGTTTTTCTTTTCCCAGTATTAACTCTTGACACCTCTAGAGTCCTGTGGTGATGTGTTGCATAATTTTCATAGAATCATAGAATATGCTGAGCTGTGAAGGACCCATCAGGATCAACTCCTGGCCCTGCGCAGGACACCCCAAGAGTCACACCATGTCCTGAGAGCATTGACCAAACGCTGCTTGAACTCTGTCAGGCTTGGTGCTGTGACCACTGCCCTGGGGAGCCTGTTCCAGTGCCCAACCAACCTCTGGGTGAAAAACCTTTTCCTAATATCCAACCCAAACCTCCCTGACTCAGCTTCATGCCGTTTCCTAGAGTCCTGTCACTGGTCACAAGAGTGAAGAAATTGGTACCTGCCCCTCCTCTTCCCCTCATGGGGAAGTTATAGACTGCAGTGAGGTCTCCCCTCAGTCTCCTCTTCTCCAGGCTGAACAGACCAAGTACCCTCAGCCACTCCTCATACAGCTTTCACTCCAGGCCCTTCACCATTCTTGTGGCCCTCCTTTGGATGCTCCCTAACAGCTTAATGTCTTTTTTATATTTTGGTGCCCAAAACTGCACTCAGTGGTCGAGGTGAGGCCACCCCAGTGCAGAATAGAGTATTCTCTGGGTTTTGTGAAAGTATTTACTTTTTATATTTAAAGAATTCTTTATACTCCTAAGTTGTTGAGAAACAGTAATTCTTTCTTAATTTCTTAGTTGTTTCCATTTTTTATATACTTTAATCATATTGTCAGTTCAACTGCCTCTTTTTTAAACTCCTTATCTATGTAAGGATTGCTGCTCTTCTCGTAGGATCTTCTCCTTTGTTCTTCCCATCACCTCTCTGTATATCTTCTCTGGTTTGAAGAAGCCTTTTTTGGATAGGCATGTGGCAGAACTGCACGCAGTGTTCAAAATGTGAAAGCTCCATAGATTGATATAGTTGATTAATGACATTTTCTGTTTTGTTCTCTATTCCTTACCAAGTAATTTCTGACTTCTTTTTGCCTTTTCGATTATACATAGCCCTGAACTTTTGTCTTCAGAGAATCAGTGACTACCAGATTTCTTTCTTCTGCAGTTCATGAACTCATTTATATGCAATATTGTGTGTGTATAATTAGGATTATTTTGCCCATATTCATGACTTTGTATCTCTCAACACTTTGTCTTCAGTGAATATCCAGTCACTCTACTTCGTGAGATAAATTTGTAATTTTTCAACCTTATTTCTAATTTCTCTTACCAATTGAAAATTGTGGTTTGTCCAAAAACATTGTGGACATTTTCTAGGCCAGTGTGTGTATGATAAATAGTACAAATCCCTTCATGCACTTTTATAGGATAGCCACTAGTAATGTATCTCTGTTGTGAAAAGTGACCATTTAGCCTTCATCCTGGTATTGTATCTTTCTAACCAGCTACTCATGGATTTTACCAAAGGATTGTTCTTATTGTAATTTAGATTCTTTCAGGGGTTTGGTGAGCAAACTGTTAAAAGCTTTTGCAACTGAAGTGCACTGTACCACTGGGTTGCTTTAAAGCCCCCAGTCTTTTCTTCGTCTGAACCATTTATGTCACTTGTCCACAAATAGAGCAGTAAAATTTGAAACAATAAGTATATAAGAAGCAGATGTTTTATCTTGAGTGCAATAGATCATTGCATTAATTAAAAGAAAAAATTCAGCCCTATTCCTTTAACAACACTATTACAAATTTCATCTCACTTTGTTGATTAATATCTTAGTGATGGTAGTGTCTTGCTGGAACTGTGGAAAGTAGCAGCATCTTGTTTCTCCTTTCTTTGCTTATAGGAGATGAGGCATACTATACAGAAAGGAGAGTACCACTCAGTTTGGAATGGGGCAGCAGGAAGTGAGTGCTTTTGTTTGATCCAAATTAATACGCTTTTCTCACTGTCCCTAAATTAAAATGGAAGGCATATGTTTTTCAGGGCCTGAGTTGATTCCAGTTATCAGCCCTAGTCACCATTTTAAAAAAAAATTTATTTTTACTAACTGTGGTAGTGTCCCATTGTGCCTCATTCTTTGTGCCTGGTGCTTTATAAACACAAAGTCAAAAGGCAAGCTACGTCCAAAAGAGTGCGTTATTTAAGTCAAGACAGGACAGAGAAAATGGATACAGGAAAATAGATGGAAAATGAAGCAGAGGCTGACAATGTAGTAGAAACTTAGCAGTTATTGGAGTTGATTTGTGGGAGGGTTTGAGGGAGAACTCACAGAGAAGGAAGATTTTGAGAAAGTTATTTAGACTTCTAGAAGATTTACGGAGTGATCCCTTCAACTAGAAGGGACTGTACAGGAGAAGATGCACCATTTATGAGTTTCGTAGTGGTATATAAAATGGGGACAGAATGTGATAAAATGTTTATCTTATTGCTTTCCTAGGCTGTTTATATTAAGATTTGTAACAGAACAGAGTAAACAATACCCAAAATTCCACACAAGTTTGCAGGGGAAGTCTGTATGTTTGTCTGCTCTGTATTTTACCTATTTTTACCCAAAGTAACTTGTTGCAATTTCTTGTGTCTTAAAATTCCAACAGTTCCTAGCTAGTCTTGAGATTTTTCTCAATATCAGGATCCTCTTTTCTGAGACATATATAGTACATTCTCTTTCCTCATATAGTGGTGGTAACACTGTTTATGTGATAAGCTGGTCATTTTTGCTTTCCCTTCAAAAGTAATTTCATCCTAGTTAATCATCATGGGAGCTTCCATCGGTTTTATTTTTTACTTTTGTCTGTATCTCTCTTTTCCTTTAAGAAGGAAGAAGTATCAGAGAGTCACTATGAAGTGTCTTTTCCATGAGTGAGGATGATCCAATATTTAAGCATTTTTTTCCCCCAAATTTAATTCAAATCTAGGAGCATGGATGGTGATGTAAGGCACCTTGGTTTTACAAGTTTCTTAAGTCTTGTATAGCTAGAGCCCCCTGGGGATTGAGAGATCCAAGGAATGGATGAGCTGCAGAGACTGCAGCACTGCAACACTTTCAGCAATATCTGAAAACTGCAGATGTAGAAGATGTTATATTCAGCTAAAGTTTACTTGACTAAGTCCAGTGGGTGTTTTTGTTCACAGTACAGAAGTCTGGCTGGTATCACTCTATTCCTGTAACAGTTGTTTCAGATTTGAACTTTTCCCACAAGACCTATTTCCAGAATTAGATTCAGATTGTAAAATACTGTACAGTTGTTACTGTCATTAAAAAAAAAATCTGCTATAGTTGCTTATGGGACCAAAACCAAAAATTAAGGA
Source organism: Sclerurus mexicanus (assembly GCA_013396755.1). Classification (NCBI taxonomy): domain Eukaryota; kingdom Metazoa; phylum Chordata; class Aves; order Passeriformes; family Furnariidae; genus Sclerurus; species Sclerurus mexicanus. The sequence continues at coordinate 392,867 of VWZF01000628.1, read as the reverse complement.
AACAAGAAAATGTTAGTGTAATTTCTTTAAGAAAAGTAGCTGACTTTTATAAAATCTAGGTTCCATGTTGTTGGTGAGGTAAGCAAGAACTCTGGCTTTCCTTGTGAAGGATACAGTTTTTACTGTAAAATAAAGGACATACCCTGTAACAGCAGATGCTCAAGATGTGCACCCTACTGAGATTGGGCTTTTTTGTAATCCCACTGAGTTGCTTGTATCATGTATTTTACCACATCGTGCATTTTCAGATATGGATTAGTATCACTATACTTTTGCTCAGGGTGATTCTCTCTAATAACTTTTCTTTAAAAACCTCTCAAGGAAGAACTGTTATCTTTTCACCAATGCATTATTCAGATGCAAAAGTTCTTGAAGAAAGTGCTGAGCTAGTGAGATTAACAGGGATTAAAGGTTTTGTGAATACAAATAGTACTCACAGGTCCATTGAAGGGCAGGAGAAGGCCACTACAGTTTCCTGGCTTTCGTGAGTGTTCAGGGTTTAGGTAGCTAATTGGATTGACAGGTGGTTAAAAAGAAGATGCTACTTCCAGCCTGTGAAGAGGGAAAGCTTGTGAAGAAAAGCTCCTTCTGCATGCCTTCCTGAAGCATTGCTCTAGGGCTATGTTGTCCTGAAGTCCTCTCCTAAGGTCTGCACAGCCATGAAATAAAGCAAGCCTGATACATGCCTTACAGATGGAGTTTCAGTGATCACACTGTGGATGCTGTCATTGTCACTGTTCAGGTTCTGATTTCAGAACCCAGATAAGTTGGGAATTGTCCAGTTGTTGGCAGGTGTTGGGAGTAGCTCCATGTACCTTCAGCTTAAGGCTAAAGAGAATTGGAAGGGGAGCCATGCATGACTTAGTGTACTCCCACCTGAGGGTGAAGAGGAAAAAAATACATATCCATTTCACATTATCACTTTGATAAGACTCTCCTTGCCAAGGACTTCCATTAAGTTATCCTTGCATTAGGTGATACGTCTTGGATTCCACATTGAATAATATATTACTTATTCATTATAATTAGATATGAAGGAAGGGGGAAATTGAACGATTGAATTTTGTTTTACTTACATTACTTGAATGAAATTTAACTGTCTCTGATATGAATGTTCAGGTAATTATCTAGTATTTCCTCTGCATTTCTGCACCATGAAGTAATAGAGAACCAGGTTTTTTTATCAAATCTACAGCATGAACTAGTGTTGACCGGAAAAGGACTTGACAAGTTCCTCCATTTAATCTCAATAAATTATAATTAAATCAAAATTTAAAAATAAAAGCTGATTTATGAGTTATTTTTGGTGTCCACCAGTGATATTCCAAATTGCAGAATCAGGAGTTAAACTTCATCTACAGGAAGGATGTGACTTACTACTGTTTATCTTCCCCTCTTTCTTACCTGGACTCAGTGATTTTGGAAATCCATAATAATGAGCATGTATGGATGAGGTTTGGTTGCACATCTAAATATATAGTGTAGTACAGAGACCTACAAGTGTCTGCCATCCAGCTGACCATAAGCACATTCCTTCTCAGCATCATTTGCAATCTAGAGTGTGTTCCTTGTGGCTCAAGCAAATGCAGGTGACTCCTGAGCTGGGATAAGCAAAGGCGGAACGCTACTGATTGTCCTGAAGCAGGTTTTTAAGGCAGAGTATTTCATTCGCCCTCAGTCATGGGGACATGCCCTCATGACTGGGGTGGAAGTCTAGCAGCTTATTGAGGGACAAATGTCACCTTTAATATTCTGTGTGCAGTGATCCAGTACCATTCCTGCACTTACTATTTCTACTTGTATTATTAGCAAGGCTTTAGTTTCAAAGGCATTTTGAGCTTTAGTTATGGACTAAGATACTGCTGAGCTTGGTATCACATCGGTACAGAACTCAACCACAGCTCCTACCCAAATGGCTTGTTATCTAGGTGTAAGATAAGAGACAACAGGTAGACAGATGGGGAACGTGAGGAGTCTCAGAGGCAGTACTGATCAGCATAGTGAGCACTAATAGCAGTACTTTGCAAAGTGTGTCTGCAGGCAGTTATTTGAAACAGAATAATGAGATAAGAGTCGGGAGGGTTACAGTAAGCCCCTCCTGTGCAGCATGAGTGGAGACAAATGTGCTTGTTTGAAAATCTGGGGGAGGCTGGTATAAAATTTTTGGCTGTGGTAGGAATCATCTTTCTATAATGAATGAGCCTTAATGAAGAGAAAGGCTTTGAATGTTGGCACAGGTTGGTTATGTGTGATGCAGTTGGCCTCCAAAAGTGGAAGGAAACCTAGATGAGATAATAGGCTCCTGTAACTTCTGGTTGAAGATATGTAAAAGATCTTTTTGGCAGATGAATATGAGATGGATCATTATGTTTTCCACAGAGGAAAAGTCATTGAATTAACAGACAGGACAAGTTCAAAGTCTGTGGAGCAGTTATTTCTCTAAAACCCATACCTTGAAGATACCATACAGAAGGAATCTGGAAAATATAAATTAAGGTTGTAGGGAAGAACTTGGAGAAAGGCTTGATCTAAGACAAAGTCACAGGCCAGGGAAATAAGCCAAATGGTCATGGGATCCAAAGAGGTTTGGACATGTTATTTTGTGATGTAGCTAAGCATAACTCAGAGGGAAACAGTTTAGACTGAAACAGACAGATCTGGAAAAAAGGTGCATGCATCCAAAGCAGTTCTATAGTTTAATGAATGATTATTGTAGTATCAGATTTAAGATCTTGTCTCTGACAGGCCACTCCTGCTGAGAAGGAACTAACGCATGTGACTAGTTCTCCTGAAATCAAGAGTAAAAGAAAATAGTCTTTAGGAATGCAAGTCAATTAAAAATGTTATTTGGGTATGCAATGTGTATTAAGAGCTCAAATATATACTATACAGTGTTATGTAAATAACAGGTAGCTGTGTTATATGGTGTCTCAATGAAACAGCTCCAGACGGTTCTACAAATGTGAAGTGAACGTTGTTACTGACTTGTCGGTTCCAGACATTTATATTTGCATATTTAAACTGATGTAGCCTCTGATACAGGAGCTCACATCACCTTCGTATCCAAGTAGTTCCCTTTAATTCAGTGGCGGTTCCCAAGGCGTAAGGTGCTGTTGACTGTAAATCAGGGCATTGGCATCTATCCCTTCATTATCAGATTGAAAGACATGACAGTAAAATCAATTTAAGGTTCCAGAAATGCAGAAACAAATGTAAATGTTACTTAATAAGGTGATTACAAACTACAATACAGATGTAAACAACATGAGGACGATGTCTGCTTACTGATATTTTTTTTTTATTTCTTTTTTTCCTCATCATTCATTTCCTAAGAAAATTGGCTAAAAAGCGGAAAGAGACATTGAGTAGTACACGGCAGGAAATGACAGTGATGGTGAATTCAATGGATAAAAGCTACACTGAGCAAGGCACCAACTGTGATGAAGCTTTTTCTTTCATGGACACGCACAATCTAAATGGGAGATGTAAGTTTTTTTTCTTTTCTTTTCTTTTTGAAGGTGAAAGAAAGGTGCAAATGGTTTTTAAAATATTCCTCATTACTCAGTCATGGAAAATCCATGGGACCCAGAGTTTCCCACTGTGCAGCACATTACAGTGTCTATTCAAATGAGCAAGACAGTCAGACATCAAGAATAGACTTCTTTAAAAATAATAAGGATAATTGAGCTTTTTTCTGTCCATCCTTTTCTTCTGCAGAAGAGAATGACATCACTGAAACAGTAGTTTTACCTTTCTCCAATCTCTATTATGTTAAAAATTTTGTATTCCTCGTGCTGTCCCAAGTCCTCTGAATGCTTCCCCTTTTCACTTCCTTTTTTTTGTAGGATAAATTTATTTTGGAGTGTTATAACTTAATAATGATGATCTGATTGTCTTATTATTTCCAATTCTAGATTACGCTCTTTCTGTTGCTTGTGCAAAGGAAGAACTCAGTGGAATTATCTGTTCTGCAATTTCATAAGAGATTCTGTAATATCCTGGGTCTTCTTGGATCTATCCTAAGATAAATAAAGTTTGGGATATAAAATTTCCTGTATTAGAATTTTAGTCAAGGTTTCACTCCTATCAGAGGGTTAGCACTAAGCAAAGACCAAAAAAACCAGCAGTTTTTTATAATTGTTAAAACGAATGACTATGTTCAAAAAGTTTCTTTGATTTTGTAGTTCTTAAGGAACCTCAAGATTTTGCCAGTGTATTTTAACATCTTCAGAATTTGTCAAAGATTAAATTTTGTTTCAAGTACTAACAGTCTGCAAGGCCCAACTCCCACTCTTTAATAATATGCTTAAGAATTTATCTTTGATGAGCTCAATTGTACAAACACTCTGTGAGGTTTATACAGTGAGACTTTTCTCAGCAGCGTTATGCTCAGAATTTGCAATGTTAATTTGCATTTGAGTTACTTTTGAAATTGGTTTGAAATAGATCTTGCAAATCAGACTTGCCTTTCTGGTGAGAATATACCCTTGCAGTTAATGAGATTGCTCACTTCTCTGAAGAGATCAAGAGGTTTGACTTCATTTTCCATCATCATGATGTAGTTTTCCATTGGTGTTACTGAATGGTCATAACTACAAAAGAAGCTGCAGTGAGTTCCTGAGACTAAATCCTCTTTATGTAAACCACCTCAAACCTATTTGCAATTACTGGCATAGCAAGTTTTTTATACCACTTGAGGGCTAGAACCTCTAATTAGACTTTCCATAAGAAATGTGGTCACCAGAAGAAGCAGTCTGACAGTCTTTAGGAATAATCTTTGTGTAAGGCATTGTACTCAAGAGATTTAGAACATTCTTACTTCCTACAAAAGTTTATTATCCTGCCTGTTTTCTCTATCAAGCAGGTTTTATTAGCTGCAGCAGCCTTGACCTCAGCTAAGCCCTGCATCCATACCCAAAAGGATATGTACCCAAAAGGAGCACCACTCTCTTCTTTCCATCAAGGAAATGTAATCTCCTCATTTGGGAGATGTAATCAAAGGAAAGTGGTCTTAGATATATTAATTTATAGGGTAAATGATAACTGCCAACGTTATTTAAGCAGCTTTTGAGGTAGCTCCATCTTAACAAGGGCTGGTAACTGTATGCCCCAGAAGATCAACCAAAAAAAAAAAAAGCAGGAGTAATCTCAGTCCTCATCCAGCAGATTCTGCATTTTTCAACTCTATTTGTTTTGTACATTCCTATTACTCCATTTACAGGTATCTGGAATGTGCTTACAATCACTAATCGGACTGTGTAGACAAGCAACTCAGGCTGAATTTGGAAGGAGCTTTGCTTAAAAGCCTTTAATGACTCTGGCTGAAAATCCTGTAAAATGTTGTGATTAACTCGCACCTGTTGAATGTATCTGTGTTTACCATGGTAATTTGCATGATCTTTGTATGCCAGGGGACAAACTGAAGTTTGTTCCATTAGGCTTTCTCATTGTTTTTACAAATGGCTAAATGATTAAATACCAATGCAAGCATTGGTCTGTATTGGTCTGTATATCACTCCCTGGAAACCACTGTTAAACAGAGAGTAATATTCAGAGTAGTAGTATCTCTCTACACATTATCCACCTAACTGAAATCAAATAAAAAGAGAGGTAAAAATAAACTATAGTAGAATATTTTCATACAGTATTTACAGTATTATTAAGAAAACTAACTAATGATCAAAGCTTCTGTCAAAAGCACTTGTTGTCATTGTGATGTCTTTTTTCAAGCATCACTATTCAGTCTAATCTTGTGATTGAAGAAGTATATTTGCCCTCACCAATCAAAAGCTTTCTCCAATGACATTTCTTTTTAGAGAATCAATCAAACTCAATGAGTGATTTCATTCACTAGACGTGCCTGGTTTTCCCTATGCCCTGATTCCAGTGCCAGCAACACAAAAGGATGAACTCTAAGCCAAGTCAATCATATGCTGTATCACTCAGCTTCAGTTGCTGCATATCACTTTGCTATCTCTAACCAGCTTTATTTCTCTTTGCAGCTGTATCTTCACCATCTTCATTTACAATGAAAACTAACACACTGAGCACAACAGTGCCTAATTCTTACTATCCAGGTAACTGATTTTTTCCTTGGTTTCCACCCTGTATAAACCTTTTCATAATAAAAGTGTACATATTTATGTTATTGTACTTCTTGCCATCAAAATTTAATACATATATAAGCAACATACTGGTTTCTTACACTAGCTTTCTGAAAGAAAACTCAGTAACATATATCAATCATTTACTGTTCTCTCTCTTTTTACCTTTTCTGCATTGACCTGCTTATGATGTATGACAGATCCATTTGTGCCAACTGCAATTTTAGGTGAGAACATTTCCCTTTATCAAAGTTTATTGCTGAAGTAATTATGGAAGTTGAAGTTCTTGGAGTACAGAAAGTAGTATGCAAAATGCTGGAGTTTTAAGCTAAGGGAAGGTGTGGTAGACTTGGCTACACTGAGGTGCTTAAGGACAAGTTACCAGGCTTGATTTCTACTGTCATGCTGCAAGTCAGGGAAGAAAAGAGAGAAATAATTTTAACAAGTGGATTCACAAGGAAATGTTTATGCATGTATTTGGAGTGACACAAAAGAATTTGATTATCAAAGCAATTCAAATAGTTTTCCTCCTTTTTTTTTCCTGTTTTACCTCAGGACTGAAGATGTCACTTTTAAATTTTTTTTTTCCTAATTAGACTATTCAGAATACAGAAAATCAGACAAAATGCAGTTTTGGCCATCTACCAGCTATCATGTCTTCTCACAATATGGCAGACTTTCTGATGTGCTTGTCAAAGTGAAGTTTCAGAGGGGAGATGGTATATTGAACAGCAAAATGATAATATGACACTTGAAGAATGTAGTTTATTGTACATCAGGTGTCACAGGAAGGAAATAAAACAGAAGTGTAGGTTAAAAACATACAGTCAAAGTGTAAAACATTTCCACTGGGAGTTTAGGAAAACTTGCTACTGTCCAATGTCAAAATGAGGAAGGTTTCTGCACAGTGATAAATAATAAGCATGAAGAGCTATTGCATTTTCAGTGTTTAAGTAACTCTAACCGCTTTGTGGCTTGTTTTCATTTGCACCTCCTTCCCATGCTAACTTACTAAACAGGGGCACTTTTTTTAAATAATAAGTCAAAATAGAACAGTGCACTGTAGCAAGAATTCAAACTCCAGTGTTAAGCCTATTTCCTAATTTTTCAATTAAATATTTTTCTTCCTCCTCCTTTTTCTTAAATCACTGTAAAAAATATAAGACCCCTTAACTTACTCCTGCCTTTAAACTGTAAGTTAAACAGATTTATGTAAAAGTAGAGTGAAGCATGTAAGAAGCAGAAGTTTAGGAAGGTGATCTTGAAAATTTGTTATTGTGAAAGAATGTTTAGCGCAGGGCATTTCACTGTGATAACTTCCAGAAGGAACTTTGCTGGTTTTATACATTATGTAAATCTGGAAGAAGGTAATGGTAGTGACTGTAACAATGTAATAATCTGCATGCAAATGAAATTTGCAGTGCCTTTTAACTGCCTGTGATGTTAGATTTTTGTGTGTGTTTTAGCATTCATTCAGCGCTTCATCCAGTAGATGTTCTTTCTGACCTTGTGGGTGGGCAAGAAGAAAAGTACTATTAGCAGGAGAAAAACTTTGAGATTTCCTATCTGTGTTATTAAGTTTTAGTTAATGGTTTCTCTGATTGTTTTTGTGATCCTTTTCTATATAACAATGATGGTAAAATTATGTTGGTTTTTTTTCCCCCACAAGAAATAATCTCTAAGCAAGTAATTCAGATATGAGGCAAACACACGCTGGGAAAAATAAATTCTCTGATTTTACTAAGCCTGTAATATCTTTAATTAGTTAGATAGGTATTTTATGGTCTACTACAGGAAACCAGTGCTTACTCATCTCAGAAAATCTTCCAGTTATTTCACTGCATAAAATAAATATTTTTGTAACCTTAAATGTTAAAAATATAACACCATTTTATGAATGGTGCTCCATTTATACCAGCTCTCTCTCCCAGTCTGTGTTTATGACTGTCTGTATGGGAATAGTGTTTTATCTGAGGTGAATCAAATCAGCTATGCTTGAGTTGGTAGAGGAATATAGCTATTAACAAAGTATGCAGGGTTTTAACTGCAACTAATACTTGCTCTTGCTGTCTTCCACTGTCTAAAGAGGTTGTGTTAGACTGCAGGGTCAAACCTGTAGTTAGAACTAAATGAACTTTTCAGTGTGACCTCCTCGGAAGTGTACAAGTCTGGTGAATGATTGAGTTCAGTTTTCAAAATCTACTAGAAATGCCACAACACATTTACTGTTTCCATATATATGTACAACAGGATCTTTGGACTATTCATGTGAATTAGGACCCTCTTATCCAATTTGAAAAAAAATGAAAGACTGCTAATTAGTGGTGAGATCTGTAAATAATGCAATAGGCAACAGTCTGTCTGCTTAGTTTCAGATGAGGAAATTCTCTCCTCTTTGAAGGAAAACTTTCATTATTGGCCTAATAACCTAAGCAAAAGCTGAAATTTAAAAAAAAAAAAAAAAACCAAAAAAAAACCCCAACCACTAAACAAACAAACCCCAAAACAACACTTTGCATAACAGTGGCCAGATTTACAGTGTCTGAGCATGAGTGTAGATCATGTTTGTCTAGTGTCAGCAATGTGCGTAGTATTTCTGAAACTGGAGCATGAAACAAGTCAGCCCAGAAAAGATACTGAGCTGCATTTCCAGATACCTTCCATGCCGGGAGTTTATCTAACTACTAAATAGGTATATTAGTTGATAAGTGTTGTGGGAATGAGTAAGTGGAGAGTAGGACAACTGCAGCTCTAGGAGTATTTAAGCTGGACAAACTTCCCATTGCATATGAACACTGCATCTGGAGGAGCTCACCCTTTGGAAAACTCACAGCCTGAAAAGCTCATGCTACAGTGCTCAGTGGCAAAGTTAAAATCATATATGTGGCTCCCAATGTACCATATAAAGCAAGGATCGAAAGCACTTTGCTTAAAACAACTTAAAAGATAACTCCCAAACAGAGAAAAATAGTATTAATGAAGCTACGAGAGATGAAGTGGAGAGAGGAATATCAGCCTAAAACTAGGGAGCTCACAGGAAAGAGATTCTTAAGTATTAAACTGCTGCTTTCATAGTACAAGACTCTACTATCTGATAACTTTGCCTTCTTCTTAGTTACTAACAGTCTATGTTACAAACAATTTTGCAGTTTGCAAAAAACAGGAAAAAAGTTCAATCCTCAAGTTTTCTAACCTGTTTCTAAAATGTAAATAAGCAAGCCAAAAAATCATGATCAACTTCCTGCACTTTTTTTGTCTTTTGTGTCTTAGCCACCTTGTAGTTTCCAGGTGCCATTTCAGCAGCAACATACTGTACCTACACTTGTATACCACGCTTCATGCCATGCATCCCGAGGTGCTTTGCAGTACAATTTTATATCGTGTTAGAAGAACGTTGTAAAATTTTATGACTAAAAGATGAATCCCTTCGCTCTGTGTTAGATCAGGTTAGCAGCCTGGGAGAAAAAGGAGTGAAATGCCCATACTCATACCCATAAATTTTTCTCTGCTGTTTTTGGTTTAGCTGTAAATGCACAGTTCATATCGTCTCTATGCTTAGTGGGGACCAGATTTCATGTGTCTTAGTGGGAATTGAGAGAACATCAGATCATATGATTCATTGAGCTTTCTGGCTTTAACATCCATTTTCAGTGGTCTAACCAAGACCAGAATCTCACCTTTAAGAAGGTGTGTTACTAGTTTTGGTTTGTACATGGGAATCTTGGGCCTTTTTGTACAGAGACTATGTGGAACTTTCTGCTATAATATATCTTATGAATGTGGAAATATTATTTTAATGCTTCCCTTTCATACAACTTATTTTAGAAAGTAACATTTTTTGATACATGCCATATTTTATAAACATCATACAGATTTAGTATTTTTACTTAGTGTGTAGCCAGTGAGGAATAGTTTGAATAAGTCAAAGCACCACATGTACAGTTTTGGTTAAAATTTAAAAACTCTATAAAATTATTATTTGGGTGAACAGATAAAATATTTATGATGATACTTGAACCTTAGAATTTGGGTTGGGTTTTTTTCTTTTGCCAAGTCTGAACAAATTTTTAGAATCCATCTAAACAGGAAGAAAGTCATATTGCTTCCTTAGGTAGAGTGCACATCTATCTGTTTACTGCTAAGTGTGGGTTTTGATCTCAGTTCCATCTGTGTGAATTGACTCACAGTACCTTGGTTTCAGTAAATCTAATTTATACTGTGAAACTGAGATCAGAATCAGACTCATTTAGGAAATCGTTCTGTAAAGACTAAATTACAAACATAAATTACCTGTAATTATTAATGTAGTACTGTTGCTTATGCCCTGTTTCCTTTTTCTCCTCCTCTTTTTTTCTCCTGATATGTATCTTCTTAAAAGTGCCAATCAATGGTAAGTTGCCCATTTGCCCCATGGAAGAAATGTGGAGGGTTGGGAGAGTATGTGTCTCATAAAAATTTTAACTGGCCCACGGGAGTCTCCTGTTTGTTGGCTTGCATGTCAGCTGACATATAACATTCCATGCCTAATGTGGTGGCTCATGATACACCGTGGTCCTAAAGCATGTTCAGCAGTCGGTCAAGACATTTTTCCTTATCAGATGATCCTTTGCATTTGTCCTCTTGTAGTCTGTCTCCAAATGTTGTGTTCAGATCTACATTTCCATTGCAGTCCTAGCTTGATGAAACCATAAGCCATTTTGTGCATCTTTTTAATTTTGCTCACTCCAAACATTTGCTCTAAATTTGCAGTGTAAAATACAGCACTTCAGTAATCTATGAAGAATACAAGTCCAATTTCATTCCATGGGACTTGTTGAAGTTTCAGAATGAAACTTCTGTGCAGTTTAAAACCAAATGCCTGTGTTTGTTATCAGCTAGTGATATTTAAAACAATATTAGAGTTTGGACTGCTCTGCAATGCTTCCATTGTAGAACTATGGATTTTGCCTCATTCCAATCAGTCTTGCAATTTCCCTGTGTAAACTGCTCCATGGATTTACTGTTCTTCTGGTGTAGCCTTCACAGAAAGAAGCAATGCTGATGGTGTCAGATTTCTGCCATTCCTCTAGAAATCTGTGTAGTTTCTATTTCTTTTAATGAGTGAAAATGAGCCAGTACATTATGAGATGCTCTTTTTCTAGATGAAACCCATACGATGGTCAGTGACACAAGCAGCCTGGTCCAATCCCATACCTACAAGAAGCGAGATCCAGTGGATGTGCCCTACCAGACCGGACAGCTCCATCCAGCAATCCGTGTAGCTGACTTGCTACAGCACATCACCCAGATGAAATGTGCAGAAGGCTACGGATTTAAAGAGGAGTATGAAGTAAGTGTCAGATCTAATGATCTGTTTATTTTGTTTTTTGCACTGTTGGCTGTATCTATCTGCTGCCTGTGTCATAGAACAGGAAAAATAATTACTCAACCAAGTAAGCCAGCTTATGTGTGAGGGAACGTATCGAATGGAAAGGATCACCTCTACAATGAGCAAATTTTCTGATTGTAACCAGCCCGGATGAGGAGGGAGACATAACTTTGCTTGGAAATCTGTTTTTAATTCTAATTGCATAGAGCTGCATATTAAAAAGAATAGGTCCACTAGCATTCTCCCAGAACTTCTCATCTTCTCCTTTTACTATTGAAGAATATAGGTTTTTTTCAAAGTTCTACACCACAGATTGTCTAATTACAGTTACCCTGTAACATGATATAGAAATCAAGTTCTACAAGCATTATTTCTTGGGTTAACAGCATTCGTCATGGAGGGGAAGTGCACAAATCTTCAAGAGAGGCCTGTAGTGCTATAAAATTTGGTTTGTGGTACCTGAAACATTTTAGACTAGCTGGAGGTGGAGGCTCTCTCTAATCTTCATTATTTTCATATCCATTTATAGTCTGGTTTTTTAATTTTTTTTTTCAACTTCTGTTTCTTCACTTCATGCTAGAGTGACCTGTTCCTCCCTGTCATCGTCTTTGTTTTGAATGTCATGGCCATTAAGTCCTGACAAATACTATAGGAATGCAGCAAACTGCACTGTGGATCTTGACCTCCTTGTGAGATGAGTCAGTTTGCTAAGTGAAAGAAACAAAAAACTAGCAGAACTTGTTCTCGTGCCCAAAATGAAGGGTAGTATTATGTGTGATTTTGAAAATATAGCTGTGCTAAAGAGTTTCAGGAATGTGCCTCATCCAAATCATATACTTGAATGAACAGAGACTTACCGACCTGGGTTTCTCATTTAATGCGAGGGAGGATTTGAGACCCTTTTAAATCTGCTTAGGTCAAATATTTTAATTCTTAGGGGATAAGAATAAATGTCCTTTGTCCACTTTTCTCTGCCTTTTAGCTCAGATTTTAAGGAGTTCAGTCTTGTGAATGATTCTCACATACAGAAACGCTCATATGGGCTGATAAGATGTCTGTAGTTCCTTGCAGATTACAATTCAATGGATTTGGACCTACAAAATAAAGTAGCACAAATATATTACTTCACAGAGGGAAGATGCATAAGATTGATCATCAGTTTTGGACTATAAATTGTCAAAGTTTTCAAAGTGTGTGAGAATTTTTGAGATAACTCTGATGGATCAGGTAGGAAGATGCACTGTGTAAGAACTTTTGGGATTTGCTCTGTGGGTAGACTTGAAGCTGTCAACTTTGAATTACTCTGTTAACTTTTAGTACTTCATGTGGACTATGATCCAAGACAGTGTGATTAGATTTAAAAAAAATTGTGCCCTGCTGTGTGCTCTAGAAAGCAAATACGGATCAGCAGCAGCCCACTGCCCCATTTCCAGGAGCAGGCTACACCTGACAAAGCCTGTATCTGCCTCTATATGTGTTAGTGTCCATTTGTCCAGTTGAGAAACCTGTCCCAATTACATTGCATCTCCAACTCGGTACACAGCCCTAAATATTTTTTCCATGGAAACTAGAATGTGAGAAATCAGAGGGTGTAAATGGGTGATATTGTGATGTGATTTTGACACAGCCAGTGAGAAGGAGAATAATAGAGAATCAGTTTTAATTCTGTTTTCTCAAAGTGGAAGCCAGAAAAAAAATAAATCTCATTCTTTTATCTGATGGAAAGAGACGAAGGAGGACAAGCAGCAAAAGTCATTTAAATTACTTCCACCTTGTAGGGCAAGCAACAATTTCTCTTTGGGCATACACATGGGTATGCACTGCCCTAGAGGTTCAATACACCATACTTAAGTTTTAAAGGTAGGAACTAATGTATTCATTGCTGCAGGTCCTTCAGAATGACTAATACAATTCCTAGTACATTGCTGAGTTTTTACAAGTGTGCATACTGCTTGCATTTTAGAAGAGATGGTGTTTTTTTGAACTTCACGCTTTGTCATGCCAACTTCATGGTATAAGAATTGCTTAAATATATAATTGTTTAAACTGGTATTTGTAGTATTAGATTTCCAAAGCCCATGCTTCAGGCCACTTTCAGAGTCACTGAAGACATTTTTTCCCCTAAAACATAGAAAACAATTCATTCCCAGAAGGAGCTAATCACTTGTCAAGTTCCATTTGTGTAACTGACTTAAACAAGTTTGTTCCTGTGAGGTTTTTATGCCACTGTTATTTAAAAATGATAGAATTGAAAATTCTTGTCTTTGGAAAAGATTTGCTCATCAGCCAAAACCTTTTATACCAGCATTAAGCCTAGAGGAAAACTACAATTAATTTATTAAAAAAAAAAAAGACTGTAAAATGGAATTTATAGTGCAACCAATGACATGGCTTTTTAACTACAGCAGATCAAATGATGTTGCTGAGAAACAATTTCCAGGAAAATCACTTAATTTTGAGCTTACCAGGCTGATGAATGGCATCCCATTACAGGCAGTAGGTGTAGTCATGACTAATGCCAGTAGATGCAATACATTAGAGTGCAGTTTGTTAATAGTCTCAGGGAAGGGGAACTTGAAATAGTGAACCTGCATCTGAAAAACTCCTCTTTATATATGGAAATTGTTATAATCAGAATGAACTATAACTAGCCATATCTTTGAGGGGGTTTTTCTGTTGAAATACTACAGTACTGCTGTTTTTCCTCCATGTGCAATTAACAACTGCCCAATATATTCTGGCACTGCTAAGATTGCAAATCTTTTTGTTTACACTGCTGATACTGTCCTCTTTACAAATTTGAACTGAACAATGAAAGAGTTTTTCCTTATATATTATCAGAAGGATAACAGTCCAAATGAAAAAAAAGTAGTTTGACAGGGGATTTGTTTTGAATGAAGTCTCATAGATGTTTTTTGCTCTAACAAGACAGCAGGATTATATAGTCTCACCAGGGAAAGAGTTTGATTCAGGAGAAATTCACACAAGATTCACTCTGAAAATAAATCTGTTGAACTCAACAGAAAGTAAAGTAGCACATTACCCATTAGGAACACTTTGGAGGAGTGCAAGGATATAGAGCACATACTGTCATGCATAGTTTTAAGTGCTTTAAAATAAAAATTAATTGGGGCCACTATTCTCAGTAATTAAGGCTATAGTTCACCCTCTAAGCACATATATGTAGTCTTAAGTCCTAGTGGTGTCATGCATGAGTTCTTGGTGTAACCTAAGTGACACAAAGGATAAAGATTGAAAAATCACCTTTAAGCAGTGTCAGGCTGGTATTTAATCATTCAGTGCTCAGCTCTGCTTTAGGATTTACTTGGGATACTGAGTGTCTGTAACTCCCAGTACATGGGGGCTTGAAGGAACATCCTGCTTTGCAGGATTGTGCCCTTTTGTTCTCCTCCGGCAGGATCAGGCCCTGGCTCCTGGCTGGAGCATCCCATCCTGTGCCTGGCTGTGCCTGTAGAACCAGAGCAAATGCAGACGTGTCCTTCCTGAGCACACACCCATAGCGAGTTCACTGCCCACTTTCCACTGTGTGTCTCGGGTTTGAAAAGAGCCTAGATACAGTTCTGTGAGCGGTGGGCTCAAATGCAGACCTTCATTTGTGGCCAAGTGGAGTGTGAATGATTGGGATTGCACAGAAATCCTTGAACTTGGGGAGATTTCCACACAGCTAGGCTGCAGTGGATCTCTAACATCCTTTCTATCTCCTGCCACAGCCTTAAGAAAGGGGAGATTTTAGGTCAGTTCCAGCAGTGTTAGACTGACGGGATAACATTGGCCTGATTTCCCATGCACCGCTACACTAATTGTGGGTTCTTTAAGCTGTTCCCCAATGCTACAGCATGGAACAACTTTTACTGATCATGAAGAAAGCTCCTTTCTCATCATCTTTCTGCATTAAAGAAACAAAAGAAATAGAAAAAGAGAGAAAAGTGGTCTTCAAAATGCATCACTTCTTCTTTCTTACACCTGCACCTCTTAGTTTTTAGACTCCCTGGTATCACACTTTTTTACACTCTATCCTTTCTCAAGAACGTATATCTGTCAAAAGGCCATGAATCCACAGAATCCAAGAAATGAGTTCACCTCCCTCCTAAATACATGGACTAGGCTACTGGAGGCCAGCATAGCTTGGCATAGCTAGGCAGAAACAGAGAAATCCAACAGAATCTTATAATTTCAGATATGTTTTATTTTTAACCCTATTTTTGGATCAACTTAAATTGGTACCTCCTCAGTGTAAATTGGTTCTTTGCCAAATTAAGGCTAGTTGACATAAGACAGTTTCAAATCGATTTCAGAGTGTCCACACAGGAGCTTGGACTGGTTTAACAGAATTGATTTTAAAACACACCTTTAATTAAACCACTGCAACTTTGTGTAGATAAAGCCTTGCAAAATCAATTTCACATTATGTTCCATGACAAGGAGTTCTGAGCTTCCATTATCTCAAAACCAGAGGTTCCTTTGAAAAGCCAAGATTTGAAAAGGGTATCCTGCTCAGATCAGCCTCACTTACTGTCGCTAACAGGACTGGGTCAATAAGAGAGTTTAAAAAAAGGTTTTCTCCATGTAGCTTTATCTTTGAAGCCCCCCCCCCCCCCACTGTCTCTCTTGTCTTCATTCTCCTCCCCTTCTGTTGAACACATCCTTTCTCAAGGTTTTGTGGCAGTTAACTATTTCAGTCAGGAAATTATTTTATACTTTTGTCATTAAACCAATACTATTTCCAATAGAGTAAAGTTATATATAATCAAGATAAACTGCACTGACTTTGTCCCTTTTGTGCTGCATGGTCTCCACTCTGATGTGTTGCACCAACGTGACTGTATTAATGTCTAAATCATCACAGTTAAACAGATGAATGCAGGCTCAGAGTGCCTGTCAAGGTTGGGAACATGAAATATATTTTCTAATGTGTGTAAAACAATTCATTTGTTTAGCACTTCTTAGCACCTATTATAGATTGGTAGAAATATTTAAAAATAGTTTATCTGGCCATAGTCATTGTTCAGTTATACCTTGGGGGATTGTGGTCAAAGGTCATCATAAAAAAATGAATAATTCGAAGAGGATTTGGAGGTGAGTGTTGAGAATAATTGAGGGTATGAAAAATTCTGTCTTCATAGCAGTATATTCATTGGAATGGAGCTTCAGAAGGTATGTTAATGTATATGTGCTAAGGTGGATAGGCTAATAGTCAATAGAAAACAGGTTTTTCACTGGCCAGTGGGTTATCTGGGGTAAATGCAAAATGGTTTTAAGAAGCAAAATAGGGGAAAAAAATTTTTCTAAAATGTTACTTTTCTAAATCCAGTAAAAATACAGATCCTTGTTTTGGGGGGGCAGAAAGTATGGCAGGCAAGCACAAAATTTTTTATGGAGGAATTCTGCCCCATAGGTGCCTGCTTAAGGTTTTTGGGTTTTTCAGGCCATTGTTAGATTACTATCTGACTTAGGAAAGAAGTCTGATATAATTTCCATTTTCTGGAAATTCCATTTGCTGTCATGCAAAGCCATAACAGACTAGAATTCTGTCACTCAAACCCAGTCTCCAGTATCATCTTTTCTTTTTCTGTGCTTCTGGGGCTCTGCTTTGAAATCTTGAAAACAGTAGGGAAAAATAAGTATATTTTTATGTCATGTTAATATAACTACTGGTAGGACCCAGCTGGTGCTGGTTTTTCCTGCATATTCCTTGTGACTGCAACTAATCTTTCTCACTTCCAACCTGTACGTTATCGTACCTTTTTCTCAGATTTTATTTGATATTCTGCAACACCAGCTGAGACAGTCAATACTGCAATCAGTACAGGTTATTTCTTATCCCACAAGGCACAAATTACAGAGAAAACAGAAAGACTCTGGAACATTGGGTGCGAAGGGGGGCATTAGTCCACTGTGTAAGTACAGGAAGGACAACATCTGTGTCCTCAAGAACCCAGAGCAGGTAACTTTTCCTCTCTTTATATTTTTGTAATAATGACAAAAATTCTAATTAGAGATTATAAACGTAACAAAGATAGAAATAGAAGTAAAATAGTGGGAACTTGTCCTGTGAAAATAGTGTGGGAAATTGCTTGAAATATTCAGCTATAGAGATCAGCACTATTATTTTGTTTTCAAGTTTCGTCTGTTTAGATAGGACTCAAAACAGTCACCTGAATGCCCAGCTGAATCTTCAGTCTTTAATACTGGAAAGTTGCAGTGATGTGATGATAGGCATATATTACTATAGAAGTGTTCTGGCATGTACAGTGAAGGAGACCTTCAACTAAAGGGGGCATAAAGGTCCTTTACATGAGGCAGATATTCCTCCTTTATCAAAGGACTGTGTTCAGACATACCCAGTTTCTTTAAATTGCCATGAGATCTGCAACAGCAGTCCAGGAATCCCAGGTAACTTTTTCCGGCTCAGGATTATCCCAGGCTCTTGGACACCGGAAGGCTTGGCACTGGGGAGATCATATCTAGGGAGGCCTAAAGTAATAGTGAAAATGAGCAACTGCCATATCCACAAAGCATGTTCTGGTTTGGAAATCCTGAGGTACTCCAGATCAATAGCAGATTGTTGAAAAAAAGTAATCCCAAACCTGAAACTACATTCACTAGGGAATAGCCTATGTTGTTAGTGACACAGCTTCCCAGTATATGCAGTATCCATTCAATTCTTTAATAAGTCCCATAGTAGAATGGATGACTTCCAGTTGTTGATCAGCAGGAATCAGTTGTCAATACGTTTAACTGTATGGCAGTTAATGGCAATTTATTTGAGACCTTTTTCAGTTCAGAGGAGGGACGCTTATTTTGCTGAATGTCTGTTGGTGTGTCAGTGAGTTTTATGTTATTCTAAACCATCCTTAATAGCCCTGAACTTATCTTTTTACCAGATTTCAAATGTATGAGAAATGCTGTCACAATGCTTAATATCATTCACATTGCACTGCCTTATGCCACAGTGTGGTTAACTGCCCAGTGGTTAAGGTGTCCCAGGACTTTCTAAATCACTCTGTTTTCCACTCCCACTCTTCCTAAATGCATTCTCCTTCAATTTAAATAAAAGTGCATGTATATGCAGAAACAGCTCTCTATTTTTTTTTGTTTGAGCAGGTTTAATTATAATTTATTCTTATCACAGGAAATAGATTTAGGCAGGTCATGGCTTCTTTAGAAAGGCTCTGTGCTTTTAGCAGTTTGAATAGCAAAATTGCAGAGGTGTATAGACTAGAATGCTTCCAGTATCCTTAGGATTACTCTCAGTGAGGTGTAGGCAGCTGTTTGCTCATGCTTTGATTCAGCTATTTTTGGTACTGATCAGTGTATGATTTACTTGGATATGTACCTCTTGTTTTCTTCATCTCAGTAGCCTAAACAGTCTGAACTGTATATGATCTCAGGCAGCAAGGACAGCTAACAAGAATAAGGATGGGTAATTCAGCCCAATGTTTCTTTTCATGTAAGTCTACTAGTCTCAGTCTTCTGTGTAAAGTTTAGACTGTGTCCTGAGGAAAGTGTGGTTGCTTTTAAGTGCATCTTTCATGACCATTGTATCCCGTTCAGCAGTTAAAACAGAGACTGGTGTTATTGATCCCCTCAGGCAAATGTTGGTCCCCTCAAAAGTCGTGAGTTATAGATTCTTAAGCTGATTCATTGAACAGATAAACCAAGTGCAGGTTGCTCTTGTGTAGGAACTCTGACAGTTAATTCAGTCATTCTCTGCATCTACTGAGTCTGGTAGTCCTGGTGCCTGCAGTGGCAAACATATGAATGAGTGCTAAATATATCAGCGATAAAAACTGTGCTGTAACATGTCATTTCTCATGGTCCTGAAGATGCCCTGGGAGTCTTTTCCATGTTCACATATTTAGCAGACATTCATTTCATATTTCATAGATGAACTGAAAATCTGAAAGTAATTTAAAGCATGATAAGCACCTCTTAATGTTATTCCTGATTCTTAATGAGTGAGTCTGCTTAAGCATTTAAAATGGAATAATTTTAGCTGTTGTATGCAGTTTTGTGGATACGCTTCTGGCCCTTAATTATCCCCTGGTAATAAAGTTTCAATTTAGTTTAGAAAGTTGTTTTCCATCTTGAGTCCAGCTGCAACAGTAGTCTTTCAAAACTTGTTTTAATCTTGATCCCTTTTTCCTGACCTATGACTCCATCATTAGGATCTTTCATTCTCTAAAGACACTGGAAAATTTTTCTCGATTTATTCTCCAAAGATTTGTGGGTGTGTACAATGTAAAAATGGAGCAATAAAAGAAATAGCTTTCAAGTTTCAGTGATTGTTGTCAACTTGGTACTAAGCAGATCTTTGGAAATCCTGTATGCACATCTGATAAGTCCAAGTAATTAACACAGGGCTTATATCATTTTAATGGGAATAATTAACCCTTTCTATCTTACTGCTTCCTTATGTTTGGATGTACGCAGAAGTATATTCTTGTTCTTTTAATAACCAACACGCACACATCACTCCACTACTGTAGCATGTGGAATCTGTTGCACCATTATTCTCCAGCCAGTCTTGTCTTCATCCCCTTTGACAGACATGGGCTGAGAAGCAGTCAAACTGTACTCAGAGTATAATTGACTCTGGTTGTCTGTTAGTCAAGTCACTTTTTCTGACTGGTATTGCTACTATGCTTTTGCTAGTGTCAGATCTATGCTTTCTCTGTACCTATTGAAATTAGGGTTTAGTTTCAGATTTAGCCAATCTGTGCATCATTATGGGCTATTGAACACCACAGTAGGAAACTAAATGGGGCCACTGAACTTCATTTCAGTCATAATGTGAGCTTCCAGAGGGAAATCTGCAAGAATGGCTTTAATGCTCACAGCAGTAAGGTCATAGGTTAATCATTCTAAATGCTAGTGACAAGTATGATTTGAAAGAAAGAAAAGGTTTTGAAACATTGCAGGCTATATGCTGCATATTTGTACCAGCCTGACTTATTAATTATTCAAATAAGACATTGAATATTTGATCAGAATCTGTAATCCCTTCTTCAGTTAACGTATTATTTACTTTTGAAAACTGCTGATGTACTGTACTTTTCCCATTGCACCTGCAAAAATGAATTGGTCCAATTTATGTGCACAGAATAATATATGGTGCTTAAATGTTCAAGATATTATTCATTACTTCCTACTCATATAAACCTCCTTACCTTCTTCATATTTTATTAGTGCCCTTTAAAAAGACATAAAAAATCAGTCATGTAGTTATTTCATTTTAAATTATGCAAATGATGCTAAATGCAATTATAATCTATTTTTTTATTAATTATATATGCACCCTACGTGTTTTCTATAGATTGCAGTTATTCACTACAAATTATAAGGCATTTTAGTCCATTGGTGGTCTCATGACCAGAGCATTATTACTGGCTGTTTGTAAAATGAGAGGAACACTTTTCAAGTCAAATTAGCATAATTTGGCTATTGGCTTTTCATTTAGCATCAGTTTATCCAGAGAATACATAAAATACACAGTATTTTCTATAATGCATTTGTTTTAAATAAGTTAAAGTAACCATCATAAATTTTTCAGGAAATGAAAATTTGTATTCTTTTGTAGCCTGTGGCTCAGCGTATCTTTTAAGACGTTTTCTAACTGGAATACAAGATTTCTTCTTGCATGGTTTCTGTAGTACTTCAGTAACTGTCCTGTCAGTGGAACATATGATCATCATTTTCTAGCAGGAATGATAATTTTGTTGCAACATACTGATTTGATGAGCCCAGAAGAGTCTGGTGGAAGTGTTAAGGCCACTGAAAATCTGCCAGGATGTTGCTGGTTTCCTGCCATTGGCTCTGTCTCAGTGTGATAGCTGCTCCCCAGTTACCCTTCATGCAGGATCTCAGTGATGCCACTGCCTGCACTATTGTGGGGCTGTGATATTCTGTAACTGCTTGGCTCTGTGTCTTATTAATTAGCAGTTACGTCGCCCTGGGTCCTCAGCAAGTCATCTGAGAGGTGCAGAGGACATATCCTGCCAAACAGCCATGAGAAGATGCAGGCATCTTGGTCAGGCAAAGATTAGCAGGGTTACTATGGGGAGAAAATTGGCCTCCAGGCCAAAGCTGATGGAAGTCTGGAGTACCCATGGAAACAAAGCAGCTCAGGAGGTGAGCAGAAAGAAAACCAGGCTGCCTTTGGGGACATGTGAAATACTGTTAGTGAGAGTCAGTATTTCAGAAATTACATGATGGCAGCATCAACCATGTAAAACTATTGGAGTTACTGGGTTTGCAACTCAGTTCAAGACTGGTGAGAATTCATAATATTGACAATTCTTCACTAGACAGAAACAGCAGATCAAGTCACTCAGCATAAATCCACACACAAGAGCTGAAAGGTTTAGGTTTATAGCACAATTTGGATGCCAAGGGAAGACTTTGAGCATGCGTTTAAGTCCAGTTGGTTTTAAAGGGATTGTTTTGAAGTTGCTTTTAATATACATTCTTTCCTGTTTTACATTTTAACATTCACGTGAATGGAAGCAGCACCAGGGACATCAGACACATAATAGTTTAGACATGTTCATATAATGCTGTCGAAGCTTGAATATCCATCCGTAAAAATGGTGTGGTTTCTTCCCCTTAAGAACTTAAAAAGATTCATGACTGACAGCACTTTGCTTTGGTCTGTGGAAAAAATAAATGTAAGGTTAAAATCAGCTGAGCTTAGTTTTTACTCATCTAGCTTTAAGGTGCTTGCCTGTGCAATAATAACTGTTCTTAATATATATCAGAAAAGAAGCTCTTACATCTACAGGAGAGAGGTCTTACATCTACAGGAGAGAGGTCTAAGTCTCTAAGAGACAGGCTATCTCTGCTCTTACACCACATACGAAAGGGAATAAAAAGAAGTTAGGACCTTCCTTGATGCACAGGCTCGGGCTCTTCAGAAGCAGACATAGCTGTGGCTGCCTTCAGCTAGCAAAGGGATCCTGCAGAAAAGGAGAAATAGGCTCTTTTTAGTGAAATTGTAGATTTTTGTCTCTGTCCTATGCATACAGCAACAGTGTTCCCATCTGAGTAGAATGCCTCCTACTGGTTACTCTGGGATGTTGGAAGCATTCGTGCAGTGCAGTTTTGCTTCCTGAAGTAAACATAAAGTTTTAGGTTAATTTGGGAGAAAACAACAGGAGTACTTTGCCTTTGATGCTTAAATACTTGGCTGTATCACAGAGCTTAGAGTTTTTATGTGAGATAATATTATCATTCAGATTGTAAATACCTTCACATGAGCAATGTCTGTGCTTTTCCTCACCAAGAATGATGGACAAACAACAAACTTCCAGTATGACATAACAAATGTTAGAAAGGTAGGTCCGATCCTGTATCCTCTACTCAGGAAAGAACAGTAAAAGCATCCACCTCCAACTCCATATGAATAGGTAGAAAAGAACTAGGAAGTAGAGGAGACTTACATAGATGGGGAAAAGCTTGTAGTGCAAAGCTCATTTTTAGATTTTTCACATCCTTCCCTGACCCTCTGAACCTAAGCATGACTGTCAAGTTGAGACACATGCTTTTTAATCTTGAGAGAGGCTGTATGCAACAGTTCTTCAGCCTTTTGTGATCCCAGTATTGTTCTTCCCCGTGCGTGCTGTCAACCATTAGTCATTGCCAGAACACTTTAGTGTATTGTTAGCTTGAAGAGTATTTTAGAACATCGTCCACTGCAATTAGGCTGTGATACCTGCTGAGCTTTTGTTCACTTAGCCTTAATTTTTGTCTGTGGATGTTTCTATTTGTGGTTGGTGTCTCTGGTCAAGCTGGACAAAAAAACTACAGTAAAACTGCATTTTCAGTTTGTAGTTTTGCTCATTCACACATTCATACTTCAGCTCCAACTTTTATGCTCTGTGTAACACTGCTGTACACAGCTTCTCTAAGGTTGGCATAAACTTTACATAAACTATGTAAAGGTTATATGAGTAAGGAGATCCTTAAAGTGACACAAGCCACTTTATCAGCTCCAGTACCAAGTCTCTACCTTCTTTCCAGGATAGTGAAATATCACTCATTCCTGGCTGCTGTAATACATACTCCCTTAGGAAATTCTGAGTTGTGCCAGAGATCAGTGTTACTTCTGCAATGCTAACAGCAATTATTCATTATTCCTTATATTACAGGGAATTGGGAGCACCCAACAAAGCTATTAAGCAGCAGGTTTGAAGTGAACAAAAGGAAGTATTTTTCACACAGCACATAATTATATCGTGGAGCTCATTGCCTCAAGATGCTGTGAAGCCAAAATTATAAATGGGTTAAAAAATGGGCTAGACAAATTCATTATTAAACACAATGGCTGTGTGCAGTCTCTGGCTGAGGAAGAGATTGCTCAGAAAAGCCATTGATTGCTAGAAGCTAAAAGGGTATGCTGGGGAAAGATTCACTCTCTGTTTGCTCCATTCTTCATACTTTCTTTGTAAACATCTGCTACTGGTTCTGTTGTGGAAAAATGAATCGGTTGTACAGACCTCTGGTTTGACCCAGTATGGCTGTTAACACACATAAAGAGGAAGAAAATAAATCAATACTCCTGTATATACAAAGCAAACAATGTGATGGGAAATGGTAATTCTTTTTTTTTTTTGCATACCAGTAGTCGGTTTCATAGACCTAACTTCACTTCAGTTTATAAAGAACACAAATTGCTCTTTAAGTCAGTTAGCATTCTCAGTGTTTTCTAGTACTTTTACTTTAGTAGCTGTTTCCCTGGCCCACTATCTTGCTGTTGGACTGCAGGACTGCTGTGGACTGGGGCTGCAGGTTAATGATGCTGTAAATGGAAAGAATAAAAAGAAATTCAGTTGCAAAATCTTCCAAATGCATGTAGTTGCTATGCTAAAGCCTAGTCCTTTAGCCTTTATTCTGACTAGTGCTTTATTCTACAAAGAACCTTGCGTCCATTAATTAGACCCTTTCAAGAGAGTTGTATTATTTACAGTGCCTTGAGGTAGTGGAATTAAACTTCTAGTGTGGGCAATAAACCACTTCTTGTGTTTTAGAGAGCAAAAGGGGTATGGTTGTATGAATTCTGAAATTAAACAGGTTGAGCTCTCAAACAACATCAAAGCATTTGTTTTGGTTTTGCAATTGGAAAAACATTTCAAAGCAGTGCAAACTTGGTGTCCTGCTGCTTTCCTAGTAGATTTATAAATGTTTCAGTGTTACCAATGACTTTTTAATTGTCTCTTCTTTTACAGCATCACCAGCTTGAATTTTGCATTTTGATGTTACATTGTTTATCAAGTCTATAGAACCGGCAGTAGCTAAAACATACAGATGCACAGCATTTGTGTTTATTTTACTGGTATTTACTAAGCACGTGTATTTCTGGCACACAAAGAAAGCTAAAAAAGCCATGCTATCTGCAGCATTTAGGGCTTCTCTAAAGTTTAACTCTTTTGTGGGTTGCTTTTTATTTCTTGTTACTGAGACTATATGTTTGTTATTTTTGGTGACATTTTTTAAAGACACTGTAATCATGTCATAAAGACACTATAATTGTAAACGCCAGTCGATATTTAAACATCACTGAGGTAGAAGGACAACCTGGTTGGAAAGCAAATGTCTTTCCTTTTGACATAACTAGGAGTATGTTTTCTTTAACTGAGTTATACTGCGGTGGAATTGCCTTAAATATCTTAGAGGGGATGAGGTTGAATCTTTCTAAAACAGTCCTTTTCCAAGGCCATTGCCACCTCCTTTTGAGCATAGCAGGGAGGACAGTGGATGGGGAGCCTCCTCCCTAACACAAGGAAAAGTGAGGAGCAGGAGGTGTATTACATTCCTGCTTTACTGTTTTCAGCTATCAGCACTCTTCTTTTTCCTCCAGAGAAACAGTGGAGATATCCTGACTGGGGAGGTCAGGGTGTGGAAACAGCTGTGGGAAGGAGTTACACTAGGGTAGTAATTCTGTGGTTTTGGGATTGAGGGAGGAAAATACTGGCTTTTTTATGCGTAGTATTTCCCCCAATTTGTGGTTTAGCAAGTGCCAAAATCACTGGAAACCTGACTAGTCTGGAAGTGTAATAATAACATGATTATTTTGGTGTCATGGATATTTTCATAGTGCTACCCATATGACTGTTTTAGTATGGAGGAGCAGTGTGTTGGAGTACTCAAGCTTAGTAGTGCAATAATATAAAAAAAATAAAAAAGTTTGCATTCCTCTCTTATTTTCATGCAGAAAAAGGAAAATAAATACACTACAGAAAATACTATTTTGAGTGTCACTAATACGTACCACATTTTAAAAATCTGAAATGCATGTGCATAAAGCGGGGAAGTACTCCATTTGTCTTACAGTTCTGCCCATGCCTGGAAAAGTTTCAGCATCTTCTAATGAAAAATAGAAAAATTATCTTGGATTATGCTAGAATTCAAGTTTTATCTGTTTAACAGATGCTTAAGTTTAACAATTCAAGTTTAACAATTTTAGTTGCCAGCTGTTACGACTACAGTGAAGCTACAGGGAACAGTAACTTCCAAATTCAGCTATCTAATACGAAAAAAGCAAACTGTGCTTTTTTGGAGTATTGTCTGAGATATACTTTTAAATACATACTTATGGAACTAAGATTCAGTTTAGAGATTGGCTTAGGGCAAGGTAGGGAGCCAGGGTGGGACATGGGATGATCATGTTACATTGACAGATTTGCACTAAATCCAGGCACCTTACAGCTACTAAAAGGTTTCTCTAGGAAACCTAATTGTTGTCAGCAGTGGACATTTTGTGAACATTTGTGGACATTTTGCACAGATGGTCCATAGTACTAGGAATAATATCTGTGTATTATATCAAAGGATGGGAAGAGGGGTGTGGTTAATGAGGTGTTATTGTACTGTAAGTGTGGGAAAGAAAGAGAGTTTAAGGTTCACTGAGCCTGAATTAGCTTTGTTGTCTTTTAATATCATACCACCTTTTACTAATTTGACTGGTTTTACCATCCCACTGTCCCATCCCAGGAGCTTGTTTTGTTTTGGATGTCAAATCTTTTCTTGTAACTTCGGTAGCTCCAGGAAATTTTTAGTTTTGCGACAATTTGAGCTGAAACCTAACTTTAAAAACTACTATGTTCCTTATCCAGCAAATCACTAGTATCAGAAAGGTATCCTAATCATGGAGCTGACCAGGTTAGAATTTTAGTTCCACAATCTGCATTCAGAGGACTCCTGTATCCAGCATTCTTTCTCTTCAGCTGGGGGAACTGAGGTTGCTTAGCCTGGAGAAAAGAAGGCTGAGGGGAAACCTTATTGCTTTCTACAACCACCTGAAAGGAGGTTGTAACAAGGTGGGGATCATTGTCTTCTCCCAGGTAAAAAGCGACCAGAGAAGAGGAAACAGCCTCAAATTGTGCCAGGGGAGGTTTGGATTCAATATTAGGAAAAATTTCTTCACGAAAAGGGTTGTCGGGCGTTAGAACAGGTTGCCCAGGGCAGAGATGAATCTGCCATCCCTGGACGTATTTAAAAGTTTAGACATACATTTAAGGACATGGTTTAGTGGTAGACTCAGCAGTGCTGGGTTAATGGTCGGAAGCAAGATCTTAGGGGTCTTTTCCAAGATAAATGATTCTGTGATTGGTGAGGGTGCACTCTGCCTCATCACCCGGGTCATTAATGAAAATCTTGAATCTACTGACCTCTCTAACACTCCAGCTGTTTACTCCTTAATATATGTCCCCACTAGTACTCCCACTCTGGTCCCCACTGAGCTGACATCTCTCAGTCTCAAAGCAGTTAAGTCTTTCCCTATAGTTTAAACGGGTGTTTCTCAAAGTTGGAACTTCCACCAAATGTCAGGACTGTAACATTTCAGTGCCAAGTAACTCTTGTCCATCTGACTCACTCTTCATCATTTTATGTTGTTCCATTTGCAGACTTTGGCACATAGAGTTTAATAATACTTTTAATAAGAAATCTAATAAATATAGATTATTTTAAACAACTTGTAATTGGCTTAATGAGAGACAGATGCCTGGAATCTTGGTATTGTCTTGAAGGGAAATATTTATATAGAGACTCAAATTTTTAAAAGTTTTGTTTTATAGAGGGATGCAGAGAATAAAGGCATCTGCTGCTTTTCAACAGAGCTTTTATAATGTTGGCTTGCTTCAATTAGCTTGAGTGCAGTATTCTACTGGAAGGAAATGTAGAATAAAAATGTAGAGTGGCAATGTATATAATCTTGAAATGTCCACAGAGAGATGATAAATTGCTGTATTTTGCTCAGTTTATCCAAAAAAAGGAAATGAAGAAGCAGATTGCAAAACCCAGAATTATACATTGTCATTAAACCTCAATCTTCATTACTGAAGAATTGCTTTGATACTCACCCAGATCAGAATCTGAACAAAAGAGTAGCTAGGTGACGTGTTCACAAGGGTCCTGTATATCAGGAACAAATCCACAGAATAATGTCATGAGTGTGATCTAAGTGCAGAACTATGATTGCTCCTTGTCTATTTTTAAAGCTGTGAATATGAACAGTATTTTACATTGGTTTTTTCCTTTGTGACTAACGCCTTACTTGTTTGCTAAGTTTCTTATTTCATAATCTCTTTGTGTTAACATAGACTTCATAACTTTTCTGTTAGCTCCCTTACTCCATAAAAAACTCTCTTTTCATGTCCTCACCATATTGTTCTTTAGTAAAAAGACTGTCCTGTCAAACAGTATCACTTTTCTTTCCTTTTTTTTTTGCTGGAGTCTGTTTTCTTTTTTTACCATTTGGGTCATTATTTTACTAAACTGTGCTGTCACTTGTACATAGCAATTGTGAACGAACTAGAAGAGACATCCGTGTTGCATACCTGCCCAGTAAGTAACTGGTGACGCTCAAATTCTCATCTTCATCATTATGGCTGGAGATTGATTTTTTTTCTGTTAGTTAGTCCGATACTTAGTTCACTTGGAGAACATATTATCTGAGTGTAGCTGTGTGAGTGATATGAGGGAAGAAGAGGCATTTGCACTAGGACATTCAGAGATCTCCATTGTACTGCACAAGGTTGGTACAAGTTCAGAAAACTTCTCAAGGCTCTTTGAATGTTAGTTCTCAGGCATCAGGAGTTGTAATCATGCTAGTTGATTACATGGAAAGAGAACTGGACAATGCAAATGTCCATCAATAAGCTGCTGTACACGCCATAGTGAAACTGTCAGTTGTGTATTGTATTTTTCTGTTGAGAAAATATTAGTACCATATAACTGATGCTAATGATGCAGAAGTGGTCTGCAAATGTCAGCATTTAGAAACAGCAACTGCTTTTGGCCCTCCCTCATTGTTAACTTCCACAAAGTACTTCCTCTACACATTGCCCATTAGCTGAGCCTTGGTCATTTAAATAGCCTTGATTCCATGTATTATATACCTAAGTAAACTGTCTGGTTTTAAGCCTGGTTGATAAATTGCTGCAGGGATACCTCTCCTGGAATGAGAAAGTGCTGTATATACACTTCAATATCAAAATAAGGCAATTCAGGTTGGTAAGCTGCTGCTCTTCATTAGTGTGCCTAAGCAGACACTCTTTGTTCCAACAAGTAGTCTTGGGGCTGTATTGAAGTGCTGCTGTGTGTCAGTATACAGTGAGCAAACTAAAAATAATTAGGTAAACAATTGACAGCAATACTTGTCATCATTGTCAATCCCATTACTACCTCTACTATTTTTATGCTGATTATATGCTCTTAAATACTCAGTATTATTCTTTCAGTGGTTTCTCAGAGAGATGGGGAATTGTCTAAGACAGGCACCATTTTTTTCGGAGTTTTTACCCACCCACTCCTTTCCAGTAAGTGTGCAGTTGTCCAAAAGGAAGATGATGGACAGGAAGCAATTATAGGGGAAGAGCTTGTGGAGGGATGTCTGGGAAAAGGAAACATAACTTTAAAAACCAGAGCCCGGAGTTTTGAATAGTGAAGTAGGGGGAGCTCCTGTTGCTGTGAAAGTACTCAGGGGCTCTACTGTGACACATTACTGCTCTCCTCCACGCAGTGTAGGTTCAGGCACTGGATGCCAGCCAGGAAAAGCAGTAAGTATACATGTAGCTTTAGATAGGAGATCTCTTTCTTTAGGACAAGGAAAATTCTGGGCTAAAAGTCAAGCCTAAAGGAATGACTAATTGACTTTATATATACTAGCAAATAGTGTATTTGCAAACAAGCAAAGCAGACACTGAGGCACCAAAGGTTCCCGTTAAGATCAAAAAATGTAATGAACCAGCACAATTAAGTGCTGTCTTTATATTTGAAAGGACACTACAAGTAGACCCTTATCTATTTTAGCATACCCTACTGCTCTTACTTCCCTCAAAAAGTACTCTGTTATCCACTGGGAAAAACAAAAGTGTGCAAAATATTTGTGTTCCATCTGTGCACGCTAGTGTACTCTGGCTTTTATCTTATAGTTGAATGTGATGTCAGTGTCGCCCTGTAGCAGAATTAAAATCTTATTATGTGAGCTTTGTTTCTTTCTTATCTTCTATGCAAAATATATTAACTAGAGCAGCCTAGATACACTCATGGAAGCCCTCGAGGCTCACTTAGTGAGCCAAATCTGAGGGATGCTTTATCACTTCTGAAAGGTTAGATCAGCTGCGTGTATATTACAGCTTGGATGAAGATAGGGGAGGAGTTTGTTCACTTTTCAAGTTCAACATTTGTGTGCTTTTGTTTCATGTTTCCACATGCATTTTCTGTTGCTTCAGGGAATTCTATTACATTTGAGGTTTTTTTCAAATTTTGTGGTTCTAAATCACAAATAGCTTGTCTTTACAGGAGATTTGAAGATCTTATCAGGTTTTCTGTGCTTGGATTAGCTGATAATTTAGAATCAGGCAGTTCTTATGAATTTTGAGCTCAGAGCACTGTCTCAATTACAATGATGTATTCAGATAAAATCAGACAAAAATATTACTGGATTAGCTAGAAATGTGTCACAAGCTACTTTTCTTATCAGTGTATGTGTCCACCAGTTTAATGTTGACCACCTTTCATCAGAAATAATCTTCAGCAAGCAGAATTGCACAGATAAAATAAATAGTACCTCTTCAAATAATACAGTTGCTCAAGGAATAATGTCACAGGCTTACAGTGGCAATCAAGTCATGGAAAGTAAGCATTTTGCCATGGAAAGTAAGTATTTCCCACTTCAGAAAGAGGTTTCTTGGAATCCTTAAGCCTTGTTTTGTGCATTACACAGCATATGTAGTCAATGAGTGAAGCTGCTCTCATCAGTCAATGTGTAAAACATGAGTGAACAGAAAATTTTAATGACTACAACACAAAGCTTACCATTTCAGCTAAATGCAGACTATTTATTCTGATGGCTAATTTTTTTTATATTTTCCTCTTCCCTCTCTTTCTCACTCTCTGAATTTTTCATTTTCTTTTTTCTTTTCTTCCTTTTGTTTTCTTTTCTTTGATATGTTTTAAACCAATTGCAAACTCTTCTCCAGGAAGAACAAATCTGTAGTTCTTGCCTACCTTTTTTCCACAGCACATTGTATCTTTATGCTCTGCTTTAATAACATTTCATTAGCTATTTGAAACCATTCTCTGGGGCAAGCTTTTATTATCTGTAAAGTAAATCAAGTATCAAAGTGCTGATCTTTAGGAAGAAAAATGGGCTAGACTCAGAAAAAAAATTTAAATCTTCTATTAGTTTTTTGAATTAAAATCTGAAGTGCACAAAAACATTCCAAATAATATTCTCAAAGCTCTAAGGTACCTAAAAACAGTTTTTAGAATCCATCTGCCTGATAACATTCTGAGCACAACAAAGAAAATCTAGTGGTGATGTACTTCTAACTTTTAAGTAGTATTATAGAAGGAATGTTTTAATTGTCAGAAAGGGACTCAAAAAAGAGTTTCTTGAATAAAAATTGGAAACAAAAACCAAGAGAAGACAAATCCATGGTTTTGCAAATTCTGATAGAGTAGCAACCCACAGGCATAGAGACATCCTTATGTTAATGTGAGTAACTCCAAACAGAGGGAAAGGAAATGAGAAGCAGAGTTGGAGCCAAGAAGGAAAGAGGAGGAAACTGCTGCTAGGGTAAAACAAGACGTCATTTCCTTTCTCCTGCAAAACTTACTCAACAGGAAGTCTCAGGAAGTCTTAGCAAGTAGTGCAGATCCATGATGCAAAAAATTAAAGCCTGTGGCACCCTTTACAGTGATACTACAACTTGCTCAGTCTGGAAGTTCCAGGGTCATTGTGGTTACTCGTAAAACAACTGCAAGAAAAAAGCAGCACAGGTTGCACTGTGACATTGGAAAAAGGAGTGATTTAAACTGATTATTTGGCACCCAAGAGCTACTTTGGATAGCAGATCCTCTAATAGAGGAAAGTGAGGTAAATTTTCGGAGGTAGAGGCAAAGGAGGCACATTACTGATGCCTAAAGTTTTGGTGCGTATTTTGTAGATTTTTGGAGTTTTAGAAGTATAGGTTTTCTTGCTCACATATTAAGTGGCGTTGGAAGTTACTAAAGTGATTCTCTCACACATTCTCAGGCTCTCTGAAGGTCATGATGTTTTTCAGAGACACCTGCAAGATAACTTGAAGTCAAAACAATAGAAGAGCCCAGAAACCCTTGAAGGTGGTCCAGGGGGCACAGCCTAGGACCCTGACCATGGAGAGAATTAGAAATGATGATTGGTTATAGATATCTAATATGTTAATTGTTAGGAAGAGTATAAAAACTGTAACCTTTCTGAGGGCAGGGTTCTTCGGGGATTTTTGGATGCAGAGATCCTTGTTGAAACAATGCTTGTTTTGTAGGCAGAGCAGAGGCCTCAGGGCCTCCAAACTCCCAATAATTGTCTATCTTTCTCCATTAACATCTTCTCTGAGTGCCTATCTTCCAGGATTTTAGGCGTCATTACAACCATCATCATAATCAATAATAACAGTAACATTAACAGTAATAATTATTATTACTGTTGTTGTTATTGTTATTATTGTACTGGTAGATGGTTGAAATGATACCTGGGATACCTGCATTACTCATAGCTGAAGTTTCTGCCCTCTCACGATGTCTTAAGATACCTGTCCCCTTTGGCCTCATTCAAATCATGTCATAGTGATCAGACTGAATATTTTCTTTCCATCCAATTTATTTGAGGTATGTACATGTTAGCATTCCAAAGATGGTATTAAAAAAACAATCTAGAATTTATCTTACCTACACATTCAGTGCACTGTATGAAACTTTGAGTCCTACCCTTTTTGTGTAAATGGTTTGGGCTGGAAGACACCTTAAAGGTAATCTAGTTCCACCCGTGCTGCCATGGGCAGGGACACCTTTCACTAGTTGCTCAGAGCCCCATCCAGCATGGCCTTAACACTTCAAGGGATGGGGCATCCTAACCTTCTCTGCTCCAGTGCCTCACCATCCTTGTAGTGAAGAAATACCCGTGTCTTGGTACGTAGGAATTCTCTTTAAGGAATAAACAACTCTGCACCATCTTTTACTCATGTGTGTACTACTGACATGTAATTACAGCCTTTGGAACAACCTAGGGAGGAAGCAAGGAGATGGCAGAGTTACTGAATAATGAAGCACATAATTGTGTTCACAGAAGGATGGATAGTGCCTGTGTGGTGATCAATGCCTTTCTGTAGGTCTCCAAAAGAGTTTTCCTATCAAAGCACAGAACTAGTTGGTATTCAGAGTAGCCTGTGTTCATTCACTTTATGTTTACAGACGTTACAGTCATGAGTGTTGCTCAAGTTCTTGAAAATATACAAGATACGATAGTTGTGAACAAAACTTTTAATTACACACTGTGTGGAAAAAAAGAGTGGAGAAAGAATGGGGAGATAAGAAAATCCTGCAGGCTGTACATGAAAAGTATTTGTTAAATCCTCCAAAAGCAGGAAATTTATTTTCATAAGAGGAAATAAGCACTGCTTGAGACCAGCTTTATTTTCCTTTACATGCAAGTTAAAAGTAATATATCCTGCACATTAGTTACCGTGCAAGTGTGTACATTTTACCCAGAGGGTCCTTTCTATAAAAAAGATCATAAAATCCTATCAACATACTATATTTTTCTGCTGGAGATACATCAGGAAGATTAATGAGGTTAAGTTACTGCTGTCTAGTATGCCAGGGAATAAGTTGCTAAATTAAAATATTAATTCTATGTGCTATTGCAGTCCTCTTAGTAATTCACATTTCACCATATTTCTAAAACCTTTCCTTATACAGAAGTCTTAAAGAATTTTAAAGGAATTAAACTAATGGAGTTTTTCAAACATGTAAGTAAAATGGAAGTGGCTCTGAAAGCCTATCAAAACTAGGTTATCTATCAGATTTTTAGACCACCCTGCAAAATCTATAAATATTTCTATTTCAGCTGTTGAATCTCACAACTGTTACCTTCACTGTTAGATACCAGGATAAGAAACTGCATCAACAGATCTCATAAATAGGTTGGATTAAAAATATATAGAAAGTAATTCTTTTTCAGTTGTTAGAGAAGTACACCATGACACTCTTTCTTGCAGTATTGTCAGGGTTTAAGACCAAGTGATGGTTGGTTACTGGAGACTAAATGTACTAAGCTACCAAAATATTTCAATCACCAATATATGCAGTTGTACAAATTGCACAACCTTCCTATTCCACAGGAGCGAGGACATGTTCCAGGAAAGAATTCATGTAGGTCTCTGTGGTGGTTCCAGCCATCCTATATGTTCTCCTGTAGTGTGTCTCAGGGGACCTCATCCTCTGTGTTCCTTCCCCAAGCAACCCTACACACTGCCAGATACAGGGCTCGGCAGAAAAACATTACCTGATTCTTGATTGTCTGGCTCAAATGCACTTGGCACCTAAGAATGAGGCTTCACCATGGCTGACATTCACAACCTGCTATTCCCAAAGGAGTGCAACACCTTCACAGCTTTCACGGTGACTGGCAAGTCACTTTCACTTAAGTTACATCTCTATTCTTGTAATTGAGCTACTCCCTTGTCCTGTAGTGTTAACTAAATTTCATGTATTTTTGCTAACGGTATTGCCAACTAGATCTAACTCATGCTAACTGCTACAAGTATCTATGTCATTCACACTACCACACCAAAGCACTTTGATCATTTTAATGTGCTTTTCTTATGCAGCTATAGGCTGACTGGATTGGCCAACTGTACCAGGCAGTACCTGTGACTTTAAAAATACAAATGTATTAGAAAATGCACTAGTTGAAATCACTGCCTCTGAAAAATGAGTTCTCCAAGGTAATCACAGAATTAGTACCAGATTTTGTCTTATTGTGTGGTTTTAGTCTTTTTTTTTTTATTTTGGAAATCTGAGTGTTAAGTCATGGTGCAGTTAGTCAGTGGAGGAGACAACAGTTCTCTTCCATTTCAACATTTCATGTAGGCAGCGACTATGATGTTTAGTGTTTCAAAAGACCAGAAGGACTTTTGCTTTCCTACTCTTTTTCTCATGTGTAATGTAGACTAACCTAAATGGACCTGAGAAAGAAAGACTCTGCTTCCTACCTCTGGCTGTGCAAGCCTTTATGAGTGGAGGTTTCTGGGGTTTTTTTACATTAGTTCAAGGAGGTACAACCACATAAATGAACATCAGGAACAATGTTAGAGAGGTGCTGTATTGTCAGACTATTAACTATGTATCTGCCTTAAGACTGATCTGCATCTTTTATCTCATACACAGAAAACTTTATGTAAACTATCAGCCTGATTGTATCAGAATATTCTAAACAAAACAAAGTAGTTTTAGCAACAACATCAATATATTCTATTTGCAACAGTCTTTATCGTTGGGTTTTTTTTTCCTTCTGTGTTCAGACCAAGGCTACAATAACATAGCAGTAAGTGCGTTGTAACTGCTGAAGGCAGTTTACATTGATTAGATAGATTTTCACATTGGCTCTTGCAACAGACAGCTTTCAAGGGCAGGCATAGTAAAATGGTTTTTTTAAATCCCATTATTTGAAAACTGGACATAATTCTCAGTGATTGAAGCTGACAGAGAAGGAAAAGCTGATAGTGAATATATCCTCTAGTGGCATACTGTCATCCACAAATGCCTTCAGTGACCAAAGCAATGACTGAAGTATGAAGAGTTGCTTGCACACAGTGGGTACTGCCATCAGTGAAATCATTTACTACTGCTCACAAACACTTGGGGTGATCTGTTACTTACAGGTGATGCATTT
This sequence comes from Sclerurus mexicanus, assembly GCA_013396755.1. Classification (NCBI taxonomy): domain Eukaryota; kingdom Metazoa; phylum Chordata; class Aves; order Passeriformes; family Furnariidae; genus Sclerurus; species Sclerurus mexicanus. The sequence continues at coordinate 357,160 of VWZF01000628.1, read as the reverse complement.
TCAGTGATAAGATCTTTCCTCATAGTGACTAGAAGATTAAAAATGTTGTTTCATGGCTTGGACCTACCTCCCTGCAGATTTCTTCTAATGTAACTATCAGTGACCCTTCTTAATTCCTTAATAATCTAAATACTCAGTTATCAACAAACTGAATGTGATTATTTCAATTTTCTGTTTAAAATAAACAACAGTTATTGTTTCTAAGTCACAAGAACATCCTCACATGCCAGATATTTAGCAGATTCTGAATATTGAAAAACCAATGAACTGACAGATTTACTGTACTCATAAGTCCTGCACTGTTCATTAAATGAATCTGAAAATCTTTGTCCTCCATACATTTATGGACTTGCTTAAAACAGAATGTGTATTTACTAGCATTTGCAAATACAAAGAAGAGTCTAATGTAGCACTAGGATCTTAACTCAGGCTTTAATGGATGCATTTTTTCTCATCTGTGATCTCCACATACAAAATGGACATACCATTAGTAAAAGGTGATATATTTAGGTAAAACTAGCAATTAATCTTCACTATCTAATTCGGAGCATTTTAGGCATCTAATTTAGCTGCAAGTAGAAATATAGTTTTTCTATAGTTAATTGAGTTTAGACAAGGACCTCCATCAGGATCAGTTAGTTGTCTGGTCTGGCCTAAAGCATACACTCTCCATAAGTCTCTGCTTAAAAACAAATCCAGAGGTATTTACAGCTGGATAGATCAAATTACTGATGTTGCTAAAATATATCTTAATCCGGTTATCTAGAAATAGCAATGGAAAATGAATGTTATCAGTGGAGAAACAGAGTCAATAGAGAAAATCAGATATCATAAGGAGTCATACATTTAAAAACAAATCCACAGATCAAACTTAAGAGTGTTACACAGTGCAATATGCATTTCTTTGTACCTATGAATAATATTCTTTCTTATTTAGTAGGCAGAGTAAGACTTACGATGTCCCTAACTTCTTATTTCTTTGCTTGTAAGAGCTTGCATTTTGTAAATGACATTGTAGGAGACTACACTGTTGTCACCTAGCAACTATGAAGTATTTTTTGAAAAAGTTGCTGCTTGGCTTTTGATTAATAATAAAAATAGTAATTCCACGCAACACTTTACATTTGTAGATCTTAGAGCACTCACAAAGATGTATTAATTTTACTGTCCTTACTTGGAAACATGAAAATCTAGGATGGAAAGTGCGTTGCCAAAAATTACAATCAACAGAGATAGAAATTGTGTTTTGAAGCTCCTACCCTGTTCTCCACATTCCAGCCTCTTCAAACTGTACTTTTATATATGTCCCTTCCAATATTTTTTGCCTTATGAATTTTAAATGAAGGAAGGGAATAATTTAAAAAATCTGTATTTGCAATGATTATCTCCTCCTCTCATTTGAGATATTGCAGTTATTTTCTAGTCTGAGGGTCACAGTGAATTAGCCCTTGGCAAATATTTAATTTTTAATGGAAAACCACTGTAGTATTTGAGTTAAAGCACGCAAAAGTATCACATTCATCCTAAGATAGTCCTGCTGCTACATTACTTACTGACTGGTTTTCATGTTGTATGTAAAGCAGTTCTCTTTAATTCATTTTTCTTCAGCAAATGTTTTATCCCAATCATTGAAATGTTTTCTGCTAACAGAATGACAGTTGACACTGCATACTGAAATATCTGCTGTAACAACAGCAGGCTTGGAGAGTGTTTCATTTTTCAAGAAGATCATGGAGGCTGGGTAGCCAAGGTTCTGTGTGATTTGAGTTAAAGAAATCCTTATTTTAAATTATATGAGAAATGTCCTACACTCATTTTCAGTTCTCCATTGCCCTTGCCAAGCATTTGGTGGAGTGAAGCTGTTTGGGGGCATATTTCTTCCTAATGGTCCACAATTTTAAGAACCTTCTAAGGATGAATTAGAATGGATAGCCACAAAGATAATGTGTGGGCTGCTGTCAGCAGTTTCCCTGGAGAGTGATATGTCATGAAAGAGATTAGAAAAATTTCTGTAATGAAACGTATATTTCTCACAAGTAAGGAAAGATCTTGACAGATCATCTGTTATGAGATATCTGCTCTCTTCTTTACGTGTGGGACAAATGAGATTTCTCCTTATAATACATTGTAGATTATCGTTCTGTTGAGGTTTGTGTAATGGCAGCACATGGGGAATTTAGGAAATGACACTCCAGCTGTCTTTTACAATAACTGTTTCTTTTTATGCTTTTGCACTGTAATACCTCTTCCTTCAAATTATCTTTTCTGTACACTTCTCGGTGAAATACCAATGTGTATCCCAAAATGAATTAAAAAGAAAAATGGATCCACGTAAATTGTCTTATTTTCCCTATGTGATATATTTTATTTCATTCACTATTTTATTGATAAAAACCCAAAGAAAAATATATATGTGGAGTTCTTTTTCTATAATGCCTTTTTAATAAGGAATGTGAAGTCAATATGCAGTAGCTGCAAATGTCAATGTGTCTCTTTGTTTTCACTGCTGTGTGAGGTTTGATATATATGTATTCTAAAGAAGAGAATTATCTATGTTGCAGATATATTGTTAGGAGATGTTTTATCTGTAAGGCTCATTAAGCTTATCATTGTTTTCAGAAGTTCCAGACAGGTGGGAGAAATTGAACCCGTACATTAGCAGATGAGACACAGGCGAGCTGCCCAAAGCAGCACATTGCCTGTTGTGTATCCTCCCTGAATTCAATACCATGGAAATCTTTCCCAGTTGTCTCCAAAGATTTACTTTATTCGATTGCTTTAAAGCAATTTTGTAGAAGTTCATTAGTGTGGACAGAGAGAAGCAAGCTGTCCCTAGGAGTATATTTGGGTCTTCCATTTTGCGAGGAGTGGGCTCAGAAGCTGTATCAGCAGGACTTTCTCTGTAGCAGCACATGTAATGTTTAGTGAATTAGACTGAAAACCACTTGCTGGGTAATACCTCATGGATCAATTCTGTGAACTGGTCACTAGCAGAAGGACTGTAAGAAAACTAGAATTTTCAATAGCCTGTCTAGATGTCTGAAATGCAAAATCCTGAGATCCACATCAGATTTTAGATCAGATGAACGATTAGTGAATTCTGTCTTTGGAGCTTTATTGCTGAATGTTTCCATCTCTACTTTGCCTTTAACTGTGTTTAATTGTTCACCATCCAGTGTTGTTTGAGAATGTGTACTTTGCAAGAAATTGAGACATAGATCTCTGCCCACAGAAAGTCATTCCTTACGCAGTTCAGTCGGGCTTATTATAAGTATTTCCCATCCAGCCTGAGTTGGGAGTGCTCTAGAGTGGGAGGACTTGCTTGCTTTAGATGCCATTGGCAAATTGATAATCAGATAACAATTGATGCTTTTTTGACAAACAGCCCCAAAGCTATAAATCATCTTAGAATTTACAGGGTTTCGCTTCTCTATCGTGTTGGCAATCTAGCTGTACCCAATGAGGGTATGCCATGATTAAAGAGAAATTTATTTGTATTAGTGGGTTTTAATCATTGTAATTTGCAAACCACTGAAAATTTTCTCAGGAAATGTGCAGAGATGAAAGACAAACAGATTGAAGCCATTTGACAACCCTTCTGTTTTTCTTGAGTTATTATTGACAAACTTTTTAGAAATAATCAATTTATTCCCTGGAATTTCTATATTGTAAGTTGGAAATCAACACTTTAGTGAATTTATTAAAAGAATACCCATTTTAGACACTGAATGCCCTTGTGTTCCATTGACTTCAGCAAGAAATCAAGGGTTTATTTTGACTTTTATGCTCCTTGCTAATGGAAATTATTGGGATTTGAACACAACAGTGTTTTTTCAAGCATGAGGGCAAAGGATACTAATGGTAGTCCATTTAATGGGCATTATCTGTTTCGAACAACTCAGAATGTTGAGGTCTTGCAAGGGATACAAACTGACTTCCCAAGGTTTACCATATTTAGTTTGTTGCTTTGCCATTTTTGGCTTCCATTACCAGAAAAGTAAATCATGTACTTTCATGTCCCTCCTGAATCAAAATATTTAATATACTGATCATTCTACTAAAAAGATAAACACATGACTTAAGACTGGCCATCATCATGCTAGAATTCCACTGGTTTGCTTGGCAACTAAATATTTTTAACACAAGATCTATATTTCAATATGAAATGATAAAATGCATCTACCTTATATGACTTATGGATGCAATGTGTAAATTAAGACATTGTGCAAATGCTCTTTTAGACCAGAGAAAGCACAGGACAAATAGGGTATACCAACTTGCTTGCTGCCCTTTTGGGAGCTTCTGTGTTTTATTCATGTAAAAATATATTTTTAGCACCTTCAACTTTGCTATTTACATGAGTTCTTTTAACTAGAGCACAGAGTTTGAGTGAATAAGATTGTATGCTTCACAAAATCGTATTACTTTTATTCTCCGGGAAAATAATTATCATGGTAGTGTCGAAAATTGTGTTTAAGAAAAAAAGATATGTTCTAGTTGAATCCACATTTTCTAAATGCCTATATATGTTTAGATCCATGAGATCATCTGCCAAGAAGTAAATGAAACTTGATATGTCAAAAATAAAACGTGTCAGTACAGTGTGTAATTCTACACTCTAACACTGGAGCAACTCCAACATGATGATGAAGCTCCTTCAGCTTCATGTGTTTGCAGGAGAACTATGTGGGGAATCTGGATTGTACAAATGAAGGACTCTCAGTGTTGCAAGCAGACGAATTTGGGAACATTTAATAGCACTTCACTTGCAAATAATTCTTCTTGCTATTACACAGATAATCTCATGTCAAATTTTAAATAACATCTGAAGCTGGGCATAAATACTATTTCAACAGGAGGCTCACATTTTTGCTCAATAAAAGAATCAGTTAAATGACACTTGAACAACAATACCCACAAGTACTGTTTGCCTTTCTCATTTGTTTACCTATAAAGGTAATTGTTGCTCCATGCTTTTCTTAATGTCACTTTCCTTCCTTTTTTAGAGTTTCTTTGAAGGACAGTCTGCACCGTGGGATTCAGCTAAGAAAGATGAGAACAGAATGAAAAATAGATATGGGAATATCATTGCATGTAAGTGTTGACAGCATAATTGTGCACTTTGTTAACTTCCCTTCAGAACTGGATAAGAATGACCACCAGTCTCATGCTCACATCAGGCTTCCTTTTCTCTAATTAAGATAAAAGTGAGGGAAGAGGTTACTTTTTTTTTCCTTTTTAGAAAACTGTCAGGTTTAATGCGTTTTCTCAACTAGCCTTCTATATACTTTCCATCCTGTGATCAACATTTGGCTAAGGAGAATGACACCTTTAACCAGGACTCAGCTCTAACTGATCCTGTCAGCTTAGTGCAAGAGTACCCATGTGTATCCATCAGTACCTTGGGTTTAGGTTCTGGATATTGTAGGAGGAGGTGATACTGCCCTTAAGTGTTCCTCAAGTAACCTTCTCAATGACAGTGACAACCATCCCCACTTACCCTTTTAATGCTAGACAGACTCAAAGAAAAAAATATAATCTGTGTGTTTTACTTTAAAAGGCCAAGCTTGATAAATATTAGATATACTAATAACCAAATAACTTGAGGAGATGATAGCATGGTTTGGTGAGTGACACCTAAATCTGACATTAAGAGATTGCAAAGCATTGTGACAAGATGCTGCACATGAACATGGGGGGCAGAAAATACATTAAGTTCATCACAATTACTTTATTTACACACTGGTATTGTTGCACTTAAAGGGGACGTTCTCAGTGTGCATCTACGAGATGATCCCTTCCCTGATTTTTCCTTTAAAACCTAAATGTAAGATACGGAGTGTATTTGTTTCTAGCAGCCAGACAGATAACCATGAAGCAGGTATAAACAGGGAAATATGCAGCCATCGCAACATGTCAGAAGTTTTGTAAGCATGAAAATGAAGGATGGCCTTTAAGGAGAGATTATTTAGTGATACTGCTGGAGTTTAGAAGTCATATATAACCTCAGGTACATGGGACAGCATAGAAGAATAAGCTATGCTGACTGAACATTTGGATAACCTGTGGAGCACGTGACTAACTTCAACACATAATATAGGTGCTCGTTCAAGCACAGATATACCTAGGTTTCCTCATCAATGGACTTAACAGAGAGAAGGACAGGTCTTCTAGAGAAATCATTCAGAAATCCAGCCCATTTAAATGCTTCTGAACCATCTCCAGTGGTTCTCTCTGCAGGGCATTTGTAATGAGTCTAGAGAGAGCAACTCCTAACTTAGTGACCTACAGTAGGGGGTATGAATAGGCCCATCTGGGCTGAGATGATCTGCGAATTGAAAACAGCTCTGTAACTTCCTGCAGAATGAGAACCTGCAGCAAATGCTTGTGGAGACAGTGAGCAAGAATGCATGTCAAGCAGGTGATCTGCCACATCATTTTGAGTGGACATGATAGTATTGCTATGTATTTTGGATGTATACTATCATACGTACTGAAAAAGGAAATGAAATATAGAGAATTATTGAGCTGATGCATAAACAAAACGAGTTAGCTGGATGTGGATTTGCTTGTTTTCCTCCACCAATATTTGATGTGTCACAAACTTGTTATTTTGCAAGGATGTAGCAATACATTAGCTGAGTAATGACTAATCATTTAAGTAGAAATACTGAAACTATAAATAAGAGTACCAAGAAGTTTTATGCTTATCCTTGCTTTGTGGAATTTTATTTCCAATCCAAGCCTGTTAAAATAGATCTTCTCTTTTAGTCAGGTTTAGTGTTTTCAGTCCTCTCTTTAATGTCACGTTAGCCATTATCTTACACTTTGACACCCTTTGGTTGAAGAAAACTAGAAGACTACTAGTTCTTTATGTCTGAGGTAATGAAGTGATGAGTAGCCAAGGGAAAACAAGTAAGATATTAGATTCACAAATCAATTGCAATTACAAGTGATACCAAAGGCTTTCTGAGAGGCCAAATATAACTCAGAGCGTTTAGATCTCAATTTACTTGAAATGTCTTCAGTATTTAGCAAAAGGAAGGAGCTAGATGGAGTTGTTACCAGTAACACTACACTTCCTGTTTATGTGGCTGTGAGAACAAAGCTAACACAAATTACAATTAAAATCTATTAAAAGCCGTATCTTAAAAGAGAAATTGAAACTGCCTACACAGTCATCAGTTAAATACATGGATGCAAATGGGCTAGGTAAATGTTTAATTATTTTATGTGTTTTTCTGCTGGATAAATGATAGTTTTTCTCAGAGTCTGAGAAAAATTTCAGTGGTCCACTTTTTAAACTTTGTCCCAGATAGTTGAATGAAGTATATGCTTTAGCTTAAAAGCATTTTAATAAATTGCCCTTTTGTGCTATCTTCAAACACTTAAAAGTGCTGCAGTTTGGATGCCACTAACTACGGGTATACAGTTATAATGAAATGTATATTTTTTCTGCAAAGTGTTTAATGTAATTTTTTTTCTGGTTAACCTCTTTGTTTAAATTTTTCCCAAGATACTACTGTTACATTATTGCTTGTAGTCATTATCATTCTCAGAGGGAACTAAAACAATAGCACCAAACGGCCAGCATTGCAGGAGCTTGTCAAAGTTGCAGCATGCTTTATTTTACCCAAGTGATGTGCATTTAATTGGCTATAAGCACGCCCTGATCACTGTATGAGAGTGGCTACAACTCATGAGCCACTGTATCAAGAAGCTGAATCATGATCACAATCCAGTTACCCCCAGAAAACATGCTTCTTCTTTACTGACTATAAATTCTGTGTGTTTTCTCGTCAGGAACTAAAACCAGCATGAATTTGCTAAATGAATCTTTTTCTTTACCTAAGAAAAATTCTGTTTCTGCCATAATTATATAGGGTTATACATGGATTTTGGTAAAATCTGTTGGTTTTTCCTCAGGAGAAATCTTGAGATAATTTAGGAATGGAGGTGGATGTTCTGTATTTATTTTTACCTAACTCAGTATTGACTAAATGAGAAGAGGATATTGATCAAGGCTTTTAAAAGCTGCTAAAGATTTTAGATAAGACATTTATAAAAGGTTTGATTTGCAAAGAATCAGCAAGGCACATCCCAAGAAAGTGTCATTGACAAGGCATGCTAATCAACCAGGTGCTCAAGGGGCTTGTTAGAGATCACAGGCTGCAGACTGGCACATTCATGTTGTAGGTAACGTGAGGGGAGCGAGACTGTAATGCTTATATTCATTATCTAGTACCATTTTCTACAAAGACAAATTGATTCTATCATAACTAATTTTGAAAGCTTAAATGATCAGTGGAAAGTTAAATTTGATCTCCTAATGGAAGGGTATCAAAATAACAATGAGATGGAAAAGAGAGTATTTAAGAGGTACAAAAATTGTCAAGAGCAGCTGAAGTATAAAGGAAAAAAATAGAAATTAGTTAACCTAGGGGCTATTTAAAAATCAACATTCATGTTGAAGAATATATGGCTTATGTACCTCTTAGGTTTAAATGTACTTGACATAAGCACAGCATAGACACAGTAGCATTTCTTTTTGTTGACTGAAGGATTTTTTTCGAATTACCAAGCGTTGCCATAAAGGAGTCAACTAGAGTCTTCAAAGCAATAAAAAAAGGGAGTCACTCCGGTTCCACTGCAAATAAATGGGTAGTGAACAGTCCATTACCTCTGAAATTCACAGAACCCTGGCTGAGAGTTCAGTACTAGAAAAAGATGCACATGATAAGAAAAAAGGGCAAAAGGTGATATGAAGATATAGGTGTAAAGTAACTTCTTTAGTTTTGCTCTATCCAAAGCAAGAGTTATTGCAAGGAAAGAATGGAGTAAACAAAGAAGGGAACAAAATACAGGAAAGGTAAAGAAAAGATACCACTACGTATTATTCAGTTGCATAAATCAGTCAAAAAGAAATAACAGGAAGGTATATTTTTAAGATATTTCACAGTGGGAAATGTAAGATTGTTTTGCCCTCTTGTGTGTAAGTCATTAAATGTTGGATTCAGTTGGCTGAACACAGACATGTAGTGACCTGGGACATCTGTACAGGACCAACAAATGTGACACAGTGCCCATGAAAGGCATGTTATTCCATAGCGGCAGCTGCAAGCTAGGCAGTATGTCGTAGTGGTGGCATAAAGTGGCATGAGATGTTCGTGCTTAGATAACTGAACCCTGCACTAAATATTTTACGGAATACAGAAGCAGAGATCTTTACTAGCCTGAGTTGTCCTGGTGAGAATGTTTATAAGGCAATGATGCAGAAAGTCATGAAAATATGGATAAAGACATGCAACGAGTCCAAGCAAGCTTGACTTATGAGTCTGCTGGCTTTAGCAGAAGTTTTGTCAGGTCCCAAAACTGTAAAAGCAGCAGCACTAAGTTCCTTAGTATCTTTCTTAAGTAAGATGGATTTTTAGGATTAAGGTCCTGTGAGCTGAACCTCTGTTCAGAAGAAATTGATAATTAATTAAGCAGAGACTAGAACAGCACTTGGATAAGCATAACATGGTAAAATCAGACCAGCAAGGGTTATGTAATGGAGAGTCACATCTCTATAAATTTTTATTCCCAGAAAGGTGAATAGGGAAGCTGAAAATTTGCCACCATAATGTTGGCAAATACTATGCTACTTATGATGAAGTTGAGGTTTTAAGTCACTTCATGTTCTTTCATTCATTTGTTATCTTTTAGGAATTTTAAAGCTGAAAAAAAGAGCTGTTCAGAACATGGGTGGCAAGTTTCAGGTGTTTTAATGCTTATTTACATTTACAACAAAATAATGGCAGTCATGAAGGTCTGTCATCAGCTGCAAGTAATATTAGCTCAGCAGGCGAGCAGCAAAAACAATAACACACATGTATCTAATTAGCAAAAGTAACTCATAAACAAAGCAGCAGTAAAGTGGCTATTAAGCATCTCTCCATCCTTGAGATATACCCTCAAATTGTCTTATCAACAACTTGTGCAGCATTCTGGAAAAGCTGTTGTGTTTTGTAGCTTTTGAACTAAGAGAATCAAGAGGAGCTTATGAAGTCTTAGAGAAGAAAAAGGCCTGCCAGCATACAGATATTCTTTTGTGGAGTGGGGAGCTAGCCTCTAGCAGTGTTGCTATATCATAAAGAAAATGAGGCAGCTGACATGAAATTAATTCATGCCATGGTGTTTTGGATTTGAATTTGGAAAAAGAGAGTTGGAAATGTTTGCACGTTCCTGGATAGATGTAGATGACCACAGTGGAGCAAAATTCAGTGATTAAGCCACTGTCCAACTGCTTGGGTTTTGTCATTATTTTGCTTTCTCCCCTACTGAAAACATAATCCTTCAAAAACTGTGAGGTGGCAGTATGTCCTGTAGAATAACTTCAGCTTCTCTTGAATACTGGCAGAAGCATTTCCAAATGATTAAACCTTTGACAACTTGATGTTATTTTATTGGCAAAAGCAGGGAGTGTCAAGGCAAAAATCGTAATTGTAATGGGTTTCACATTAGAATATTTAAGGTGTTCATAGTGAAAATTAGAGGGGATTTGGAAAGCCTATGAATGACTGAAAGGAGGTTTAAATGTAAATACAGTGTTTTCATGGGCAGCCAAACAAGCATGAACTTGGAATGCTGAGGTTTTAGTTTGACTTTAAAGAAATTTTGAAGTCTTTTTTACTGAATGTGTCTTTAATTACTTTTTTCCCCTCCATTGTTCCCTTTCAGATGATCATTCTCGAGTGAGATTGCAGCCTATTGAAGGAGAAACAAGTTCCGATTACATCAATGGAAATTATATTGATGTGCGTATACTTATGTAGTCAACAAGCTTAATGTTGTGTTCAGTCAAAGAGGGAACTCTTATTATTCTCACATTATTCATAATTTGTAATAGATATCACAGCTAATATCAGCTGCTAACATTGCTTAACATTGGAAAGTACTGTCTTTTGGAAGCTAGGTGTACCCTAAAGGGAAAAAAAAGCCTCAAAGGTTTTGTCAATGAGTAAATGAAATGAGTCATTTCCTCCAACTGCCACTAGACTGAAACCTTGCCAGCAACACTGTATGGCTACTTTGCCTGCTGGTGCTTATATGGGCTAGCAAAATGTTATTTTCACTTTCTGTCAACAGCTTGGCATCATTCCACATTTAAAAGAAAGCTGTTTGCATATTAATGTGACAAAACTCTGTAATGCCTAATGCAGAGATTTGCAGTCTCTTGTCATCCCTGCACTTTTAAGTCGCCTTCAAAGTATATTCTGCAGCTGTTAACCAGTACTTCTAATGCAAGCAAGACATTTCATTAAATATGTAGGCTGTTTAATTATTGAAAATGGCTTCTTTGTTCATTCTGCATCATGTTAACTTAATGTTTTACATTAGAATAAATTCTTTAAGAGACAAGGTGTTTTTGGTTGAAAGAATGAACTCAAAAGTAGAATTGAAAATCATTAGAAAGCCAATATTATCTAAAGCCATAAATCTATAGATAGCAAAGATAATAATTTTACTGTTTACATGGAGTGCTAGATGTTAGGCTAAGTAAAACAAGTGTTGCTTCATAGGAAACTGTGTCTGCTAAAGATTCCTTGTTCAGCAGTGGCATCTTTGAAAAATGGTGTCAGAGTTTGCAGTTCAAATTTAATTACTAGTGTGAAACAGGAATGTAACAGATGTTTTTTCTCAGAATGTGGAGGAACTAGAGCCACACAAGAAAAGTAGGTACTTCAGTTGTAACAATCTGAAGTCTGAAAGAACTTTCAGAAGGTACCTCTTTCTGTTGATGTTTATAAGCATGTTCAAGAATCATTAAGCTATGCTCAGATTTCTGCTCAGTCCCTTGCTGTTTGAAAGAATAGCACAGTCACCAAGCAGTAAAGGTACATACGGAAATATATTTAGTTAGATGCCTCACTAAACTCTGAAGAGAGTAATCTGTCATGAAAGGGAAGAGAGAGTTCACACTGGGGACTTAGATTTGAATTCACTTTCACGTTTTCTCCAACATTCAGGATTGTTCTCATTTTAGGCTAGTAGTATCTTATTTTGTCAGATTTTGATCTGATTCTAAAATATTACAAGATCTGAGTAAGTCAGATTTATATCATACAGTCTCATATAAAATGCTGATAGGTAGTTGCGTAGCAACCTTTTTTTTTGCCTATGGGAGTACAAGAGGATGGAAAGAATGTGGCCTTAAAAACAACACCACTTGAGAACCAAAAAAGTCGCTCCCTCATCCTCAGCAGATGGCTTCATTGCAAGGCTTGGAGGACTGCAGGCATCTTCCAAAGACAACTCTACCACTAAACACAGCATGTTTGTTTATAATCTTACTAGTCAGGTTTCCATTGGAAACGCTGCTTTCTCTACAACAGAAGCAGCTTTAATTTAGCTCTTGTGTGTCCTTATTAGTAGAGTTGTTGTACTGTCAGAATAAACATGATACTAAGGGAATGGCACCATCATAGACACAATGGTTATGCTGTATTTCTTCCCATGCTTTTTTTTATTTCCACTGGGAAGTAGAAGTGTTTGATCCCAGCCACTAAGGATTAGGTAACACATAGCAAAAAAAAACCACTGTACTTCTCTAAACATTTCTCAGTTCAGACTTCTACATTTTGCTTCAATGTCATGTAATCAGTTCTGTTATTCATGTTATTCTTTTTGTAACATTGAAAGTATTTTCTGTTGGTTTGAGTCTTTCCCACCTTGTATCATTACACTTCCCCTTGCTCTCTTTTAGAAAGAAATTGCAATGGCATACATGCTACAGCCCTAAGTTCTTCCTGTTGATGACTGACAATCTATTATCCTACAGTTGAATTTATCAACATACTTATGCATGATCTAAACATTTGGTGAAACTCCCATCACATCAGAAACTCATATACTATAAAAATGCTACAGTACATTTTGGCAATCTGTTCAATGATGCAAAGAAGACATAGTATTAGTCTTTAGTGCTTGGTCAACTTGTGATTAAGGTGCTCTTCTCATCAGGAAACAGAGTTGTTTTTTGTTCTTCCTATTTATATCAGAAAACACATATTCATACCAAACCATTTAGTCAAAGAATTTACCTTCTTTTTTACTGTTCAGAAATAAAACATAAACAACTCGCCACGGACAGAGTGATCATCATCATCCTCCCTCCCCCTTCCCCAGGCTGAATGCAAATCTGACGTTCTTTAACTGCTAAAAAAGGGAGAGGCTTTGCAGTCAATAGCAATAGGTGAAGATATATCTCAGACTGCATGAGCATCTGATGCCATTAGCTGCAAGTGCTAGAGAGGATTTCACGCTGTTCATTTTCGTCAGAGCCAACAAGGGACTGAAAGAACATATTACTTCTGGGCCCTAATGTACAAGACTGCAACTTAGGTATCTTGCAGAAAACACATTTGCTTCTTGTTCCCCTGGTCACTTGCCCTTCCCTAACTGGAATTTTTGCATCTGTTACCTGTACTGATGTTTCCTGAACACAATTCTAAATGAAGGTTTACTAAGAGGAACATAGGCAAGGTGCATTCTGCTGATTTTTTTTTCCAATTTTTTTTTTTAGGGTTATCATAGACCAAATCACTACATTGCTACACAAGGTAAGCTTGTCACCCTTTCTTTTTGGTTATGTAAGGCTAAGAGGTTTTGGTACTTGGATTGTGGATTATTCTTTCTAATATGCATTCTTGCCACAGTCAATATCTAGGATAGAGTAGGCTCAATCACTTGGGTAGAAGCAAGGTAACTGAATTATCCAATTTTCAGGTATTTTGAGGAAGCAGTCCTTTACCTTTGTGTTAAAATGGGTTTTGAGTTAAGCAAAATACATCCTTGTTGGAAGAAGTTACTCAGTGTGTTGTTACTCGTGAACAAAGGAATTAGTCATGCTAGAAACATTCAACAAACTTTTCAGAGAGACAACAGTATCATGAAAATGCATGTTCTCTTAACTGTTCAGGGATAACTAGGCTTTGGGTTCTCAAAATATAAAACTCTGCAGCTAACAAGTTTTGGTAGAGGACCCGACGACATTTAAACGCTGGCAGGGGAATTCATCACAAGGCTCTGCAGAAATGGTTTTACAGGCCATCATTTAAAAGTTTGCTTGTGAACAAGAACCTATTCTTTTGTCAACACACAAATTAATTTTCAATTTGTACTTGTCTCCAAAGACATAATTTGCCCATTCTGATGCATTCCGTACTTATTTTTTGGTCAAGTTCAGAGCTGAAACAAATGGGAAAGATGAGTCTTCTGTGACTGCTTAATCACAATATTGAACAATATGTCAATCTCCTGCCTTTGCTTGGATAGCATGCATGTGAAAATTTGATTGCTCCTCCACTGCTTGGAGGAAATCTTTTCTGTAATAGGTAGTCTGTGACAGAGCTTTCTGCATTTCCTCATGGATCTGAGCTACACTCATGGGCATTATTTCAACCTTTTAAGGGACCCAGATGGATTACTGAGTATAATAGGTTCAGAATAATTTTGTCATGTGTTGGATTTAGAGGTCACATATACTTTTTCATGAGTTTTTATCAATGCAGATAAAAAGCTGACCATGTCAAATAAGAGCTCTTGCTGTGATTTCAGTTGTTTCTTAAGTATCCCAGAGTCTGCAGCCTCCAGTCCCCACTTCCACCAGTGGGAGGCTCAAATGCTGTACTACTTCATGTCATGTGACCGTGGGGCAGGATGCAGATCTTATTTGTAGAACCACTTCACTAGTGGCAATATTACACTTTTAGACCAGAATTTTACTCTTTTAGAATTTGTGATCTTACAATACAAGCCATCTTCTTCCACTTCTGCTACCCACCCACGGAGTTACTTAGTCCACTGTCTCTACAGACAAACTAGTGTCCTGGTTTCAGCTAGACAGAATAAGAGGGACAAAAATGCAGCATTTGATTAATTCCCTTTGGACTTTTACACCCTCCTCTCCTAATAAGAAATGGTTTGTTCCCTTTAACCTTTGACTAACAATGCTATTTTTTGTCATTTTTAATGGAAGCCTTAAAAAAAAAAAAAGATAAACTGTTGGCATTTAGCTTGTAGTTTGTAATACAGTTTTCATCAGGAAGTTCACCAGAAGATCTTCCAGACAGCTTTCGTATAGACATATGAGATCCCTACCTGAAGCAAGTTTAAATGCAGTTTTATCATAATCTTTCTCCTTATCTTTATCAGAATCATCATAATACTTGAGGAGCAAATACCAAGCTTGAGGTTTTGTACTTTCAGATCTTAAAACCAAGTATGTAATTATGTATGAATAATATACTGGAGGTCTGTGTACCAGATCCACCATCAAGTCCCAACAGTTTCTTTGCCACAGTTTTGTCCTGATATGGTGTCAAGAAGGAGAGTAAGAGGAGTATAAACTAACTTCTTCTGAGATGTAAAGGATATATGACTGTTTCAGCTGTCAATTTTTGGGGCAGGTCCCATCGGTGTCTCCCGTGTAGGTGCAGCTAACTGCACACAGGGATGCATCTCAATGATGGAGAGATAGTAAATAGCCAGACACCTCTCCCATGGTGTAATGGGTGAGAAACTGACTGAAGAATATAAAATTCACTTTAAAATAGGCATACATTTTACAGCAAGTTCAAAATTATCTGGCTGTGATGTTTTTTGTGGGTTACATCTTTAACATCTTACTTTTTAAGGCCAGTTGGAAAGCAGATTTGTATCTGTAGTTTGGATTAATGAAGAGCACTGATTTCAAAGGGTGCATGTATTCTGTCTCATTCTTTTCTGTGGCCTGATGAAGAATCATGAGAAAGTTTCTTTTCCTTCCTCTGTCTCAGCTTTCCCATCATCAGAATAGAGTTAAAAATACTCATCTGCTTTTTATAGTTCTCTACAGTATCCCAATAGATGCAGCTGTGTAAAGGCTAGTTAGTGTTACTCTCCAGTATCCCAGGTTCCTGACAAAGCCTTAGCACAGTAGTAATACTTCCAGGAAGATGCCATCTCTGTCTTTTGGAAAGGTGATAAGGTAAATGGGAGTAATCTCCAAAACTCCTTTAAGGCTCTATATTAACTATGAAAGGAAAGACATTAGTTTCACGTGTTAAACAGACTGTGCCTCCATATGTCCCAGGGAGTTGGTCACAGCACCAAGCCTGCCAGAGCTCAAGAAGTGTTAGGACAATGCTCTCAGGCACATGGTGTGATTCTTGGGACTGTCCTTTGCAGGGCCAGGAGTCAAACTTGAATAAATTGGACTTCTTGAACAGTTGGACTACGATTCTATTCTATGTCTTCCATACTAGTAAGCCTGTCATGTGCCCCAACCTGCAGTCTAGCCAGTAGTGTGCATGTTCTTGGAACACACTTTCATATAGCTATGTATGAACACATCAGTGCAGCACAATAGTTAAGCTGCATGTTTAATTCCCTTGATGTCTACTTTTCATCAGTCTTTAAATAACTTTTCCTATTCTCCCTTTTCTCCTCCACAGCAGCTTTCACAGGTGCATATGCCTATTGTTCTTTGAAGAAAAGTATCATTATGTGAGTCAGTTTTAAATCTCTGAGGAGTTAGAATGATTGATATTTAATTTTCCTACGTTCTTCTTAAGCTGCATTCAACATATCAAGTGTTAATGAGCAAATATAATTGTTTGAAGTGAAGAAGTGGCAAATTTAATCAGTTTGTAATAGACTACCAATCTGCTTTTAACAGAGCTGGGAGTTGCCTAATCACCTGTTTATTAAAGTGTTACTACCTTCCATACTAACCAGAGTTTAACATAGACTCATAGCTTTCCATCTTGGCATTCATAGCATCCTACTGCTAATATGAACTAGGGGTGAAACACTTTCTAAAAGACTTTCCTAATGGAGGCTTTCTCACCTAAGAATGAAAAAAGATTTTACTTCCATTTTTAAGAACAATGCATTAAGAGTGTGCAGTTTCAATTATAAAATTAATATCAATTTTCTTTATGTGCTAAGTGTAATGTGAGTGATAGAGTGAATTTACTGCTAATATAGACTTTTGGTGATCTGCTGTAATTGGCATCAACAGACGGGATCTGCACCTGACTCACCATGATTAAAAGAATTCCTCATCAAAAACCAGCATATTGGGTCATGCAGAACCAACAAGTTGGTGCAATTTAAAACTCATTATTTTGCTTTTTGTATCCCTTGTTCCCATGGATGTAATTCTTTTTTTTTTTTTTATGGCAGAATATCGAGCTCTTGTATGATCTGTTCAATTTACTGGCAGCTAGGGTTTTTTTAACAGGAGATAGGTAATCAATGAATTTTAACCAAGTCCGTCAGTGAGAGCATTAGGTTGAAAATGTGTACAGTACTTACACACACTGCTGGATGTTCTGACTCTTGTATGACTGTTGATCTCACATGTCTAACCTTGATTACTAAGCAGGAAAAAATAATTGGCTTTGTATTCACTTGTTCTGTGCCCTGAAATTCATGTAGTTAACTGAGCTATGACTTAGCTTCTTTTAGCAAGCCTCTATCAAAGGTTTTGTATGCATCCTCCACCACAGCACCAGCGACTAAATTATGAGTGACAGACAAATGTTAATACAGTTCTATAGCATCACTCATTGCCATTTCCACTGGGGTGGGTTTTCAAGCACATCGATCACATGTGAAACAGCAGATACTCACATGCAACTTGCATGTCTTTGTATGTAAACTTTGTTCATTTGTGCATCTCAGACTTTTGAACACTCCCCACAGTTCAGATTGCCTCTGCTTGCTCTAGCATGCAGAGGAATCAGATCTAAGAAGTTTTGTGGAAGTAGTTCAGAGCATTATCTTAATGACTGTAAAAAGCAGCTCTTGAAAATAAAGCAATCTTAGGTAAAAAGGGCCCAGTGTAGCCTTTCAATCTCTTTTTTTTTGTTTGTATCCAATTCTAAAGCAGATGCTAAACTGCTTTCTGTATTGCTTATTATCTAGACAGACATCAACTTAAGTTTCAATCAGGATGAGTTCTTTAGGTATAAGTTATAAACTTCTGAAAATAAATATTTACAATGGAAATGTTTACCATCTTCACTACAACAGCATAGACTTGCCACTGTAAAAACTCCTTTCATATTTCTTCTCTTTCCTGCAAAATACTTGTCTTTCTTCCACCCTACTGTATATGTTGTGTGAACATTTTATTAAGGGTTTTCAGAAACAAAACTACAATTTCTTTCAAACTGAAAGTTCCCTTTTAGGCATCTGAAGCAGAAATACCGCACTGAATAATAATACTTTTAACTTCCTTGGCATGTTTTTTGTTTTTATGTAGCAAAAACTTGTCAAAACTACAGCAGTGTGGAAGCTCAACACTCGTCTTTACAAAGAAACTTTTTTGCTTCTATGGTTTTAGCCTCCAGATGAATATTAACATTTGAAATTACTTCAGGGAGAAATGAATAACAGCAAAGCAAAATAATTCTACACAATTTTTCAGCTTTATAGCTGTCATTTTTTGCAGGATGTAGGACTAAAAACAGGCAGGCTGTTTTCCTGAGATAGATATATATATATATATATGTGAAGTGATTGAATTCTATGTACTTCTATTAATTGTGCAGATTCAACTGTGTTTGATGCTATCCTTTACTTCTTAATCTTTAAAACAGTAAAAAGGTGGTTGAAGCCATCTGTCTGCAGTGAGGGAGATGAACCCATTCACCTTTAAATATGTGAGGCTTTCTGAAACATGTCCTTCACCTGTTTGGCAATAGTGGTGACAAATGCCAAAGTCGTTACTTTTTGCCCTGACCCAAACACATACAGAAATAATAGACCCTTTACATATGGAAGTGATATCTCAATGTTATATTGTGAAGATATATGGCAAATTCACCTTAGCTGTCTTGCTGCCATTTCCTACCAAAGGCTGATGATAACAATTAAACCATTTGAGCATCTTTTAAACTAGTGTTGAGGACCAAAAGAGACAGTGTGTACTAAAAACTGGTAACTATCGAAGTCAACACTTTTTAACAGTTGCCACTTCATGGTGCACGAGAATAACAGAGTTTCTATGCATATTTTTTTGTAATAGTTGATTCTAGGGATAACTGTCAGAACAGTTTTTTTTCACCATTTTCATTATTTCTGTGTTTTTCTGCCTTTGTCTTAATCAGGTCTGTGTTAGTTTTGTTTGTACAGGGAGTGGGACACCCCTGTTGCATTCCATTCAGTGTAGATGGCTGTGAATGCAGAGCTAGCATAGTTTACTCATAGATACAAGGTTGATTTAGGCTTTGTTGCAGTGTGTCATTTCTCTGAATCTTTGTGTACAGACCAAGTGAAACAGTTAGAAAACTGCTGATAGATTCATTACTAGGTGAAAGCACTTACACTGTTCATGTGTGGCTACATTTTGCATAGAATACATGCCCACTCTAGATGTGTTGTAAATAATTACTTAATATTTATTTGCTAATAAAACTTCCCAATTCCCATGCAGGCTGTTCTTTCACTTGCTTGTTAATGAAGCCTGTGAAACAACAGTTTGAGAAACTGATTATTTTCCTCTAGTCCATTGTCAAAGCTACAGAGGAAGAAAAAGCAATTCTTCCCATCCTCTCCCCCACAAAGACTGAGCAGCAGTAAATCAGACATAAAGGTCTTCAGAGCATATATAGATCTCTGTCTCAAAGACAAGATACTGCTTTGATTCCTCTGTTGTAAAATGAGTAGAATAGTTACAACAGACTTTTGCATATCAGAAGTAAGAGAAATGAGAAACTACTGTAAATAAGTAGGCAAGATTAAATCAGGCAAAAGGAAATGTTTCAAGGCTCTAATATAAAAAATAGAAGATCGTGTGAAAATTAATGTATTTATCCTCTTTTAAAAATGCGACTATAAAATATGTTCTGCAAACAAGGAAGTTATGGTCTTCCTGAAACTCAAGAGCTGAGCAAACTGTCCTTGTGAACCAAACACTTTCAGAAAAGAACATTATGGAGGTAACCATGTACTAGTGCTGCTCAGACTACTAATTACCTGTATCATGCACTAGAACCTGGGAGGTTTTTTGTTCAAGGAAGATGTATACAACATCAGGCTTACAAATTAACATACATGTCTGTACATTTGGGGAATGCAGATTATGAAAAGCTGATGTTTGATGATAAGTTTTCCATCCTTGATGTAGAATCAGTCATAAATTGGACTTGGTGGGGAAGGAACGTAACACTTTTGATAGAGTACTGTTAACAGACCTGTTAATCAGTGAAGCCTAATGCTAAAGCAGAAAAAGGAGCAGAGAAATGTAGTTTTTCATGAAAATCACATAGTCAAAGCATCTTTTTTTTTCTGTGACGTTTACTTTCCAGCTGTTCTTCAGCAGCCTGGAGGAAGAAGGCTTTTCTCCTTCTCATTTGCTGGGGAAAAAAAAAAAAGACTGTAGCAATTTTACAAAAAGAATGTCTTTCAGAAACACATGTATCAAGAAACAAATAAGGCAGCTCTTTTTTTGTCTTGTCACCGTATCCAAATCTTTGAAACCTGTCATCTTTTTCCTATTAAATATCCTTTGGTGGCAACTGAAATCTCTGTGTTGATATTGCCACCAATGCACATGACAGTCGGGATGATTTTGAAGCATTGCTTTTGGAAAAAAAAAGAAAACATACAGGCGTATTGGATTAATTTCTTTCCCTGTCCATCTGTATTCTTCCATGCAGTTGCATATTCAGATGTGGACTGTGGAGAGTCCCTCTGCTGCTGCTAATCTCCTTCTGTTGCAAGCATGCTCATGTTACTGTGTCTGTACCAAGCACAAATACACTTGGCATGTTACAATGGCTTTCCTTGTTTGCAGTGTACGTCAAATACTGCAGTCTCCCATAAAATATAATGAAAAAAATTGAATTAACATGTTAGCGTTTTTCATTCCTACTTGAAGTGGTGAAAATAATCAGTGTGCTTCCCAAAAAAAATAACAAGAAATAATAGTGCTGAGAGAATTTATTGTCACGCAGATTTAATTTTTACCATAATTATCTTGATAGTAAAAGGAAAAATATCCAATACACGTTTATTTTTAATGACTTTCATATGTCTCTTGATCTGAATAATAGTTGTTTGATACTGACTATTTCTATGACTGAGGAAGAAATGAATGTACCAACGTTCTCTAGCTTTAAATAGAAAAGTATATTGTGAGTGATACATCTCACTCATGAGATATCTATCAGAACAATAAATTATGACAGTTTTTTTTCTAGCATTTTTACTTATGCTTTAATGTAGACTAAATTGTCTTGTTTGTTCATCTAGGTAAAGTGTTCATGTTAATGCACTTAAACTCCCAGCACAAGTTTAAAAAATACAGCATCTGAATATCTTACTCACATGCATGAGCAACATTTCTTCACAATAAGGTCCTTGGGGAAAAATAAGAGAAACAAGTAGCCAAAATGAACTCATATTTTTTAGCTAGAGAATAGTGATGATTTTAACATCCTGATGCTTATGATTGACTCAACATGAAAATAGAAAGTAGAAATGCAAAAGACTAATTATGTTCTTTTGTCCGTTCCCTAAGGAACTTTCTACTGAAGGGGATAAAATGATCTTAAACTTCTCATCCATCATCAAAATTGATTCTCCATTACAAGTTGATGTGAAGAAGCCAGTCCAACAAGTCAATTACCTAAGATTTTTGTTTTGGAAATGTTAGAGGCAGCATGTTTTTTACAAAATAAATTCTCTATTTGTTAGCCTTCCCAAGCTCAGATGAGCTATTTAGAATGAGTGATTAATAGGTATTCATAATTCCATGATGCAAATCACCCTTATTGAGAAGTATGCACAAATTAGAAACAAAACCAGCTTTCTTAGTGGAAAACACTGATTCAGCTAAACTGAAACTTTCTGTTGGACTGCTTTCACAAAGATAGTTCAGGTTCAAACCGTGGTCTCAAGCCTTCAGTCAGAGCTGTGACCTCAGACAATACCTCACCTTGCTATTTGGTCTGCATCTTGGTTTCCCAGTCACCTGTTGTTCTCCGGGCATGTTTGACTGTAGTTAAATAATTACAGTAGTAATTCTAGTACATAGAGAGAAAGAAGGTCCATGTGGGAGTGAGACCTGTTTCTCTGTAGCCAGTACACTCCACCAGAAAATACATCAAGGCCTCCAGTTACAATTACAGTTATTCAAAGTATTCCTGTTTCATAGAAGTAAAAACTGAAACACACTCCATGCAAGTCATTGTCTAGCAGTGGTGTCTTAAAAGCTGCGAGGCAAAGATTCAAGGCTCTGGCCTTATTCAGGTATTTCACATAACCCTCACTAGGGAATTCCTAAGCCCCAGGAGTCCTACATATAATATAAAATTTGAAAGACACTGGATTTATCCAGTCTGAGAAAATGTTAATGAGAGGAACAGACCATTTGACATCCCTGCTGTGTAGCAAGCAAATTACATGAAAGAAAGAGTTCTTCAATTATACTGGATGAACTACATTAAACTACAACTACACTGTTTTGATGGGTTTGGGTTTTTTTAGTTTCCTGCAGTTAAGATCAGAAAAAGCAGTTTTCTTGTATGGCATAAAGGTGCATACATGGATGTTAGTACTTTGTACACAGCTTTTATTGCATTCAGCTTTGCCTAATCTCAGGCTAAATGTATAAATCTGGACCATTTCTGTTGCTGCCAGTTTCTCTATTCCCAGTCTGCAGTACTTCTGTGAGTAGTCAAACAGTGTTATGGAAATGTGCTATTTATTCTTTGGGAAACCATATGACATTTTCATTTTATTTTATTCATATAGAACAAACTGAGCTAGTATTGGACATTTAGCTGTGCAGAAATGTCAATCAATAAGTGTAAAACACTTTATTAGATGGAAAGTTAGCTGGCAGCATTAGCTGTAGCGTTATAAAAATGTCTTAAATAGCACCTGTCAAGAGTACACAAATAAAGTGTGGTCTCAGACTTAAAAATAAGTGCAGCAATGATTTGTTTCTGAACATGGTGGAAATACTAATGTGGAACAGGAACAGGTAAGATTATTCAGAAATGGTAGGAGCTGGCATTGTTGTGGTTGCTGTATGTTATACTAAGACTGTTCAGTTCATTGAAACCCTAGCTTGCTTCTGTTGTCTTTCAAGGTATGTTTGGCTTGTGACTGTGAGGGGCATGAACACCTTCTCTGTATTCATGGGCATTTAATATGTAATACACTTCCACTACAGTGGAACTCTGGTTCTAGATGGTACCATAATGCAAAAACAAAAGACAAAATAAGGCATTGAGATGTGCACTGTTCCAGCCCAGTTAGATCTGTATCAATAAAGAAAAGAAAATGCCATGTGATATTCCAGAGAACAAATACTGTGTCCCCCCATCTGACTACCCCCAGAGTCACTGTAGAATAGGGTCAGAGGAAATGCCAGCAAGAGAAATGATCCAGCTATAGCCAACAGCTGTGTATGTTTATATACATACACTTAAAAATTTGTATTTTCAAAATTATTATCTAGTTTTATGAAATTAGCAACTTTAAAGAAAAAATCCTCTGGAATAATCAATTTTGTTATTATTCAAAGGATATATATTTTTAAGCATCTCTGTATTAAACTGGGATTTAGCATAGAGGGTTGGTTTTTTTTATTTTAGCTATCTGTGAGACACTTGCCTGTATTTCATAAAACAGTGGGACTCTGGCTCATCTCTACTGTACATTGTAAATAGCAATGTTTTTTTTGTTTTGGTTTGGTTTTTTTTACATTTGGAAAGAGATGGAAAATTTACAGGTCTTTCTTCTTTTCTTCTTCCTGGAAGAGGTCTACAGTGCTGACTCCTTAAATATAGGAGGCAGTGGTAGAGAAAGCCAGCCAAAGCACTGGTCAGTCTCATGGGTGCTATAGGTAAAATTTCTACGTGTTCCTCAGTCACTTAGTAATCTAAGTCTCGTTGAAATCTAATGGGACTTGAAAGCACTTTGAACATTTCATTTTGTGAAAGCCAATTTTCACATATAGCAATGTGCAGGCAGCAAGGCTTGCTGACTGGCTAGCTCGAAGCAGGTAGGATTTAGTTTGTGCTTGAAAATCAGCCAATTACTATTCACTGTGCTGTCGCTTGGCTGGTAATGGGGGAAAGCTGTGTTTTTCCAGAGCAAAGGATACAGTAGAAAACCTCTATGTTGCCAGTAGCTGCACAGCACGGGATTAGTCCCAATAAAGCATTTCAGCTTTATAAGCAGCATTTTCCTGAAATGTCAAGCTAACGAGATTCAGTCAGATCTGTTTCTTATTGACAATCCATCTAAGTAAGGAAATAATGGAAAACACATTTTAAACTCATATCTTAGTCCTAATTAACCCAACTGAGTATAGCTGAGGTGACTGAGCATGAGTGTTGCTGCATACTGTTTACTTGGGGGTCTTGCATTATAAGGTGGTATCATTGCAAAAGGCATTAAAAAAGAAATGGTGGACTGGCTTACAACTCAGTTATAGATTCTGCATATATTTGATATGCATGCTATATTCTGAAGCCTGGGTTAAAATTAGCATTAGGAGGAAAGGAACAATTTATTTGTTTGGGAATTAAATTCTAGTAGTTTTGTTTACAAAATGGTCTCTTTTCTTACGTGACTGTGAGTTAATTACTGCCTCAGCAAACAAATGCCTTCTCTGTGTGCAATCTCTGAATCTACTAAAATGGAGAAATTGTTAAAATAAGGTCTAAAACTGAGGGACAGATTTTTTTCCGTAGCTCACATGAGGGTAGTCATAGCCTCAGGCTTCCTTGCTGGCTTAACATACCTATAGGGAATGAGCAGCATTGGCAGTCCATCCACAACTTTGTTTATTTCTATTTTTTCCAAGGCAAGAGCAATTTCTAAGAAAGTTTTATCAGGAAATCCAACATAGTTATATAATTACAATATATCCCTGATGAAGATTATGTAATAAGTAATATTTTTAAGGCTAAAGTTAGAAGGTGCTTTTCAAATGCCACCACAGTCAACATTTTAATCAAATAAAATAAAGGGATAAACGCAAGAATGTGTTTTTTCAGCTCATTACAGGGGGCTTGTTTAATTCCATCGAGATGCTTTAGTGCACAAAACATGTGTGGCTGGAATCTGCAGAAGCAAGAAATAGTAGTTAATACTGAAGTATGAGAGCTAGAAACCATCAATTAATGAATAACAGTGAAGCATTTACGGCCAAGTTTTGCCAGTACAAATGTCTGTTACCTTTTAGCATGCTAATTGTTACAGTAATAGGCTTATAGGAGACCAGTAAAAGTGAACAGGTGGATGGCACTGGGGTATGTTTTACCCTCAATGCTGTTTTAGTTTCTGGAACAGACTTGGGAGGACTTGAATTAAAGCATTAGAAGACATCCAGGCTATATGACCTGATTCTCTTTCATCATTATTTTCTTGCAACCTAAAAATACAGGAGACTGATCTGTATGCATATGGATAGCTATTGGTGAGCAGCAGGCCCATATGGTTTAGTGGTATCTTGACCACAGTTTTATCTCAGATTTCAAAATTATTCAGAACAGGAAGATAGATACTGTGCCTATGAAAACACTCTTCTGTAAGCCTTTAAAGTTAATTTAAGTGTATATGTTATAGCAGAAAATAAATACCTAAACCTATTTTGAGGCGAGTTAGGACAGAAAGACTCTATGAGTTTTTGAAGCTTTTACAGCACAGCTTTGTTCTGGACTTTGCTGGCCTCCATGGAGGTGCTAAACCTGTAAGAACTCCTGGAAGCATGAGTGAAAGGTAAATGCATGCTACCATAACTACTCAACCAGCATATGAAGACTGCTCTAGATAAATCAGATTATCAGCAGTTGATAAGATCCTCAAAGTACCTTCCACTGAGAAGGGGGCAGAGATGATCCAGCAACAGCTGTACTGCTGTGTGGCCATGCAATTACAAGAAAAAAAATACTGACCCAGCAGTTTATCTTGCTACTTGGCTAAGTCAGCACAGCTGGGATCTATACCTTTTCTTTATAGTAAGCTGACTGTTTTATATAGAAAGATGAAGGCAGTTTACTTCATGAAAAAGTAGAATCCGATCCTACACTCTTTAGCCTACAATTAGTCACATGAAGAGGTGTCCAAGTTTGCAGAGCTGCTTACCAGTGATAAGCTTTCCATGAGGTAACTGGGAGGCCAACAGAACTGATCGTCCGTGACAACCTGATCACATAATGATGCACCTGCAAATTCCTATTGCTAAACTCTTGGGCACATTGCCTTATTGAGTAGGAGAGGGTGTATTTCAGTTACAGGAGATGCTCCCTTGCCTGCAGTCTGTGAAATACTCTCTAAGTTATCCTATCATCTGTGTCTGTCCCAGATAAGATGTTTATTAGTAAAATGAGAGTTCTTGAACTTTTTAATCTACTAACTTTTAGTCTCCTCTCCCAATATTTTTTCCCCCTCTGGTTTTATGCTTTCATGTGTATTTTAGACAATTTCTGCTACATAATGGGATTGGGGTTTTTAGTGTAGTTGCAAAGGGAATCATTGCTTCTTGTTGTTGTTGTTGTTGCCATGCAGCCGTATTTCTTAATAAGAAAACACTTACTGTGTCTCAAGTTCATATTGAAGGGAACATATGTAGTAAAGATTGAGGGCTAAAATGCAGCTCCCTCTGGGTAGGCATATTTGCTAGTTGTCCTTGGGTGGTCAGGTTGTAGGCAGTGATAGTAGCAAGCAGCAGCTGTGGTTTCAGTAAAGAGTGAAGACAGTTACCATTGCTACTAGAAACTGCAGTAACTATTAGGTGAAGAGAGTGTTTTATAACCACCTCTTCATGTGGTGTTGTTGCATCTGCTCACTGGAAGGAAGTTTCTTGCACTCTTTTCAAGATGGAATATAACTGCTGCAAATATAAATCCTGCATCTTGTCACTCCACTGCCTCTATCAGCACATTCTTATGGCTCCCACTGCCCATTGTGCTGTCCCTGGGGAACCTTTGGAGCTTAAAGGTATCTATTCATTTTCTAGCTTTAATATCTATCACTGAACTTGGTGTGCCAAATGTTAGCTTGTGGATTTGACATTCTGTGCTAGAAAAATGTTTTAGAAGCTATTTGTTTCTTGTTTAAGATGCTTGCTTTTCTAGAAATTGAAAAGTTACCCATAGATTTACAAGTCCCATCTGAGTAAGTGCCAGGTACATTTCAGGATTCAGGTTTTACTTGTTTCTTGGTGTGCTTACTTTCTTTCCTGTATTCTGGGCTAGTTCATCAGTTTCGAATTGATTGCATACCCCAGTAGCAATACCAGTTGTTCAAACTGGGTCTCACAGTAGCAAGCAGAAATAGAGGCTCTAGAAAGCTCTGCGTACAAAAGCAGTTTCTTAGGAGTTTAAACCATCCTTAAAAGCTCTGTGATGTTCCATTTCCTAATCTGTTTGCATTCCCAGAGCAGCAACTAACAACTGCTCGTAATACAACTAATGGTTGTGATATATACAACCAGTCGTTTCTGTTGAGTTTTTTCAATAATGCATTTAATTAGCTGGGGGTTTGGAGGCCTGACTCCTTTTTCTTATTTTGCTTTGTTTTTCATCTTCTGGTTGCAGTAGTGTGTTGCTGATCTCTTTTTTTTCACAGCAGAGATCTTTGATACCAACTACTATACTGTGGAGCTAATGGGGTACACCACAGGCTTGCTGTTAGGTAGCAGAGTACCTTCTCTTCAGACCTTCTTCTTCTGCAAGGGGGCAACTGCTGAGAATAACCTTTCTGCTTATTGTGCACATGTCTGTTAAGTTGATGTTTAGAACAATTATAGCCTCTTTCTCTCCCTGCCATGAGTCTCTGGAATCAAATTGTTCCATTCTTCAGGACAATAAATCCTCCAACCCTACCTAGCCTCTAATGCTTTTCAATCCTCACTGGAGACAAGTAATAATTTATTCATGTGTCAGAAAATAATTTTTAAAATGTCAAAAAGAAAAGAAAAATGGGGTATAGAAGAATTACTTTCTTAGATTTTATGGTAGATTTTGGGATGGGGGTTTCTCTTTCAGTGTCCTGAATGTGAAAGAAGTTTGGAGGCTACATGTAAGAATTGGAGAGGGAAACCAAGAAAACAAATAAGAATACATAAGAAGAACGGGAAATCCTATCACACACATTTAATTATGTTTGTCTTCTCATTTTGATAGTAAGATTGAGAACAGCATATTCAGCACTGCAGAGTAGGACATTTCTTCTAGAAGTGCTTTCAGAATCAAGCTTGAAAGACTTGTCAGAGCACAGCTCTGACCTGAAAAAAGCTGCTACATTTCTAAAGATTATTTTTTTCTTTATAGAGAACAGCAAATTCAAAATTTACAGGAATAAATTAGTGTTTAGGATCTCTTCCCAGTTGTAATTTGCGATTTCAGGATTTGAAATGTTGGAATCTTTAAGTCGTGACACAAATTATGCTGTCTGTAGGGGAAAAAAAATCAGGACTAGGTTGTTGCAGGTTATCTCAGAGCTGTCAAAAAGAAATGACTGTTACAAAGTAGGGCCCAACTGTCTTGTCTCTCAAGTGAAGCTGTAGGAAAGAAAACTGAATACATAGGGAGACTTGCTCCATTGCTCCTCAGTTTCTCAAAGATTCTGGCTTCTTACAAGTGGAAGAGAACTGTGTAGACAGAAGATCTTTTCTTACCTTTCCTGCAGCATCACCAAAAATAGAAATTTCTTGAAATATTGTGTAGTCCCATAGAGACAGAACACAGTGGAGCCACTTAGATTTTCTCCGTTAAACCAGGATTCTTGGGGCAATACTGATTGTTATTTTTTGTCTTTGATCAAGCTTGAATAATAGCTATAAGGTGTTGTAAGCTTGTAAACTCTTTGCAGGGCATTACTTACTCCGTGCAAAACCACCTTTCCCTAATCCTATTTTTAGCTGAGGTCCTTGCAAGATGATAGCAATAGTAATTTTGCTGAATATTCGTTTGAGATTTGAGATGAAGGAAGAAGCTATACAGAGATAGTCTTTTCCTACAGTGAGTTGAATAGTCTCCTTTTTTTTATCAGTAGGAGAAGTTGACACAAAACTTTTCTAATGTGTTTTGACTTTAATTGCCAAAGCTATATTGAATTCTACAGTATTAAAAAACAAGCAAGCTAAACTTTCATTATAATGTATATTAATTATATTACTGTGACATTCAAAACTGCACTTAGACCTTACATAGACACTTACACAGAAGTAAAATACTTATTCTAAATTTTCATAGGATGGAGAGTGTTTTAATTCTTGTCATAATTCAGAATGAAATCTCACAAAAGTATCACTTGTTCTGTGCTGTTAATTAAAAGAAAAAAAGAAAGGTGTCCAGTTTTGCAGCCACAGCATTGGCTTGAAATTAGTAATTTCAGAAACTGTAGTTTTAGATTCTGCTGTTATTTCTGCTGTAAGACCTTCTGGCAGTTCTCATGTTCTAACAGGCATAGCTTCCTGTTGTTTAATGTGGCTTTTTCTCCTGTTACATGAACAACCAACACAGTTAAAGACAAGTTGAGTGACTACAAGAAAACCTGTAAGACTTACATGCAGCATTTTTAAAGACAGATAAAATAAGGAGAATGCATAAGTTCTTTAAATTATCTATGCAAATTATGGATGAAAACATTATCATTTGGAATTTCAGAGTGTTCAGAGTTTTAGACTATTACCATCCTTTTTCTTAAATTTGTGTTCTAAGTAAGTTACCTCGTAGCTATGGTGTTACTTGCCTAGTGAGTTGGTTTTGGCTTGCCTATAATATCACAGAGTCACAAAGTCACAGAATTATTTGCTTTGGAAGGGCCCTTCAATTATGATCTAGTCCAACCCTCTGCCATGATAATATAGTAATAATATATAACTACATTTTTTTCCATTAAATACTTGATTTCAAGAGTGAAGGTTTTATTTTCAAAGGGGGCTCAAAGTACCAAAAATGGGTGCTAAACTACCGAAATCTGTCAATGTATTGTGTTGTAATGCTTTAAGAGTGTTTCTTTCTTTACTAAAGAAACATTTAGGCCAATACGTTATCCATTTGTTCTCCAATTAGCTGATTTAAGTCATTGCTCTAAATAAGCCCCTAATTGTTTACTGCAGTGTAACAGTTCAGTAATGGATTCAGTATGGATGTTAATTTTATAGTTTATATTGTTTATTATTATTGGCTCAGTGATTTTAAAGCGGTGGTTTAAAATCAGCGTGGTACACTGAACATGCAGGGTAGGATATGTAGGCTAGAAACAGACAGGACCAAGCATATGCATAAGTGGTTGTTCTCAACATTTTACATTTCTGTAGCATTTCCTGAGGGCTGGTACCCAGCTTCAGCATCATGCTGGAGAAAGCCGTGTGTTCATCTACAAAAGTGCATGAGTTGTTGGGGAGAGCACTGCAGAGGACACTCTGCCGTGGCATGTCAGGTTTCTTTACCTCTTTCCCCACTGTTTTGCAAAGTGATATACTGCTGCAAAAAAACTGCCTCACTTCAGGAACTACAATTCAGGAGCTGGGCTAATTTGATGGATAGTGTATACTAAGGAAAATATTAGAATCCAGGAAAGGCCACATAGTCCATTGGGGCTCATTTCATTCCAAATACACCTTCCCTAGGTTATCATCCAATTGTTAAAAGAAAGAGTAATGTTATCCATTTTTTATAATTCCACTTCTGGGTATTATGGAGATAAATACCTAAGTGCTGGAGAACTAACTTTCTTTCAGAACACTATTTCAGGGGAAAAATACTTAAATGCAGATAGGTGGGATGACAGAAAAGAAATTGACCGACCCTAAATGAAAAATATGATGATAGTGATATGAATATATGTGTATAGTCATGGTTTCTCAAAGTTCCTCAGAGACAAGCTTCTAATCATGAGACTTTCAGATAGTAACCTTTCATTTGATTTATTGTTTCAGGACCAATGCAAGAGACAATATATGACTTCTGGAGAATGGTATGGCATGAAAACACAGCCAGCATAATCATGGTTACTAACCTTGTAGAAGTGGGAAGGGTAAGTGATTTTTGTACTTAAAAAGATGAAAGACATCCACGGTGTTTGCTTTTGGAAATTAAATAACAGACCAACAAGATGCTTATATACTAAGTATAGCACATAAAATATTTACGGCTGTTTGTGCAAAGAGGTTTGTTATCAATTATCTTGAAACATGCCTTGGATGCTTGGCTTTGATAACATACACACAATGAAAAAGTAAACTGATAAAGCTGCAGTACGTTCAGCAGAGTCTGCAAAGACTGCCAAAGAGGGGAGACGTCACATCGTTGTACATGTCTCAGATATACCATTTCTATTAAAGAAGTCAGGGAATTTGTTGTAGAACAAGGTATGAAGTAAATTTTTGGGTGGTTTTTTTTTTTCTGAAGAGAGGCTAAGGGGAGTAATTCTGAAACAGCTGTCTGAGAAAAGTAGTTAAAGTATGAAATTGCTTCATAGTATATTAGTCTAAATGAGTCTGGTTTGTTTGGATTTTACTTCCTGTAAGGTTTCTGGACTAAACCAGAAAAAAATAGTTTTACTCATTTGTACACTAAATTTGTTCATCAGGTGCTTATGTTCAGAAGCTGAATAGTAAAGGAAAGCTTAAGTTACCTGGTTGATATTGTATACTTCTCTTTCTTTGCTTGATAACTTCTCAAGTAAGCCTCCTACTCAAGTCTTTATGGCTAATTTTGTTTTCAACAAGTACTGAATGGAACCTTTTTCTTTGTTTCTCACAACTGTCAATAACTGAGTCTTTTCACTTACTGCTTTATCTATGCACTGGTGTCTTAGTTCTCATTGGAGATTTTTTTTCAAGAAAATTTGCTTGGGAGCTTGGCATATAGCTTTCATTTGGAATGAAAAAAAAACAACACTGCTTTTATGGGAACTTCTGCAATTATTGTAAATCGAAGTGTTGAAATAAGAAGTCAAGTGCACACATCTCGGTGTGAGCCGCATGGTTTAAGAGATGTTTTTAATTTCATGCTGGTGGAGTGTCTGATACCCCCTCTGGCCTGTGGCATTTGCATGAGGAGAGACAGCACTGTTTGTGTGGTGTAAGTTAAAGTCCTTTTTGGCAAGTCCAGTTTTACAATCTCCGTTTATTCTTCCATGTCCTCTGTCAACTGGTAATATAAATCCTAACATTTAGATATCTGTGTGCTCAAACCTGCTAACAGATCAGGTGCCAATATTATTTTTAGATATAAAAAAGATGAGGTTTTTGACTGCAATTAACACCTGCTATGGGAACACATGTACAGCTAATTGCAGAGACAAAAGGGGATCGTGGAGGCTGCTTTAACAGTTCAGTCCCTTGAGAAAGGAAGAAGGTAGAAATAGCTGGATGGTCACATATCAATTCAAAATGGATGATTTTTAAGAATAGGAAGCTCTCCAGCAAACCTCTTTGTTAAAGCTTTATACACATTCATAAGTACCCAAGCGGACAACTTAAAAAGGAATGTTTTCAGGGTATGAATAAACAAGCCTGGGAACAAAAAATAGCATACTGCAGGAAACCACATAGTGTTTGCCTAAAGTCAGTATTTGAAAGCGCCAATTAGAGTGAACTGCCGAGTGTCAGCTAGGGAGACGCCAGTCTTGGTGCCAGTGTTGGCAGGCTCCACTCTCAGCATTTAGGTACACAGCACATTCCCTTAGCAGCAACTAATGGTTTGTGCCACCGTGGAGATTCTTCAGGGTGCAGGAGTCCTAGTGGGATACAGATCTGTGGCTTTTTTGTTTCTGGCAGTGGTAGAAATTACTTTGTTCTCACTTTTTCTGGAGGCCAGCATAGGTGAGATCAGGGAGCAGAAATTGAAATGGGGTTTTAATGGAAATGAAATTGTATGAGCCACAGAACAATGCAGACACTCCTCCGTTGGTGTTTTTGTGCCACTCCCAGAGCTGGAACCATCAGCAACAAGAAGGCAAATTACAAACACACCATCTGTCCTGCAACCCTAACACAAGCTCTGTGCCACCTTGATTAGTAATGATTTTAATGGGCCTTTTGGTAGCATTCCTGTAGGGCAAACTTTATAACCTTCCCAAAGTTGAGCTTTTCTATTTCAATTGCTATTGCTGGCATAAGATTTGTAGGGGTTTATTATTTTTATTTTTTAACCCTGTCAACCCATTGTAAGCCGAGGAGGAAATTCCTTTATATTTTCAGGAAAGAGGGATATCTATTTAACATGTTTGCCACACAGTGTACTGCCTTCATGAATTAATCATTGAGGGGGCGTATGTGTATTTGTTTACCAGGACTGGCTGGATAGTCATTAAATCAGTGCTAGGAACTTGCTTCTTGCCCTGGAGCATTATGCATCAGGACTGTTTTAATTGCGGGTGGAG
Source organism: Sclerurus mexicanus (assembly GCA_013396755.1). NCBI lineage: Eukaryota > Metazoa > Chordata > Aves > Passeriformes > Furnariidae > Sclerurus > Sclerurus mexicanus. The sequence goes on along the minus strand of VWZF01000628.1, from coordinate 323,770 downwards.
GAATCACCATGAGGCTGTCCCTAATGCAAGCACCTGCTGCAAATGACTCAGTCCCCACATTACCCTCCAGCAGGGTCCGGGTACATCTGCCAATATCTGTCATTATCTGAGGCACACTTGTCAAAACCACACATCCCTTTAAGCTCTTGTGTGTTCCAGCAAGGGACCCTTGTCAGTGTTTCTGGCACCTGCAGACTGCTGTGCACCTGGTATTTAAATGGCACCGAAATGTGTTTTGATTGTTTTCTCTCTTTAATGAACCCACCTGAGGGACATTTAGCTCTTCATCTAGTAGCCTGTTACCCAGTCACTCACATTTACACTGCTTTTGTGTGGAAATTCAGAACTCGCTTGCGCTGTTACACTAACCCATCTGCCAGAAGCCTTATCACAAAATCTGCAGAGCTCCCTAAGGAGACTTTTGTACTGATAATTTAAGTTAATGATTTCTAAACATATTTAGTCAGTTTTATGAAGACCTCATTAGAATGTAACTGTTTATTAAAAATCTAAATGAAGTCTCACAGTCATTTAGGAAGATCATTGCTGAATTGCATGAACCATTCTTTGATAACAGATGATGAAGTGGTGTTTAGTTAAGATTGGCCTAAGTTGATATAAGAACTTTTACAAAAAAATCTTAAACAAATAAACAGCCCTTAAAGCAGCCTTGAAAAAAAGTCCCTGTCTTCTTCATGCTGGGGTCAACAACTTTCCACTCACAATGAAGTTCACATGGAAATTACAAGTAATTAATGGTATAATTTTTGTCCAAGAACCAGAATTTTCCAGACCACAGACTAACAGGTAAAAAGCATAATGGAAAATCAAGACTCATAAAATTACATCAGTGTGACAACAAGCTATTTCAGAATAACGTAATTTGGATTATAGTAATACAAGAGGCCTCCATGCCCATGTCTGTGATAGAGCAACTGAAGATAGTAGTGTAATTTCAGGGAACCTCTTTTCCTGAGCAGTTTAGCATAATCTGGTGGATTATTCTAGAAGAAAGAAAACTTTTTATCCTACCACTGGAAATAGAAAAGAGACACAGGAGAACATCTTGCTTACTCCGAGAGTCTGTTCTGGAGTACAAACTCCAAAAGACACAACTGCATCCTTCATAGAAAGCAGTGGAAACAGGATTGAAGTGTTTAGGTAGTGACCAAAGTCTCGGGTTGCTTCTTGCTTTGTTTCAGTGTTTGCACGCATTGAAACATTTCTTTTCTCCTAAAAGAGTCATGTTGGGAAGGTTTAGAATATATTCAATTGTGCCATCTAGCTGTCACCTCCATCTTTGCTCTTGTTGGGCTGGTACTAACACTTAGTTGGCAGAATCAAACTTGGCATGTCACATTATTTGCCATTTGTCAGTAGTCTCGTTCTCTCCCACTTGCTTGAGGCAGAAGAAATTTAGTAGTGTCTGATTAATAAATGGTAAAAGGCACTGATGAAATCTGTTGGAGGTGGTTGATAAATAAATGTGATTCAAAGACACATGATTGTCTATCATGCTTTGTTACATTAAAAGTATTCACAAACAAAATCACTAGAAATAATTATAAAAAATAAAACCTCACCCCAGGAGCATAGTAATTACAGTAATTAGAGTTTCTCAATTATTATCCAGAATTAGAAAACAGCCAGTGCTAATAGTGTTAATAAACACACAAAAGACCCTTTTTTGAAGGCAAGCAAGGTTGACTACAACAGAAGGGATGTGACCCAAACAGAGGAATGAAGGTCAGCTGTAAACTGATAAATAGCCCCTGTGCCTGCACACACGCCTTAGTGCTTCCAAAACAGCCTCGCACTGCTATCGTATCTCTCAGGAGTGGTGTGCTTTCCTGATAGCCATTTCACACTCCTCCTGGGTGACATTTCCCTTCCAGCGGCTGGAATGGCTGTGTCTGCCTAGGGGAAAAGAAAGAACACAGTGGTAGTTTAGCTTTTCCTTTGCTTGTTTTGCCAGACCTGTGGTTGACGTGTTACATGTGTAGCACTTACCTGCATTGCTGCAAAAATGTGGGTGACTCCAGCTTTTCATGCTTAAAAGAGTGTTGGATTCCACATGACAATGAGGAAATCCATGTAATGGTGTTTTGACAGGAGGGAATATCTCCTTGATGCTGGCTGGCTAAAAAGCATTTCCTGTTTTACGACAAATGATGTCAGAAAAGAGTTGTTCTTATCAGGAAAGCCTATCAGTGGACCCGGCCCTAAGCAGTCTTGTGTTCATGTCTTTGGGTGCTCAGGGTGTACAGCCTTGGTCAGCATTCAAGAGACTTGCTAAAACAGATACAAATGTGTTTCCTTAAAAAAAAAAAAAAAACCACAGAAAAAACACCAAAAAACCCAACAACACCAAAAAGCCACACACACACACAAAAAACCCAAAACAAAACAAAAAAACCCAGAAGTCTTGATGATGACCCAGATCTTCAGATCTACCTGATGATCCATTTCTGTTATAGATAGACATTAGGCATCCAAGAAAAACTGCTAAATAGAGCCCTGTCCAAAGACTTCTTACTGAAAACAGATTGAAAAAGCAAACCAAAGACTTCACTGGAAATTCTAGCAGCATAAAAACTGTGTGAAATTTCCAATGAATTTGCCACCTACACTTAGAATGAAAACAGATTTTTTTAACACCAATCTATTATGAAGCTTGCACTTAAGCATTTTACAAGTTTTGAGAAACTTCCATGGAGAAGAACCCTCTCGTAAACAAAGGTAAACTCAAACTGTGTTTAAGATTCAGATCACCCAATACAGTGATCTTGCAGAGGTGAAAAACAGTGGCTTTTCAGCACATCTCACAAACAGCACATTTCTATTTGATATAAATGGAAGAACACTCTGTCTAATTGAAAGTGCCTCTAAATGTAATAAGCCAAATTACCTACATTGGAATTAATTCAGGATACTGGTGTTAGTGCTCCTTAGGAGATGTGCCAAAGAGTTTGTATGCATACTGGTGACTAAGATTTCATTTTAACTTTTCTACTGAAAGAAAGAAACCACATTTTGTAAATAAGGGAGGAAAAGGTTGCTATATGAATCTATTCCCTACCTCTTGGTAATTCTAGTCACAACTTCTTAAGTGCATAAATAGTGTCCTTCCCATCTATAGAATTTTTTTTTCTTAAACACGTTTACCCAAAAAAAAGGGGACTTGTTCTTATGGTACATAAGCACATGGGTTTATATTCTGTTGTTATATTTTTGGTTTTACTGCAATTCCAGTATCTCTTACTGGATAGAGTACAGTTTATACATTTACAGAGTATCAGTGAGAAAACCTGAAAAACACTCAAAATTTAAAACTATTTTTAATCTTTCAAGTCAGTGAACCCTTCTACCCATCGAAACAGATTTCAGCTTTCTAGACTTCTAACCAGAAATAACAAGTTTGCATTACTGCATTATGTATAATAAGGGAGAAGCCCTTGGGGAAAAATTTGGCTCTTTTTTCCTTCAGGAAAGAGAAGGAAGGACTCTTTGCAATCATTTAATAAAGATGTCCCCAGATTAGTAATGTTAGCATCATCAAACAGAAGATCAAGCTACAAGTATTCAGCACTGTCCTATGTCACTCAGAGCAGACATGGTTTCAGCTCTCAGTGTTTTGGTACATTCTTGTCTCCAGTAAGAGCTATGTTTCAAAGAACGTTAATCAACAGAGATTAATATCTTAATGCTTACTAATCCAATTGAGATAATTCGCTTTGAGAAATAAACAAAAGAGGTTTAAGGATACACAGATGCACTGACCCTCTTGTTGGACTAGCTGAAGTGCTGCCAAGGTGCAGGATGCAACTTTAAGTGCAGTTTGCAAAGAGGTAGGGCTTCAGGTTCTTCTCGGAAATATCAAGACTGGTGAAACGGCTTCCTAACTGCAAATCTCCTCACCTCAGCAGTCTAGTGGAATTGTCTCTCTGTAAAGGAAGAAGTATCCTGGAGGTGGTGGCACAGTTTTACTTCACCCAGTAAAGTAACACGTTGAGTTTTCTAACCTAACATCAGCTGATTGGTTTTCAGAGCCAGAAGGCAATCCTCTAACTAGGTGGTGCTCTGTACTCAACTAATGTCATGATTTTTCTCTTGAAATGGAAGCATGGTTCAGAACACAGGCTGTTCTGCTTGATGCAGGCACATCAGGTGCTTGGAGACAGGATGTGAGAAATATACCCATGATTTCACAGTTGTATCAGGAATTAAGACAGACTTCGAGGAGCTCTGGCTAATGCTGTAAGCATCCTTCATCTTGGCATGGGCCCGCCCTTCTCATGTGTTCTGTGCTCAGCCTTTTTTCCTTCAGGGCTGTACTAAGGTGCACAAAATTGCCTAAACATAAGCAATGAAGTGAAGACAATCCATGTTTGTTTGTTGGTATTAACAGTGGAGGCAGGAACACTAGAACAGCTTTACCTTGGGCTGCCTTTACCCTAAAGCAACTAATTCTTCTCTATGGTCAAAGGAAGGCCACACCATGGGGTTGGCTTGTCAGTTTAATTTCATCTAACCCAAGCTACAAGGTTGATAGCATCCTAACAGTATACCTGATTCTCAAGAACAAAGGGATCACACTCATTTTCTCAGGTGGAAAGCATTAGTATATGGCTATGCCTGGACACGTCCAGAAAGCCAGCTATTCTGGCCTGAAGTTGAATCAGAGTGCAGCCACCAGGCAACTTAGTGTTGCACTGCTGAGGCAGTTTAGGGCAGCAGAAGGTGGAGAATTATGTCAGCTCTGAGTCATCCCTGGAAGAAGTTAGACTGAGCTAGTAAAATTCATGGAGACCTCTCTCCCCCTCCCTGGGAGCTGTGAACAACATAAAAACTTCTGGCTGACATTATAGGGACCCATTCATCTGATGGTGCCAAACAGTATCTCCAATGTTGTATTTCTCAATACTCTTCCACACCTCTCTTAGAAACCTGTAAAATGAGGTATAAAACATTTAACTGACTTGCTCAAAAGCAAACAAAAGAAAATGAAAAGAAGAAAGACTGGAGTTTATCTTCTGTCAAAGATTGTTTTATAACATATAAAATGTTCTTAAATTATAATACATTTTCACTTGAGAAGTATTTAAATAAAAATACTTTCAGTTATTGGGCGAGTCAATGAAATCCAAGTCAACGAAATAAAAGTATATGATGTTATCCTAGCTACATCTGTTAAGACCTGTTAAAAATTTTCACCACTAAGCTTGGTTGGCTATTTCATTTTATATCCAAGAGGTTTCACTTCAAAATTTATGTCTGACTTATCATAATTACTTAGTTCAGTATTAATTTTAAATTAGAATATATAATACTGCTCTTCACTAATGACAATCCATGCAAGGCAGTATATAGTCAATTATATCACCTTCTTTCTAAAAGTATTTCAGAATCAAAGGAAATTGGAAACTTTGAATAATCAGTATTATTTAAACTGTTCTGTATGGGCTACAAAGTATATTTCTCAACCAGCTCACATATTAAATCTGTAATATTACTCCTATTCAAAACTTCTAGATAAATGAATCACTGTCCTGGCTTGCATACTGTCTTTAGCTAGATATGTCACATTGCCAAATGGCTAAATATACAGCTTTGGAAGTCACAGTTTGGGTTCATTAGACATCCACTGCCTATACTGTTTGTTATATTTAGAACTAGCAACAACAACTTTCCACCTTCATTTTTAATTCTAAGTTTCTCACATTAAACTGTTTTATTGGGGAATGGAACTAGAGGGTGGAAGTAGATAATACTCTTCTCCAAATTTCTAAAATTATTAGTAAAATAAACATGTTTGAAACAATTGGGCAGTGTACCTTGGGATGAATAGATTAAACCAGACCGTTTTCATTATGTCTCTGGCAATCACCCTTTTATCTCATCTTGTGATGAACATCTGTATTTTTTGGCATGTGGTTAGGATATAAATGTAGGGTGTATCTGAACAAACTCTCAATTATAATTCTGCTCAGATGAGATTTCAAAATTATGTTTTCTGCTTTGAGGATGATATTTACTGTTATGGTAGCGACTGCGTGGAAAAAAATCGAATGCATTTAATATTCAGTTCTGGAATCATGTATCAATTATTTAGCTAAACCTTCTGTTAGTAGGCTTTTTTTGTAAAACATGTACCAAATGTTTATAAAATGGGAAAGAGATTCATCAAGTTACAGTAGCTAAAGCTGTGCTAAAAAGAAAAAATGAACATATGTTACCAGCAGTGTTTCTCATATTTAATGAGTAAGACCATATTCTATTTTGTTGCAATTGTCTTTCCTTGTACAAATAAAGGCCCTGATCCAATAAGCATTTATAAATGTGATTTTGATTTACACTATTTAATCTGCTTCTGTCTTTAAGGCACCTTTGCATTTATTTGAGTGGTCTTGAAGGAGATGGGAGATAGATCTTTAAGCATTTACTTAACTTCTGGCTCACCAGGAGTCCATGGAGTTCCCAGGTCTAGAGCTCAGCACGTGCAGAGCATTGCAGAACAAGAGCCAAAAGTAGGGAAAATGCCTGAAATAAAATAAAGTTGGGTTTGGGGGGTTTTTTTCCCCTCCCAGTGAATGAATCATCTGTTGGTCTGTGGCTCTGACTGCAGCTCTGGCACCGTTCCCATGGCTTTTACAGCCCCTATTCCACTTGGGAGAGTTTTCAGGAAATTGTGTTGTCATGGATCCTTCTGCTCAGCTCCAGTCTGCTCTGTGCCCAAAATCCCCTGTGCAGCAGAGTAAGAAATCCCTGGTGGGCCCAAGCTGCATGAGGCACAAAAGGCTATAACTTCTGTGCAACATCCCTTAGTGCTTCCCTAATTATTCCACTGTATCATCTTAAATAAGGTTTAAAAAAGGGTGGAAGAAAATCCAACAGTTGAGACATAATAAGACGGGGACTGTGCTCTTCTAAATTGGTCTTTTTGAATGTCCCTAGTCCTTAGTCATAATCCAGACTGTCTAGACTTACCAAGTTAGAAACAAGCATATTTTCCTTCAAGGCTGAGCAATTCAATTCAGCCAGGATTGCTTTTTTCCCCCCTGATTGTTTATTTTACTAAACTAGAGCTGTTTCGAGGCTGTCAGGTGCCCACCAGAAAGAAACAAGGCTAAAGTTAGCAACAAAGAGACATGCTGATCCGTAGTGCTGTGCTGAGGGTCAGCGCTGCAGCTGCTCCCTTCCTACGTGTGTTGGCTGTCTTCGTGTGGCTCAGGTTCCACCTATGGAACGGATACGTGAATAGGCAGGAAAAGGGAATCGGCTCCAGAGAAGGGGTTGTCGGTGTGTTGCTCCAGCCTAGAGGCAGTGTGAGTTGCCTTTTTCTTCATGGAAAGACAAAAAATTGTCTTAGCCATAGGTAGGAAAACCCTCTTTCAAAGAGTTTCTGCCAATGACTGTAGAAGGGTCAGCTTGGGGGCCTGAGGGATTTGAACAGTGTGAATTTTCTAGATTCTATTAACAATACAGACAAAACAATGAGAGTTCAATGTTCTTCACTTAGCTTCCAGAAGAAGATTTCTGGAAATAGATCCAAACAAGATAAAATCTGAATAAATACCAAGTAGATGCAAAAATAGATAGCAGCAGCAACTACTAAACGGCTTGCAACGATGTTTAATGCTTCTGAAATGGTTGTTCATTGCTTACAGTGGATAGATATGCTTTGGAGATGAATACACATTTGTCAGAGATCCTGTCATTAGGCACTCTGGGAATGGCCCTCATCTTGGCCCTTGGCTAGCAGAAACTTCTCGTCCCTGCTGACACCCTGTCAGCTTGCTGGCTATTGAGCGTGGTGGGGGAAGCAGTCTTGCTACCCTGCCCCCTGGTACAGGAGTGCTGAGCACTGCAAGAAGTGTCCAGTGTCCCAGCTCCAAGCCTCTCACTGCGGAAGGGAACTGTATAGCCTGGTGTTTGCCACCCTTAATACTAGATGAAATGCAAAGACTATAAAGAATTTTTCTTAGCCACTACTAATGCAGTTACTGGGTCTGAAGACAAGCATAGAAAAATAAAGAAAAACCTGCTTATAAAGCTACCTGAACTTCAGCTCTGCTCTAGGAGCTTTCCATCAGCTGTGTAAGCAGAAATAAGCTGTTAGGATGCTTGTATAATTTTCTGGCTGGGAGCCAGGGCTTCTGACCAGGCTACTCTTTTTCTCTGAAAAGGATCCTGATGCGGGGCTGTGTTTTTCCAGCCCTTCAACTGAGTTCTATTCAGATTTAAATTTTATCCTGCTAATGAGTCAGAAAAAGGGTCAGAACTACTGACCCTGCCTGAACAAACTTTTTATTTTATCAGCTAATGTCACTACTATAGTCTGGCAAGAACTCTCTTCTGTCCAGACTGTAAAGGGGGGTTGCACATGATTATCACCTACATCCTTGAAATAAATTCTGAGAAAAGTATTTTCTTCTCCCTGACAGGACAAGGTTTGACTCTCTGCTTAATCCTTTATATACTGAATCTGGATTTTGCATAAATAAATCATTCAAACCATGCATTACAGTTTTCACCGTATGCTTGTACATGCATTCATCTGTTTTACCTTTTGCTCAAGACTGGACATGATAGTAATCCAAATATTTTGGCATGAAAATTGGTTTGAGAAATACTCTTATCAGTTGTGAAGTTTAACTTTTTAATTTTTTTTTCTGTCAGTTTTACACTGAATATTTGAAGTGTTTGGGCTTTTTACCCAGCCCATTTAAGTGCATATTTAAGTAAGCCAGATTTACATGTATTAAAAGATCCATTTTAAGTTTTCCCTTTGGTGGGAGAAAGACAGAAACCATTCCATGCAGCAGATGTATAACAGATGCCACTCCTAGCATGTGCTACACTACTGGATGATGCAGTGGTGATAGCACAGCTACTACCGTGATAAAGCAGAATTAGAGAGAGAGTTGTAAGTAATGTGTTAGCTTCCCTGCTCACCACCTTGTCCACACAAATGGGAAGGAAAAGAAAATTCTTAAGTCTGTCAGTGATCTACATCATCATATACAGTCCCCACAACCACCCACTTGAAAAAAATAACAAAACAGTACGTGTTTCAGTATGGTGCTGTGAAGTCCATCCCATCTAGACCACATCAGGGCTCAGAAAATCTGAAATACACTTCACAAAATACACCTCCTTTCCATCCCCCAAGATGAATTGGCCAGGAACACACAGTCCAAAAGCCTACTGAAATCAGTGTGGGGGAAAGGGGAATTTGTCTCACCTAACCTCAGCCATCAAGAAGCCAAACACCTAGGTGAAGAATTAGACTTTCACAGTTAACAGAAATAAATGCACCTTTACAAGGCATTTGTCCTGCTCAACTTAGACTGAGCTAAGTGAGATGAATCCTAACCATAGTGTTTGGGGTCATCTAGTGAATGAATGTTTAAAGCCTGGACACAAAACTCACCTCTTGACTTCAATCACTCGGTTTTGCCATTTGACATCTCATCAGTTCTATTGGAAAGTTAATCTGAGAAAATGGGTGCTTTTCTAACAGTAAAGAATCACAGAACATGCTGAGTTGGAAGGGACTCACTAGGATCATCAAGTCCAACTCCTGCCCCTGCACGGGACCATCCCCAGGAGTCACACCATGTGCCTGAGAGCACTGTCCAGACACTAACTGAACTCTGTCAGGCTTGGTGCTGTGACTACTGCCCTGGGGAGCCTGTTCCCGTGCCCAGCCAACCTCTATGTGAAGAACCTTTCCCTAATATCCAACCTAAACTTCCCCTGACACAATTCCAGGCCATTCCCTCAGGTCCTGTCCCTGGTCACCACAGAGAAGAGATCTGTGCCTGCCCATACTCTTCCCCTCACAAGGAAGTTGTAACTGCAATGAAGTCTCCTTCCTGTCTGCCAAACACTTTCATTTTAGAAGGTCGGAAGATATTTTTGAGACAAATCACCATCTAGAGGCTGAGGAAAAAAATCCTTATGGTGGTAGTTGTTCCTCTGGGCACACTTTGCTTTGGAAAGCACGGGAAATGAACAGTTACTCTGAGTTGTGCAGGGTATAAATATCCCTTGTGCTTCATACAAATTGGCCTTACTTCACTAGCCACAACACAAAGCTTACCTGCAACTCTGAGAGCTGTCTTTAAAAAAAGAAGCAACGTTCCTCAAACATTAATCATTTCCATGTGTAGAAAATGTGACTGTTCTGTGCATGATTGCATTTTAAATCAGAAATCATTGCACAGAATACAGAATGAATTCAGTGTGAACTTTCTGAAATAAATGAACCCTAATTTCTTTTGTATTTTTTAAAGGTCAAATGCTGCAAATACTGGCCAGACGACACAGAGATATATAAAGACATTAAAGTTACTCTAATAGAAACAGAGCTCCTGGCTGAATATGTGATTCGAACATTTGCTGTAGAAAAGGTAAGCTTACACATTTAGTTTTTTTAAATACAATGGTATCTGCTGAAGTAACTTACATATAGATTCAAGTTAAATCTTTTGACTGACATCCCGGTCTGTAGCTATTTTTGGGTAAACAACTACCGCCCTCTTATGGTAAGCTGTGTTTTCTGTTAAATGCAGCAGCTTTTCTGTGCTTTCCATCACTGTTGGCCCCTGCCTGAGTTAGAAAAAGTGATGTTCCTTGCCTAGGAGAAATCGAAGCCTCCTTCCCAGCAATCAATTGAAAAACACATTCGTGCTGCTTTCCCATCTTATGTTCCCTGCAATCATTTTCTGTCTGTACTAGAGGCTGCATGCAACATTATTCAGAAGTGGTGGAGAATAATGTTATCTGTTGGACTGGTGTGTTCCTGGTCTGCAGAGATATAGTTGTAACAAACTACTTTTCTTCTCAAGGCAATTTCCCTTTTCGTGTGAAATCTGTCTTTATGTGGAGAGCTCCAATCAGTGTGTTGTATTGTTGTTTATTATTAGAATAATGCCATTAATTTGTTTGATGCTTACTAAGACTTGTAGCTCTCCCAAACAGCTTAAAGTATATGGAAAACATACAATTAACAAAAAAGGTACTTAACTGAAAGTGAGAACAAGCAAGGTCAGTCAGTGGTGAAGTGTGTCATGCATTTTGTGTCAATTCAGCAGTTTCATTCAGACTTCATTAAAGGACAGAAATGTTTTAATTGTATGTATGAGGACTCACCTGAGTTGCAGAACACCAAGGAAGGGGACTCTTCGGAAGACTAGATATTCCTAATGGCCTGCTGACGTTATGTTCCCTCAGTATCACCATGAGTAGATTTTCAACTACCTAGCTTAGAAAGCTCCTTTTGATTTATTTGCAGTACCTGTGATGTACTGGTTCTCTCTAATGGTGAAATAGTATTCCGTTATGGTTTTGAAGAACATAACCTTCAGCATCAAAGAATCCTGCACCCAGGTAGATGAAACTGCCAAAAAGATCACCCAACAGGGTCTCTGTACATACATTTAGAGTAACAAAGGAATTCAGTTTTTTCCTGTTTATTCTTCAATCTAATACTTAAATATGCATCAATACAGCAACCTGAGGGTAATGATAATAGAATTATGTGGTTTGAATGAACTGAAATATCGTATCATGTTTACCACTATACATATTGTACATTGAATTCATTCAAGCTTGTTGTTTCCTTGCATTTAGGTATTTTTAATAAACAGATGAGAAACGATGGCTACACTTTGAAGTAGATGAAGCACTGGTTGATTTCTATTCTGCAAATTTTAAGCTCACGCTTTGATGTTAGCTTTTCACTTCTTAACTGGGACTGAAAAAAAGACCTAGAGGATTTTACAGTTGAACATAACCTAACTGTCTTGAATAAGTGCATTAGAACAGATAGAGATAAAAGGCACTAAACATTTTATTTCTTTTTAAAAATCTACATTTGAAAAGATTTTATTTAGACACTGCTTCTTAATAGTAGTTTTTCAGTAAGCCTCTAAAAGCAGTGTCAGTGTAGTTTGAGTAAAGTACATTTGTTTTTACCCTATTTTCCATAATTTTTAACTCTTCCAGTGGTACTAGAAGGTCAAATCTATACATCTCTTCCACCATAATTCGCAAGCTGATATTTTTTATGTACTTGGACTGATACTTTCCAACTTCTCTAAGTCAATCATCATGATGAGACAGAGAGCACCCTAAGCAAATATGCAGATAATACTAAGTGAAAGATGGTGTTGGAACACTCAGCATTGGAGTCTCAGTTCCAAAGGACTTGAAGATTTGGCTAACATGAACTTTAGTAATTCAATAAGCAATTCAAAAATGCAACGTTCTGTGCCTTGGCAGCCTAACCTCCTGTGGCTGTACAGGCTGACATCTGGGAACAACATCTGAAATCCAGAATGTTTAAGGATTTATCACATATGAGCTGCCAGGAGGGAGTTAAGAGAATTGGCCTTGTTTGGTGTGGTAGAGAGGAGGAGGAAGATCTGATTTCAGCCTGCAACTACCTCAAAGATGTTTAGAAAATCAGAGGCACCAAATTCCCCTCTTTTCTCTCCATGGTAGTAGATGGCAAAGTAAGGCTCAATGGCCAAGAAGTTGCAGCATGAAAAGCTTGCACTGGAAACAGTTCTTCAGGAGGAGGGCAGTGCAGGGCTGGAGCAGGTTACTGAAAAAGATTGTGGCATCTCCATTCTTGGAAGTCATCAAGGCTCAGCTAGACAGATCTCGTGTTGGCCACAGATCCACTCTGAGTCAGAGGTTGGACCAGAGACCTCCAGAGGTCCCTTCTGACCATCTTTTTTGTTTGTTGATGAGTGTCTCATACCTGCTCCTGAAGTACAATTTAGAAGTTGATTTGTTTGAAGATAAATTGATCACTTACTATATTTTTAAATGGATATTTGAGTAGTAGGTGGATAATGCCAACAAAATTGAACCCAAAAGTTCAGTCTGATTCTGAAGACCACTTCCTAGGTACTCTTTGCATTGTGTGAATGAGCAGTTCCTTTGGAACAGTTTTTTTACAGCACAACAGTTAACTCAGGTGAATTAGTCAGGTAGTAACATACAGCAGCAGCATAACCATTTGTAGCATTTTTTAACATCCTAGGGTTTGTTAGCAATATACACCATTTTCTGTTTGTTTCAGCTGAAAGAAAAAAAATAGTCTTTCCAAGCTGAGCATATGCTTTTATGATTCATGCAGTTGTGTTGCTATTTTGGGTTTAGAAACCAGCAGGAAAGCTACAGACATGAAAATCCTTCTTTTGTAGGTATAATAAGAAAACTCATTATAAAATTACCCTATATGCAAAACCTTTTCTAAGTAGGTGCTACCAATGATAGACAGAAATGCAATCAGCATGACAGCCTTTTCAAAACTAATGCACGAGATATGGAGGACACGACCTAATCTGTGCAACAGCTGGGCACATTGTTTTGGAGGGGCAGTTTGCTTTTTGTAAATTGTTTGAAAAGTTAGGCTGCATACAGCGTGAAGAATTTGTATGGGGTACTCGCTTCAGTCCTCAGCTTGTATAGTCACAGTGCTGATTTTTTGTATGGGATCTTTGTTTCTTGGGGGATCGTGGGCAGTTGTTATAAGAAATATAAAAGTGTCTGAGACACAGATACCCTACCTACACATAGCTATTTAAGTTGAAGGCCTTGCTTACAGTAGCAAGGAGATGTGTTAACTAACACACTCTAAAATCCCCAGAGTACAAGAGACAAAATTGCATTCGAATGTCTTTGCTAGACTGTCTTAAAATGCAAATTGTTTTGTCTATTCCTGGGCTTCAATATGCTTTAAAATTGGTTTTTAGGAGAGAAGGTCATTTCTGTTGCAAGGATGTGATCTCAGTCTACAGCACCGCCGCATATGTTCTCAATGCTCTCCCTTGCCTGCCTTTTTGTGTCACAGTTTCAGAGGGAGATAAGATACTCCTCTCAGCAGATGCCATGTCTCCACAGACCCCCAGCCTGAGCTGTGAGAGTATCAAAGGCTCCAAGATACACAAAACCCTCTCCAGTCATGTAGCACTGGCACGGCCAACATTTTTCAACGATCAAAAATCCCAGAGTAATGCATACTAGCAATAAATTAGGAAGCTTATGTTACTTATTATTCAAGGGGAATAAGACCTTTTATATGCAAACCAGCTCATGACAGGAAATACATCTTTAAGAAGAAAAACTGTAAACTACCCATTATAAATATTGTTGACATTTAGGCGAACCTAAACATGATATGCCATAATTTTGCTGTTTGCTTATGAAGTATGTATGATGGCCTCCGGACTGTGGAATTCTAACGAGAATAAAATATTGGCAGCTATATTTTCAGAGGGGCAAAGGAAAATACAAGCGCTAAAAAAATAAAGCTTCGCATACACACTTCTAATATCCAGACTGCTCCCAAAAGTCACATGGGAAATTACTTACACAATCGGCTTCTCATTCATACTTGTCTCACCATATCCATGTCCTTGTGCACTATGGCAAATCACCTGAAGGTTGAGCATGTGGGGGGCTACAAATGCAGCCCCTATGACTGGAGGTGCAAAAAGGTTTCTTACTATTCAGCTGTTTCTTTCAGACCAATGAAGGAGACAAATGATAAGGAAAATTATGCTGAAGCTGTAGTTCCCTGAAGTCAGCAGCTAAACTCCTGTGGAGAGCAGTGGGGAAAAAAAAGTCATCTGTGCTCTATGTTCAGCCTTGCTGCTGACCTGTTCTGTGATCATGGCAGGCATCTTAGGGCCACATTTGCCAAGCAACCTAGTGCTTAAATATAGAGATGAACATCTCTCTTGTTGCTAAAAGTTTCTAACCAATCTAGTGCTTACTTAATTTTGTTGTAAGGCTTTGAAACCAGTTGATAACTAACCTTTGAACCTGCTCTCCTGCTATGAGAAAGCTCTCCAACAGTCTGTCCAGATTGTGTTGGTAGGGGGTGGATGCTTTTCAGCAAGGCTCAGGCCTTTGAAGTTTTCAACCCTTGCCTTTTCAACAGAGAGGTGCTCATGAGATTCGAGAAATACGTCAGTTTCACTTCACTGGCTGGCCAGACCACGGTGTACCCTACCATGCGACAGGCCTGCTGGGATTTGTACGGCAGGTCAAATCCAAGAGCCCACCAAACGCTGGCCCTCTCGTTGTTCACTGCAGGTGGGTAAAGCAGCAATCTCTCTGTGGTGTTTTACACTAAACCCAGGACCTACTTTTGCTTCTCCTGTACTGTGTAATCCTGACACAGGTTGCTGAAGCCACTGGAGCTCTACTCACAATAACTATAAACAAGAATATATATATAATATATATATACACAATATATAAACAAGAGTAAAAAATCGAGTCTGAAGTCCTGCAAATGCCTGTCTCAATTTCAGTAATGATCCAATTGATCAAGTTACCTATGAGACGAATCATTATACCTCACATTTCCAATTCACTGCTGAACATTAACTGTGTTCTTCTTTTACTTTAGTGCTGGTGCTGGCAGAACGGGATGCTTCATTGTTATTGACATCATGCTAGATATGGCAGAAAGAGAAGGTGTTGTAGACATATACAATTGCGTGAGAGAGCTTCGATCCCGGAGAGTTAACATGGTGCAGACAGAGGTATTGTTGATATACTGGAATACTGCTTTGCAAGAAAAAATATTCTTCTAGCCCAAAAAGATAGAGCTTTGTAGCTGTCACCCTCCAGAAAGTAGTTTATTCAGTCACATGCAGAAAATAATCCCTTCACAAACCTGAAGAACTCATGCCCAAACAAGTGCATTTACACTGCACTCAAGGTTCACAATGTTGGTTGTTTGGGTTTTTTTTTTAAAGAAAAGGAAAATCATGAGTGTTTCCTATCTGGGAAGGATTCATTCTGAAGTACATCTAGTTGAGGCTTAGTTATGTGATAGCACTTAGAGAATTGTGCAGAGGAATGAGGAAACCAGAAACAGTCTGAGTTTTATTATAGAGTGTTAACTGCACTTCTCTAAGTACTTGTAGTTAGTTTCTAAGTCAGTCTTTCTATACCAACTTCTAAATGAGGGGGATAAAGTTTTATGAGGTTGTTCCTTCTGGTCTTTCTTCATTGCTGGTAAACTCAAGAGAGAAGTAGCAACCATATTAGTTGTTATTTTTTATTTACCAAAATACTAATAGCCTATGCTCTCTATGTCAGTAACTATATATTTTAATTATTTTACCAGGAACAGTATGTATTCATCCATGATGCTATCCTGGAAGCCTGTCTTTGTGGGGACACATCTATTCCAGCTTCTCAAGTTAGGTCTGCTTACTATGAAATGAATAAACTGGATCCTCAAACTAACTCCAGCCAGATCAAAGAGGAATTTAGGGTAAGTGGTGGCTAGCATTAGCTAGAAGCCATACAGTTCAGCTATACTAAAGGCTTCTGCTTAAGTGCTTATTTAAAGCCATGTGAATCTTGGACTAGGCCTGGCAGGGAAAGACTGCAAAAAAGGAAAAATAGCATGTCACTCATTGCTATTGAGTGATGCTGAATCATAAAAGAATGCACTGGGGTAGTAGTAAAATACTCGTTTTACTCAAGGGAAGTATATTGATTCTTTCCAGTGTCCTTTCTCCAGAAGGCAGGCTTCTCTGCAGTTGAGGTTATTTTCCAGATCTGTTTGCTTCCAGGATTTTTTTTCTTCCAAACCCTGCTGACTCTGATGTGTTTTCTTTTCTCTGCATATTGATTCCCACTGAAACTGAATGCTGAGCTGATCTATTCTTAAATATTTTGGGTTGCTTTCACTGCTGTGTTAATTTTTCTGTTGTATTGTTTACTCTTTCTGAAAGACTTTAAATATGGTGACTCCGACACTGCGTGTAGAAGACTGCAGCATAGCGCTTTTACCACGAAATCATGAAAAGAATCGTTGTATGGATGTTCTGCCTCCAGACAGATGCCTGCCATTCCTCATAACGATAGATGGGGAGAGCAGTAACTACATCAATGCTGCACTGATGGATGTAAGTCTCCACTACATCATTAATAATAAAAAAGGGAATAAGCAGCCCTACAAACTGAGCAATGCCAGAAAATGCAGTCAGTATAAGAAGACTGAAATCCTTCTAGCTTGTTTTGTTTTCCAAAAGCATGGCACAAAATCTTTAAACCCCCAAGTACATTTAGGATCACACATATGTTATGTCACAGCCAAGGTTCCAAAGCCATGCTCAGAGAGCAATTCAAGCAGTTTTGATAAATTAAATCTGTCTGGATTTCTCCCTAGTGCTTGAATTTTTAACCATCTGGCCTAGGAAAACAAGAGTTACCTATTAAAAGACTAAGGCAGTTAAATAGAATAATAAGGTTTGCAGCAATATTTCAGTTCCCTTTGTTTATAATTTAAAGAGTAATTAACAAAAAAAGTAATTGTCTGTCAGCACAAGATAGTACACAAGCCATTACTTCAGTCTTTCCGTTTATTTCTGTTGGAATTAATGGTTCCTCTTCGCGGGTATGTGGATTTTTTTTTTCCCAAATGGATCTATGGTAATTCTATTCTGCTAATAGAGTAACAGTAAAAACTGCCTTTACAGTGTCTAGATATTTGTAACCTATTTTTGACAGTTTGGAGCTATAGTCATTACTGTTGTCAAACACATAAACAACAAGAAAACAGAGGTTAGCAAAGAACGACCACATTGCAAATGGCCTTTTAAAAAGTGAAGCTAGAGTAATAATGCTTTACAGCAGTTTTTTAATTTCTTTCCTTCCAAGTTCTTAAAGCCTTTTCCTAAAATAAGCCTAAGTTCAAAACACTCCTTTGAAAAGGTAGGACTGGTATCTTTATTATGTAGAGAAACAGGACAAAAGTTTAAGTGACTTCTCTAGGTTCTCGCAGTAGGTCAATGACATTTCATATTAGAACAGAGCTTCCTTAATCTGCAATTTGCAGCCATACCATTATATTGTCTTATTTCCTGGAGAGTTCAGTACCGTTTATTCTGTGAATGAAGTAATGCTCAGAAAGAGCAATGCCTTAATACTTGCTTTGAAGGTGCTTCTCTTTTTCAATATTGAAAAAATGTCCCTGAAAGAAAGATCATAGAAGCATAGAATACCCTGAGTTGGAAGGAACCCACAAGGATCACAGAATCACAGAATTGTTAGTGTTGGAAGGAACTTTTGGAGATCATTTGGTCCAACATTCCTGCCAAGGCAAAGTCACCTGGCAGGTTACACAGGAACAGCTCCACCTGGGTTTTGAATGTCTACAGAGGAGACTCCACAACCTCCACAACCATCAATGTAAAGAAGTCTTTCCTCATGTTCAGGTTGGAACTTCTTGTGTTTTAGTTTATCGCCATTACTCCTCATCCTGTCACTGGGCACCACTGAAAAAAGTCTGGCACCATCCTCTTGACACCTACCAAGTCGAAGTCCAAATCCTGGCCCTGCACAGAATAGCCCAAAGAGACACACCATGTGCCTGCAAAAGGCCGATCAGATTGTGTCTCTGTCAGGGTACAAATGCTCCAGTTCAAGGCATGTAGAGACTTCCCCACCCTCCTTAATTAAGGCAATGGCTCCCCATCCCAACAATCATCCCAGTATAGACAACCTAGCCTTCTACTTAGGAAGATGTAAGTGAAAATGGTAGCTTGAGATCCACAATGAAAAAGTTCCAACAAACAGCTCAGTCAATGACATACTCTGGTACTAAAAGAAACAAAGAGCACTAAAATTTATCCCCTGGGTATCCTCACTGCTGTCAGATAGACTAGAATTTCAGCAATATTTCTGAAAAATAACTAGATATTTCCTTTCACACGCACCATTCAAATTTAGAGCTAAATGCAAACAGCCAAGATTAATCTGTCCATTAACAGCTCAAAACAAACATGTTGCTCAAAGTTTTGAAGGAGTTGCATTGGAATCAAAAACCTCTGATGATTTTACTCTATGCCTGTGGCATGAAATACATTTTAGAAATACAACATCTTCAGAACTTATATTCTGCCCAAATGCAGTTTGTTAACTTTGAGGCATGTGAGATCTCAGGAAAGAGCTGAAAACAGTATATTAATTATATAGAAAATAGAAATAATGCTTTCAGTCCCAAAGTTTTTGGGCTATGACTGACATTCTGCTAAATGGATTTTTATCACTTACCATTCTTTTCATCATCTTGTTATTGTTTCTTTGCAGAGCTACAAGCAACCATCAGCTTTTATAGTTACGCAGCACCCTTTACCAAACACGGTCAAAGATTTCTGGAGACTGGTCCTAGATTATCACTGTACTTCAATAGTTATGCTGAATGATGTAGATCCTGCACAAGTAAGTCCAGAAAACTGCTTCATTCAAAAGAAGTGTGCTAGTGCTTCAGCATTTCACAACAGCTTTAGGATGTAATTAGTTTTAAAAAACATTAAAAGGTGCTAAAAAAATTGATTTGTAACTTGCAGATACATATAGGGAAAGGGGAATAAATAAGACCATCAGCAGCTTTTCCACCAAAATGTTACTGCACACACATGTAAGAACATGCACCCATAATTTATTATAGGAGAACGTGGTTTGGGAAGAGCTTCTAAAACCCAAAAACGGTGGCTGTGCAATGCTGACTCAAGTCTGGAACATACTTAAAATAGCCAAAAATCATAAACAAAAGCCAACAGCTATTCATCAGCTTGCCTGAAACAGGTCAATGACCTTGGTCTGCGTACCAGGGAATATGTGTTCCCAGTGTGAAAATATGGGTTGTGTTTTGCACAGAATGATGTCGTTGTTAGCAGGGAGATAGGATCTAAACAAGATTGGAGACTGAGCATCCTTCGTAAGGGAAAATAGGGAAACAGAACATGTGGGGGAACGTAATTACCTTACAAAAGGGTTGTACGATGCTGTACATGTTGTTCAGAAAATTGGAAAACCGAACCTACTGGTTTGGCAATTTAATCAGTAGGATTAATCTAAGTGCCCTAGAGTCTGGCTCACAACTGTGCAATTCCAAGTTCTTACACAGATAAAACTTCCTTAGTTCCAACAAACTGCACCAACCTTCTGCTGAAATAATGTGGTGGTAATCGGGATTCCTAATACATAAATATTTGTTAATTATTGGTCAAGAGCAATTATAGTTTTTTTATAGAGGACTGCATGTCATTTTTATTTGTGATATTATTAAAAATCTTTTTAGTTTTGTTCAGTATTGCACACGCCTAGAAAAATGTTTCCTTTCATTTCTTTTTAACATGTAGAATTTGTGTTTAAAAAATACTAATCTTCTGTTTGGTCTTTCAAAGGATCGTGTAAGAATTCCACACACTATTTTAAAGACTGAATTTCTGATTCCAAGCCCTTCGCTGTCTACAGGGAGAAAAAAAAGAAATGAAAGACAAAACTTTTATTCATGAATCTAAGATTATTTTCTGAGTGAATAAGGAAAAACTCAAGGGAGTCAGACTGTTAGGGACTGCTGAACAGAGTTTTTTTAATTTGTCGGCTGTGTTTTGAATTTACAATAGGGCATGGCTATTTCAAGCATTTATTACCCTCCCAGGATTTAAAAGCTATTGGGATATGCAGTTAATGCACCTGCCTCTGCAGTATGTTAAACCTTTTACCTCTAATGTGAGTAACAATCTTTTCATTAGGAATAAATCTCAAAACCCTCAGAGCAAACAGAAGTGGAGAGAGGGCACAGCTTATTAAAAACACGCATTCCATTCAGATTTATTAGTAATTACTGTTATCATTATTATTTATGTATATATGAAATGTTTACAGTTCTGTTTAGATATTAACATTTATGAGGATTGTTATGCTCTATTGGGAAATGAAATTCAGCCCTCCACAGTGACTCTGACTTAAAGAGAGTTGCTAGCATCACTTGCATGCAAAACGTGCAGACCTAAATGCTTTTGATTTCTTTAGAAATTGAAAATCTTGGCTTCCTAAAACAGCTCCAGCAAACACCTCTGCTTATTATCACTTAAGTATATTTCAAATATCTGTTAAAACAGTATTCCTATATATTTGGAAGATGTCTCTTAAATTCTGCACATGTTAAATGATCTCAGCGCTGGCATTTGCACTAGTTGTATGCATTGTATTTTGCTATCCTGTACACTAGCATATTTCATAATAAAAGTGTGTGAAAGATGTAGACAGTATTTGGAAAGCAGTTTGCTCAGCAGACCAAATCATAGAGGGGGGTTAAAATAAATGGAAATATATTTTCCTACTTGAAATTCCTGGTTTTAACTTGTTAAAGTGATCTCCTGCAAATCAGATCCTGTTTTCTTTTTAATTGATGTAGTAAATGATTATGTTTTCCTAAAATGTAGTCATCTCTAAACAGCTTTGTTGAGGACTAAGTGTTATAAGAAATGCAAAACAACATCTGGAGTAAATGTGATTTGTCAGCTCAGCTCTGGATCACCAACAGCAATGCAGCAGAATGAAGACCACAGCTGTTTCACTGAACGAAATAAAAAGTTCCAAATATGACATCAATGCTTCTGCAAGCAAACAAAATTTCATGAGTTCATATTTAATTTTAGTGAATGCTTACAAAAGCTACATGCTCAAATTACTCTAAATATCCCTGGCAGAAAAAAATCATTAGGATTTTTATGAAAAAAAAAAAAATGGACAGGCAGAGTCTGTCTTCAAAAACCTCCTTGCAAAGTGTAGATTTAATCTTTAAAGTATTAACACAGGTGGTAATTGGTTCCTGGATTAAGCCATCGTCGTATATTAGACACTAAAACTGTGCAAGATAATGGTAATATTACTTCATGATCTTTAGATACCTAGAAGTAGTGTTTTCTGAGCACTGAAGAAAGCATGATTAATATTTCCAGATGTCACTCATAGGATGAAATTAGGCAGCTGTTGGAAATTTAAAGGAATGCTGATATTAGCTGGTATCATTGGTCATGGGTGAAACAGATGTGAAAGTTAAGTCCTCAGTTTTGAGCATTGATGCACCCTTCATAGTATAAATCATACACTCTGATGCAACTTGAATTATTAGCAAATTTTCAGGGCAGTTGGAGATACCAGCCTTTGGTCTTTAGGCCCCACACTGTCTCCGAGATATAGTAATACTTGTCAGCATCTCCCTGTCTTGTTATAATGTAATGCAGAATTAACGCTGAGTGTCAGAAGTGTTTTACTCCAAATACCAGAGAAGAAGTAGCATGTTCAGTTACATGAAAAAGCATTCTAAAAGCAGAGCTCTCAAAACTGGTGGAAGAGTGTGCGTTGTGTATTTTACAAAGATATTGCACAAGAATTTCAGTAATACATGTATCACAAAGTAAAATACAGAAAAATATGTGGAGGCAGCATGAAATCCAAAGTGATTAACTGTATTCTTTTTTGTCCTTGGTCTTCTATAGCTATGTCCTCAGTATTGGCCAGAAAATGGAGTACACCGGCACGGTCCTATTCAGGTGGAGTTTGTATCAGCTGATTTAGAAGAAGACATAATCAGCCGGATATTCCGAATTTATAATGCAGCCAGAGTAAGGATGTTATTTGCAAAACAATTCTGTCTCAGTAGATAAGTACTCAAATCAAAATTTGAGACTGTAGTCGAATCAAAAATGTGAAAGTTAAACTTAAATAGAACCATTCTCATTTTTCAGCTTACTTATTTGAAAGCAATGGTGCAATACTAAGTCACGCCATATGAGAAAAAACTCTTCAGTGCAAAAAATATTTTAATGCATATCTCAAGTGTGTTAAATGCAAATGAAATAAATGCAGTATTCAGATTGTATGGTAGCCAAGAAATGCTGAAACTAGTGCTGTTTTCAACAGTTTGAAATTGACCATCTTGCATATTTGTATCCTGTGTCATGTGAAGAAAGCCATGCACCAGTACTAGGCATGTTTTTCAGTAGCAGTCCCAGCTCTTAGTGAAGATCCTGTCCCACTAACCTCACTTCATAAAATATATAAGCACTTCAGAGGGGCCAGTGGGTTCTCATATCAAACATTTATGCTCCCATAAAGTTGACAGAGGCTAAATTGGCATGTCTTTCAAACTGAGTGGAAAAAAGATTCCACCACAGACCAGGCATCTCTTCCCATCCAGAGCGCCTTTGCATTGGACTGGTATCGATCGCAAAAGAGCCGTAGCTGGGAATGAGTAGCACTCCCTGCTGAAAAAAATCAAGAACTGCCCTGAGATCTGGTAGCTCTCAGTATGGTGAAAGAGCCCAAAAACACACTCAAAAATCTGCTAACATCCCAACAGGGAAGCAGACTGTAAGCTTCAAGATACTTCTTTAATACTATGAAGACCTGGTATTCTCAGTAAATGTGGCAATATGAAAACACGACCTCCAACAGCATTAATGTGAGCTTCAGCAGGTGCTAGTCTGGCTGATGTGCTTTGGGAAGAGGGACCATCAGCTGAAACAAACTGGACAGGAAATCAGAAGATTCCAAATTTTGACGTAAAGCAGACAAAACCAATTGGAGAACATATCTAATGCGGCATCCAGCTTGGTTTATTCCTTTATCTTGTTAATCTTACATCCTGTCGATTAACTCTTACTCTGGAGAATAAAATGTAATGTCAACATTTCTGTGTGTTGTTCAGTTTTTAGGAGTGGCACTAAAATGCCCTCACTTTGCACAGAAGTGGCAAATCCTAGACTACAAAACCCATTTCAATGTGCACGTTTATTATGCCCTTTTCAAAGGACTGTAGTTTTCTGCCACTAATACTTGTTCTGTGCTCCTTTCTTATTTTAAATCACCATAAAGCAACTGTTCAGTAATGTTTCACCAGAGGGGTTCTGACTGCTGCAGTAGAACACAATAAAATAAAACGTAGTTAGAGATATTTTATAAGCCAGAAACATCTGAGGGTTCCGTTTGGTTTTTTAAATGTTTCCTGCTTCAAAATATCTTGAAAGGTTTTGACCTTGCTTATAAAAACAGACAGAAACACATAAACATTCTTAAAAATGCTGAAGCATATATATGAAAAAGGTATATAACCGAAGTTGTGTTGCTGCTCTGTCTTTGCTACCAAGTTCTTGCTATCATATTAATTATTTGCTTGATCACGCAGCTGTACTATTGCTCTATTCCAGTCTATTTGTATAGCACTGTATTTAAAAACTCCTGTTCTAGTATCTTTGTTGGAAATTAAAAGTCGTAAGCCCTCAAGGGCAGTTGAAATTACACTAGCAGTTTGTCAGCAATCATCTGCATGAACAACTTTCCTCACTGATGCAAATATCTAAATTATGCACCCGAAAATAAAATGCTGTTATTTTTTCCTCCTTTTGTCTGACTCTCTACAGCCCCAAGATGGCTATCGGATGGTGCAGCAGTTCCAGTTCCTGGGATGGCCCATGTACAGAGACACTCCGGTTTCTAAACGCTCCTTCTTGAAGCTCATCCGTCAAGTGGATAAGTGGCAGGAGGAGTACAATGGAGGAGAGGGGCGCACGGTTGTACATTGCTTGTAAGTACTGGAAAAGGAGGAGAGAAAGTAGGGCAATACTGTTACAGAATCTGTGCCAGGGTTTAAAAGATTTTTGAAGAGATGAATCTAATCTGGAACTGAATAATACAACTGCTCATTTAAAATCTTTGAATACAAGAGGAATTATGCAATTTTTATGTAGATTCATGAGTTTTCCTCTCTGTCCTTTGTTAGACCCTTCTGAAAAGATGATGGGTACAAGTTAATGCCATTTTATATAAAAAATGTCCAGTGATTTTTGCAAATGAAAAGGTTGCGTGTTTATTCAGAGTAAATCAGAATTGTACCTTCAGAACAATGATTTCTACAGATAAGAACTGTAGAAATAAGTAGCACTGGAGGGTGATTTCTCTTCCAGACATAAAGCACAGAAGTAAAAGCAGCATGATAGGCCAGTTACGATGATCCTGTAATTGCCTTACCTTTCTCTATTAGTGGTGTATATTTTTGTCCTCCTGTGACTTTGTGCTCCACTGATGCAGACTCTCATCCACTCTGCCACCATCCTTCTTTTGATAAGGTTTAATACTTGTATGTGCTGTTTGCCCTCATCAGTAGCTGATCTTTTGAGACCAAGTCTTCAGTGCTTGAAGTTGTATCCCCCTTCCTCCAAACCGCTGTTTAAAGATGTTGCCATGATGGAGAAGGGACATGCTAACGGGAAAACCATGTTCAAAGTTAGGACCCTGTGTTAGAAGGATGGAGGAAAATCTAAGAATGTATTAATAATTCCCACTATTACTGACCTTGAACAAGTCATTGCTCTTCAGTTTCCCCATCTGTAGAATGGGGATAATAATACTTTCATCAAAGGAGCATTGTGCAGTGTGATTAATTAATGTTTTGAGATCTTTAGCTGAAAAGACCCTTTTGAAGTGCAAATTACTGTTATCTCTGAGGTGGCTGATGATATTAAATAGTTGTACAACATCACACATGCGTCACTTCCAGGCAGTAAAGAAAGAAAAAGCTCTAATATAATCCTTTTAAATGACTTTATTTTAATTAAAATTCTCAAAGAGTCCCACAATATCAGGCAATGTTTTGGCAGCAGAGAGCATTCTTTTCATACTGCCTGGATGTGACAGATGTGCGATGTTGTATCTTCCTTTGAAAATCAACCATTTGCAAAGCTGGTTTGAAAGACTTGCTACCTAACTAGTCTGCTCTCTGGTAATTATTAAGGTTTATTATTTTTGGTGAAGCGCAGCCTAAAGATTCTGATTAGAATAACTGTAGAAATAATGGGGTTTCCAGAAAGAAAGAGATTCTCTTGAAGATTAAAAATAACCAGGGATAAAGTATTATTAAATACTGTATTTGATCATGCATATGAACATTTATGCCTGGCTTCTTTGTTAGCAAGTCACTTCGGGTTCTCATCCTCTGATACTGTGGGTGGAGGGGGAATACAGGCACTTTTAAAAGCAGTCTTTCCAGGCAGCCAGCCCCTCTGCCAGGGAGTGAGAGTATCAGCCAGTAAAACATGGCAGCTGCACCCGGTGCCATACCAAGTGTGCAGCCCCCAGGTGGACTCCCACAAATGAGATTTCTGGTGCTTTTGCTGCTCCTCTGAAACACCTTTGCATCCAGCAGCAAAGCAGCAGGATCTGGAGTAAAAGAACTCAGAAATTCACTTTCTCTACAACATTTCCAGGCTTTATGCTCATTGCAACCATGTATGTTTACAGTGCAAAGTGGTGCTGAACTGAGTCTAAAAGTACTTTGTCTCTATTTTAGCATCCTCTTTATGCTGTCTCAAGTATTCACCAAAGGGTGGCGTAAAACCCAGCCATTCAATTCCCTCCAGGCTGTCAGCCTGCTGAATTCTAAATCACAGCTTTGAGATCTTTCATAACGTTAATTCCAATTGAAAATTGTGTTTTTCCTAGAGTTCATTCGGCCTTTGGGGCTAGGAATGTTCTGTGGCTTCTCCGTGCTGGGTCTCATGGCTTCTGTAGCCATCCGTATTGCTGTACAAATTGGTAGCATAGAGTCAATTGTAACTGAGCCATTTTATTGCTTGTGTTGTAGGAATGGAGGTGGCCGCAGTGGGACATTTTGTGCAATCAGTATTGTTTGTGAAATGCTTCGACATCAGAGGGCTGTTGACGTATTCCATGCTGTGAAGACACTGAGGAATAATAAGCCTAACATGGTGGACCTTCTGGTATGAGCTTTTTAACTGCACCACTAAATAGAAAATGTTCCTTTTTCTCAGAAGACTCAGTAAGATTTCCAGGATTTGCAGTGGGAGTTGTTCACAAAGCAAGCAAGTCATTTTCAAAGGGGATAATGAAGTCACTTCACTTGTAAGAGTATTTTTACACTGCTTTCTTCCCGAGGAGACTTTGTCTCCATTCGTTTGAATTTTTTAAGAGTTTTAAACTTTCACATGAACATCCTTATTAATTTTCTTTTCTAGCAGGCTGAGCCAAGTGGAGAGCAGCCCTTGCATGATAGAAATAATAGTTATGTAAAATGAAATGCCAGATTTTCAAATTATATATTTTATAAATAGCTTAATCGCCTAATATTTATCAAAGCCACGAATTTCAGTTTGACATCCAGAATATTGCATTTAATTATGGTTGCTCTATCTCATAGAAAGATTAAAGAAGTTCAGAAACAAGGGGCCATGTGCAATTATTTTCCTAGAGAGTGTTTTATGAGCCTTTTTTTAAAAAATGGAGAATTGCTGAAGTGCCAGCTGCTATGCCAGAAGAGCTGCAGAACAGCTTAAACCAGCAGGTTCTTACACTCCAGTGTGTAGTTTGGTACTTGGAAACGGGTGTAGTGTGATACCCTGTTCTGAAACGTGGGCTATAAAAGACACTGTTTTACAACATCCTGCTGCAGAGGTAGCTGCTTAAGAGTCAGCTGTATTTGATTTAATATCATAGTAAGGGGGAAGCAGCATCTGGACACTTTCAGGGATGCTGAGCCAATCTGAGCCAATGTTGCAAGCTCTGGTTAAACAAGTTTGGATCATTTGCAGCAACTTTTCTGCAGCATACCCAGGGTGACGCAGAAGGCATCTCACTAAACTCGTCCAACGTCTTGTAATTTTAGGAGAGATCCCCTCAGGTAGCTAATGAGGTCCGAGTGTGAAACACATTGGAGAATGGGCAGAAGGAGTGAGGCTTTTGCATGCATGTGAAGACTGGTAGGGATATCCACCTCCCTACCACATGCATCACTGAGCTTCATCTCTCACGTGGAAGAACAGCTCCCACCACATCCCCCATCCCAGTGCTCTCTTCCAGCCTGCCTGTGAAGTCCCAGACCCTCCCCTAGGCCCTGCTCCGGCCAGGCACATGGAAAAAGGCCAGATGTTGTCAGCTGTGCAAAGCAAGGAGGGAGTTTACAAGCAGTACCATAGGGCCATGAGCCAGCAATGGGGAACTGTGAATCTTGTATCAGTGAGAAACTATCAAGCTTCCTCCTGGGAGGGAGCAGCTTGGCTGACTTCTTTTCCTCTAGTTGGTATTCTCGGGAGGAGAATCATCATGCCAAGAATCATACATTTTTATTTCCTAGATATTAAGAAAAATGTCCTACTTCTTCATTCAGGTAGTATAGTTTGGACAGAGACTTGTCAGGCCTGCTGTTCTCCATTCTCCCAGAGCTTAAGTCCACAGAACTCACTGATATCTCACTCATTTATTTCATAGAAATAAAATGAAAATTACCAGTGTGAAGATGTACAGTTGAAGAAAATTCTCTCTATAAATTCCTATTTGTGACAGTTATCCAGGTATAGATTTGTCAGGCAGCTGTCTCCATTTTTCAGCCGAGAATTTTTTTCATCAAAAGCTAAATGTATTATTTTAGAATGTGTAAAAGTACCTCATAGTAAATTAAGGATGGTATTGAAAATGTCTGAAAGACATTGAAAGGCCTTGTAGGGACTTTTTTTATTAGGAAATTCCAGAGCACTTGTGAAGGAGATCAGTACTGGTTTCCTTATTTTACAGACAGTGGAGTGAAGGCAGAGGACAATCAGAATTTTTCCTGTTATCACGTAATGCACTGACTGAGCAGAGTTAGAAAGACATCTCTTCAGTCTTGGTCTGCTACCTTGTAGGAACAAATATTTGAGTTAGCAAGGTTTCGATTTCCATATAGATTGCTTCATGGTAAAAGGGAATTGGGACCCTTTAGTTTTTTTCCTAGTCCTGTTACTGAATTTAACCTTTATGACCTTTCTTACAATAATGTGTCTTTGCCTCAGTTTCCATATCTGAAAAATAAGAACAATAATATTCATCTACCTTGCAGAATTTTATGGTAAAATATTAAATGCTCAGAATGATGACTGTATTTCACAAAAATAGCTTTAAGCCTTCTTTATCGATATGTTAGGCACTTTCTGACAAAATAAAAGGCCATTTTTACCATCCATACTTAGAGATTCACCTCTTAATTTCATAGAAAACTTTGGCTTTCTTCCAAGTGTAAAAATTTGAATGCCTCATCCATACAATATGAAAATCTGAATTTTTTCAGCCATCATACAAAGGTAACACATGTTACTACAAAATTTGTATTACAGAATGCCCAAAGCATTTGGTGATAAATGTTATTCGACTTACCCGTAGTTGTCCTGGAAAAAAATTTAAATATACCTGTTTTAATATCCACCATCAAGTGAATAATAAGAATGTACAAAGGACACTCATGAGTGAACACAGTGGGGCATATATATGTCTGCTCTTTAGGACAGGTATTCAGTTTACTAAAAATGATGTTTATTTGGCTGGATCAGTAAATCAGCATAAAATGAACATGGAAGAGTGGAAATGGATGAGTGGCTGATATCTTGTTTTGATCTCTTTTGTAGTTATAGAATAATTTCCATTTATTTAGAAACATATGCAATAAAAGCAGAAAAGAAATTTATATAATACTCCTTTTCTTTCTACATTTTTGTTATTCTTTTCTCATTCCGAAGAAGACACAAGCAGTTTATGGCACCTTGCAGAATCTTAAAACCTCACATACAACTCATTCATCCCTTAGGTCATATCTGAATCTTCTTTTCTTTTAAAGTCACAGCTCTCAACAAAAGAACTTGGAAATGGTCCATGCTTGCCGATGGCTTTTTGATTGCTGTAATAGTGTATGGCTTTCTACATGTTGAAGTGGACTCTATTCTCAGCTAAAGGGTGACCCAAAACACAAGTATAGGCTAAGAGTCAATCCTCTAAAATGTTTGCTTCAATGAAAAGAGTAATTTTATTCTTCCTATTTGTGATGTTGGGATAGGGAAGGCTGAGTGCTGTCAGGTAGTTAAGTCTGCTCTTGTTCCTAAATCATAGTATGTACCTAGTTATCTTTTACTAATTGATTAAAGTGCATAAGTGAAAGAGGCATTTCAGTATCAGAAATAGTCATAAAACTGGCAGGTGTTTCCAAATTGAATTCTCAAAAGGCAGAGCCCTTGGATTCAAGGAACCTGCACCTACTGTTTTTTTCAGCTTTTTTGATTCATATAAATGTTCATAGTATTGCTAAGTATGGTGAATAGCAAGAATGAAAGCATAAGAGGGATATGTGTGCACACAGAAAACTGAAGTCATCAGTGACTGCATCATTTAAAAGTTGCAGAGTGGGCAAAGATCAGCCAAAAGCATTTAGCCCCTCCATTCCACTGAAGATGTGAAAGGGGTCAAGTCGTGACCCTTTGTCCCTGAAGGATGCAGACAGGGTTTGCATCCCTCAGGAAGGGTATTTCTTTGGGATTTGCTCTGTTTCCATGCATTTGCAAATAAAACCAGGAGGTCTGTGTTTGGAGCACAGGGCTGGCACCTGAAAATTTAGCCTGTGTAACAAAAGACCTGTTACGAGCCTAACTTGTACATCACCAGTAATTGCTAAAAATTAATTGGAATTAATTCAATTAATTTAGCTCAGGCCTGATCTCACAAGCCTATTGCACTGGGACGGGACAGTCTTTCAGACTGGATCTGGGCTGCATGTAGAGAGCCAACAGTAAGCAGCTCTTGCCCTGAAATGTAGGAAGTGTATGAATTACATTAAAATACAAGTTACAATCTGCGATGTACTAAACACGGGGTCTATTTTAAGATAAACATTTTCAGGGAGGAATTTCAATATCTCCAATTCTGGTAAAGTGCTACATGAGCATTTTGACAGATGACAGAAGGGTTGCAAGTCAATACATATATAACATAAGCAGTACCATAAGTTACTATGTGTAGTGTCTATTGTCTGGTTAATATAAAGATTTTCTTATCTGAATATAAATTGAATCTGCAAACTGGTTCCCATTGACAACAGCTGATAGTAAATAATTTCAACAGAAGAGAAATATCGATCACCTTAATTAAGTTTCTTCAGCAACTGACTTCACGGTTTTCTTTTGACTTTTCAGGATCAATACAAATTCTGCTATGAAGTGGCTTTGGAATACTTGAATTCTGGCTGATTGTGTAAACAGCGCAGCCAAAGTTCCTCCTTTCACCACCACAAACAAAGCAAGTCGCTTCATGATATCTGTGTAAACGAGATGAAGACTTCTCAGTGTTATGCTTATACTGCTTTGTATAATTGGCTCTTTTTAAGAGCCCAAAAAGGTGTTTATAAAACCGCTTGCACTGCCCGTTTTCCACTATAATGCCGCTGCTTGACACCCATATGAACGTACACCAAACACATGGCAGTTGTTGAACACCGTCATACATCGCCGTTGATGTGGTGAAGCAGCATAGTCCTCTGGTAAATAAGAGAGCACAATTATATTCTTATGAAGGAATTTGTACTTTTCTGTTATATTTCGTTGCCTGTGATTCTCAGTTATTGTCACAGCCTAGTGTACATTTCTGTTCTGTGGAGAATGCTGTCTGGCATTTTGATAATATATGATTTTAGTTATATTTGTATTCTAACACGTGCATAATAAATGAATCATATGTAGCTTATCTGAACTAACAGAAAGACATGTACCAAATCATGTTAACTTTGTTGAGTTGTAATTTCTATCCACTTTGTACCATTTCAGAGAGAGAATCTTGATTGAAATACAGCTAGAAAATGCAAGATACAGGATGTTCAGATTAATATATCCAAAGCTTTTTCATTTGTTTATATTGTAAATATTTTTTGATTTCATCAAATTATTTATTCATTAAACTGATTTTTTTTGTGAAGCACAGTGAGTGACAATCATTTTTATTAAGCCCTGGAAATGCTTACTGTATGATAGTGTAAACATTTGTTTACCTTGTATGGATTCTCAGCTCAATAAATAATTACATACATGATAAAATCTCGTTTAATTTAATATCCCTTGGAATCTGAGTGCCTTCAACTAAGCCTCTTTTCAGATTAAATCTAGTAAATACTGAGCTACCTCCAGAACATGTTTATTGTGTGATCCAGTGTTGATCCAGCCAATAGCAAGGTCATAGAATCACAGAATCATAAAATGGTTTGGGTTGCAAGGCACCTAAAAGATCATCTCATTCCAACCCACCTGCCATGGGCAGAGACACCTTCCACTAGAGCAGGTTGCTCAGAACCCCATCCAGTTTGGTCCTGAACACTTCCAGGGATGGGGCATACACAACTTCTCTGGGCAACCTGTTTCAGTGCCTCACCACCCTCACAGTAAAGAATTTCTTCCTAATACCTAATCTAAATCTACTCTCTTTCAGTTTCAAGCCATTCCCCCCGTGTCCTGTCACTGCATGTTCTTGTAAAAGTCCCTCTCCATCCTTCTTGTAGGCTCCCTTTAAGGTACTAGAAGGTCGCAATTAGGTCACCCTGAAGCCTTCTCTTCTCCAGGCTGAATAAACCAAATTCTCTCAGCCTTTCCTCATAGGAGAGGTGCTCAATCTCTCTAATTGACTTGGTGGCCCTCCTCTGGACTTGGTCCAAGAGGTCGATGTCCGTCGTCTGCTGGGACCATGGAGCTGGATGCAGCAATCCAGCTGGGGCCTCACAAGAATGGAGTAAAAGTGTGCCATGCCAGTATATAAAAGAGGTGGACCATATGTTTAAAGATGCCCATGCACAAATGCAGAACCTGACAGATGCCCTGCTCTGAAGAAGAGATGATGTTGGGCCAGCGGTGCCCAGTCTTGTCACAGCATCCCTCTGCAGCCATGGGCATTCCCTGCCATTCTCTCTGTGTCTGCTGCTGCTGCTGCTACTGCTGTGAAGGGATGACGGTGCACTTGTTCTTGGGAAGAATGCTGTGAGGGGGATGCAATTCCTCTTGCTAAAGATGTTCAAGATACCAGTACTAGAATGACTGGGAGGTGGGGAAGTTGCTAAAAATTTTGTGTTAGTAGAGCTGTTGTCAGTGCTGCCACTGGACAAGTTTATAGCATTAAAGCTCTTGTCTGTCCTGAGAATGACTGTACTGACCTTTCATGGCATTTGGATGGTTCCCCTTTCTATGAAGCACTCACAGATGTCTGAACATGCTGGGAATTGCCTCATGCTTATGCATGTAAGAGGTGCAGCAACGAAGCAGCAAAAAGGAGGAATGAGCCAGAAATGGCTTGCTGCACCATCTGCTGGAACTGCAGAACTTTCAGCCAGAAGTGTCAAGGAGACATTGCAGGCAGAGCAACTGCTCAATACTGAAGCCTTCCAAAGCTAAATGGGAAACCAACTTCAAGAAAGTGACAGACTGCACAGTATTTCAGCTCTTAAAATGATCCTTTTAACGTGCTAGCCATCTGGAATGGGGGCAGTAGCTATATAAATGTATCAGTCAACATGTTTTGAGAACCTCTAAATCCAACAGATCCGGCTTGGACAGAATGACTCACAGCTTGTCAACTCCCAGTTCAAAACCACTCCAAAATTCAGATCTGAAGATATGAGAATAGGTTTCCTCTGCAGCTGGAAAGTATCTCTTTTAAAATTGCTTTAAAATGTAGCCAACATGTACCAGTGATTGCTAAAAATTGCACTGAATAACTTAGGAGAAACAACCCCCATCCTGAGAAGAGAGATGGTCCTTGGATAAACCTTCAGCCTGTTGCAAAATGTGCTCTGATTCATTTTAGAACCCTAGTGTTAGGAAACAAATTTCAAACCTCTAACATCATATTCCTCACAACCAGCTTGACAGATCAGGTATGCCAGCCAAGCAAGCTTCTTTGTACTAATTATGGGACCATAAAAAGTTGGGTTCTGTGCTCTATCCATTGAAATATGCATGGACGTGTCCAGTGTTTCAGAAAGTGTAAGTAAGACAAATAAGTGTGCCAAAAGAACCCTCGGACAGAAGGTGATGCTGGCAGTGTGATCCCAAATTGAACGAGATTGAAATGCAGGAAGAATCATGGATATCTCTCCTGAGGACAGAGACTGCCAGTGTCAGCCAGACATTATTCCAGCTGCTGTATTCTTGTAGACATTCCTTGCACAGGTAGGTCTTTCAGGCTGAAGGGTGGAAAGAGAAGAGAAGAAGAGTTCTGCAGTGTTTCTTACTCATTTACTGAAAGTACTCTTTTTTCTTCCTAATTCTTTCTGCATAGATGTAGAAGTTACAGAGCTTTTGTTACAGTTTGTCTAATGTTGTTCCAAAAGGCAATGTGTGAACTACAATGCTGTAAAACCAGACTCAGATAAAGAAAGCACAGCAAGCAGCTTCGTGTCCTCGTTTTCATGCTACAGCTATCAATCAGTACAAACTATAGGGAAATCCAGGCTTACGTAAAACAATATTTTGGCAAGAAGAAAAACAGATGAGGACTTAGGATGAAGATGATGAGACAGCTGGAGCACCTCTCCTATGAGGAAAGGCTGAGGGAGCTGGGGCTGTTCAGCCTGAAGAAGAGAAGGCTCCAGGGAGACCTTACTGAAGTCTTTCAATATTTAAAGGGGGCCTACAGGAAAGTTGGTGACAGACTTTGTAGCAGGACCTGTCGCAATAGGATGAGGGGTAATGGTTTTAAACTAAAAGAGGATCAATTTAGATTAAATATTAGGAAGTAATTGTTTCCAATGAAGCTGGCAAAACACTGGAACAGGTTGCCCAGAGAGGTGATAGATCCCTGGAAACATTCAAGGGTTCAGGTTGGGCAAGGTTCTGAGTAACTTGATCTAGTGGAAAGTGTCCCTGCCCGTGGCAACAGGTTTGGACTAGTGCATTCCAATACAATCCATTCTGTGCTCAGGAGTAAAGAATACAGAACATATAAGGAGTAAGGAATACAGAACATATAAGAAATCAGAAGGGAGGAGAAAGGAGATATGAACTTGGTGGGCTGGTATTCAAGAACCCTGAAACTTTTCTGGATGGTGCCATTTTAGAGGAGACAACAGAAAGAAAACAGCAGTGGCAGCCATTTAAGTGTTCATAAACCGAATTCCCTTTTCAGAAGAAAGTTACACAAATAAAAGCCCAGTAGAGCTGCAGAACTTAGGGAGACATCAATTCTAGTTTGGAACAGAGGAAGGGATGTTTTCTTCAATTCCCCACATGTAAGAGGCATATAAATGGATAAAGAGATACTTTAAATGGTCAGCCATATATATATATATATATATATATCTCACCCAAATCTCTCTGGGACTTGAGGTAGATTATTGTTGTTAAGCTGTTCTGAAAGAACAGCAGTGGGGATGATGAGAGAAATGATCACATGCAGGTAATCTGTATCTTTATAACAGCAAGGCTCCCGACAGCTTCCTGGGCTTCTTTATCAGCAAAATGAGTCTGTCACAGACAGGGTACCTCCACGGAGTACTAACTAGCATAAGAACTACATCTAGTACGATTGAAAAATAGAATATAGAGAAAACTTCTTACCCAGCTGTACGCAGTGTCTCTCAAAAGCGTGTCTGTGCCACAAAGATTTGATCTGAAGGTGCTATGTAGCATCAAGACCATCTTCCTTTTGCCTTTCTCCTTCATCTGGTTAGGGCTCATCTTTAATATTTCTGAAATGTTTTCCTTTTATTTCACCATATATAGTCCAGCTGCTTACTGTATATGCTCCTTCTCAGTCCTTTAATGATGTGTAGCAAAGACACAACAGACTTTTGGTTTTCGAGATGTGGCAATGCAGATAAATTGACACTTCCAGCAGCAGGTATTCCAGGCACCTTTCTTTGGGGAGGCCTGGAGAGTCTGTAATGGCAGTAGCAAACCCAGAGCCCCTTGGCATTACTCACTCCAAAACACTCACAGCAGGATCAGCTGCTGAGTCTCCTTTCGTGGTTGTTTTGTGTCTCATCTCTTCTCCCCCTGCCCTCTCCCTCATTTCAAGGATGACTAAAGAAAAGTAAGTGATTTGAAAGTTTACTTGAGGTTTTACAGCCTTATTAGCTTTCTGATTCAAAGGTAATTTGATTTCTCTACCTCCCAAAGTAACTTCTTCAAGCAGTTGTGCATTTGCCTTCAGAAGCAGCAAGGTATGTAGGCAGATCACTGTAACAGAACGATTTGTCATATCATTTAACATTTATTGTTGGTTTTACTTTTGTTTTTTTCAATTTGGAGCCTTGAACTACAAAACTTCATGCAGCCCGTATCTCCTGTGAGACACAGGGCTTTATTAAAAGAAAAATTAAATTAGGCATATAAGAAAATTTTACAGCTTAGGTCTGTTGTGTGATGGTTGTTAAGGAAGACAATGACTACTGTCAATTTTGGTCACAGTAACAGTAAAACTCAACAGACCATGTGAAAAATAATGCTCTTTCTAATGGAGCTCATTTGTTTTGTTGGTTTTTGTAGCTCAGACCTCATCTATATGGTGAAATTGTAAACTGATGAGTGTATTTGCATTGCCTCAGCCATTCGCATGCTCTGCCTGCAGGAGGTTTCTGTGCACCGCTGACATGAGGGGGCTTGTTCTGCACACCCCTGCTCAGCTGCTGGCATTCCCCTTCAGCATCCTAGCCCACTCTAATGAAGGAACCTTTCCAAACTCTTGTCAAGCCTTTGCAAACTGAAATAAACAGCACCAGCAGCAAAATGCCTTCCTCACTTCTGCTGGGTATTTCCAAGCAGATTTTTCCAAGGAAGGCTGAAAACACTGATCTCTTCCAAGCCTGAAAGCCACCCCCTGTTGCCCTCACTTCCTCCTGTCTGTCTCTCTAGCTCCCCACCCACTCTCAGGGCAAGGCTGTCACAGATCCACCTCAAAGGGCCCTCCTGGAAGATACATTACCCTCTGGTGCTCCCTCTTCCCTCCCAGTCCTGTCACCACAGCATGTTATCCTCTTTCTGGGTGACACGACTTGAGATAGATGGAAGGGAGATTTGAGGCTAGAAGAGGTTGGGATCTACAAACACTCTACTATGATTTTGTTTAATATTGCTGATCGTATTCGATGTTCAAAGGCACAGGAAATCTGGGCTTTGACAATGAAGAGTGAGAGCAATGCTTGCTGTAGCTTGTCTAAGGGAATGTGTCAGGGGAGATTAATATCTCATGCTCACTAACAGTCTTTCCAAGCAATGGTATTTTTACTCCTGAAACTCTTGTATTGATGTGTTTTCAGTAGCAGCTAGAAGATTTTTAATTGTATCTCCACATTTGTGTTATTTCTAGTAATTGAGTTTTTTGTGACAATGTGCTCAGGGGCTGCAATTAAAGCCTAAGCCTCTTTCATGTTAGACATACATTAATATTGCTGCCAGGCCTCAGTAAATGCAATCAGAACTCTTAGTCCTACAAATGTTTACACTAATATCCACTTGTCTAGTCCATCTTGCACAAAAAAATCAATCTGATACACACATTTTGCATATGAGTTCATCAGTCCTTGTGCATGCCCTGTCATGATGCTATATTGAGTCTGGCTGGGATGAAGTTAATTTTCTTTGTAGCAGCCCATATGTTGCTGTGTTTTGTATTTGTGACTAAAACAGTGTTGATAGCACACCAACATTTTTGCTGTTGCTGATGAGCGTTTGCACAGCGTCAAGGCCTTCCCTGGTTCTCACTCTGCCTCTACTCCAGCAAGTAGCCTGTGAGTGATCAAGACCAGCAAGAGGAGAAGGGAAAACAACTGTGACAGATGAGCTCCACTGACCAAAGACAGGATATCCCATACCATGCATGATCACAATCAGCAGTAAAATGGGGGTGGAGAGGGAAAAGCAATTTCTAGGACACTGGCAGGGCATTGATCTATCTGTGGGAAGTGGTGGGTGAATGCTTTTGCATTAATTTTTTGGGGCTTTTTCTCCCCTTTCTTCTTTCACTTTCCTGTGCTTATTAAACTTTCTTTACCTGACCCACAAGTTGCCATGCTTTTAATCTTCCTGTTCTCTCCCCATCCCACCAAGGGTGGAAGGACCGTGCAAGTGTAGCTGGGGAGACTTAGCTGCTGGCTGGGATCAGTCCACCAGAGCACAGAAGTGTTTGTAGGACGAAGGTCTACAGCCACCAGTCAACAATATGCTTTGCTTCAACAAAAAATTTTAAATAGGAGCTTATCATCATAAAATGAATAGGATTGCTTAGGTGCTTAAAATAAAGCACATGATGTATGTTATTAAAAGTATGCTTTAAGAATGAACCCAAATAGATAGGGCAGATTGACCCACTCAAAGTGATAAAACATTGAATTTAATTGTGTACTGCAGAAAATTTGGGGCAGACACTTGGCTTTCTCTATATCCATACAGTATTCGGTCCATTTTAAGTGATGTCTATAACCAGCAGGTATTACAAGGGAAAAACCTCTACTCGTGCCTTTGCTATGCCATGAATGAATGTTGCAGGTGCAGCAGAGCCCTGCCTGAGAGCTTCCAGGCCTGCACAACTGCAGATGCTGTACAGGGAGGTTGCATTTGACCCTGATGAGTTGCTCCCCTAGAAACTAATAACTTCAGATAACTCAGAAGGCTGAGCACCATGCTGGATTACATACTTAACACCCCTCTTACACATCAGGCTAGTCATTGCAGCCTCCAAATAGACACTGGTATGTAAGCCATCTCACTAGTCTCTGTATTTGTAACCTTTAGAAGTTGAGCTCAATGCATAGAGAACTAGCCTGTTGCGTCCCCTTGAAATTCTGATTTATACACTATATAACAATCAGCCTATAATATGAAGCCTTTGGGGGATGAAAAGTCTTTGGATTGAAATACTGCACTGCCACATGAGAAGTGGGATGAAATTTGTTGCTGGTCCTTGAAGACTTCATTATCTGCTTGTTTCTGTATTCTCTATTCTTCACAGTTTGGTGGGAACACCTGGAAAACTCTTGCACACACACAGGTGTAAAAAAGGTGACCTTTGCTGGCCATGTACAGGAATTTAATCAATACTACACACCACATAAAACAAAATGCAGCTTTGCTGTTACAGGGGATCAGCACAGACTTAGCCACGCTTAGTTGCAGCCCTGGATTGCAGTGGATTGCAGCCCTGTATTTGGGAACAATTACAGTCTTCATCTGAAAACAACCAGCTTCTGAGCAAATCCATAGAGAGAACGCTGTTAAAAAAAACCATCTGCCAATGGCTTGCATCTCCTCTGCTTTATTTTATTGAGAATGGTTTTTTTCTTGGTAGAATGTGAGCAAAATACAAGCCAGCACCCAAACTAGGTACTCTTCACATCCTGGTTCTTCTAGCCTGCCTGTACCAACCTCTGTCAAGGCCTAGCAAGAAGATAACACATGCCCAAATCTGTCTCTCTTTCAATGACAATAAATGAATGAACTGCTATCTGTCTATCTTCTGCCTTCTTTAGGCTGCCTTGTGTGGAGCTACACTTCAGCCTGACAGCCAAAAGGGTACATAAGCGAGTGCTGCTGTAATTGTTTTGAACAAAAGCTTTTGATACATTAAATGAAAGCTTTTGATATATTAAACTCTACTGTCTTTTTATCAGATGACAAAGCCTGCTAGCCAAATCAAGCTTCTCTCTCCTGTTGGCACTCCTCCCTTCCTTCCTCCCTTCCCGCTGCCAACATCCCCTCTTGCCAAATCACTGTGACCCACATTCTGAACATCTGACTACACTTGAAGGATCAGTCTGTGGTCATCCTGTGTCTGTTTTGACAGGCAGCTTTGCCAAATGTTTGTTCTCCAGCAAAGGCTCTCATTCATGCTGACAGTGTTGCTCTCCTGTCTGCCATCCCACCACATCTGTCAGCAGCGCAGCCCGAGGCAGAGCATCATCTCCTGAAGGTGGGCAGAGTTGTATTGGCTTGGGTGGTGTTTATCCTCCCATGTTTTTAAATAGAGTATTCTCTCCCCTCCCAAAACCTCTGCTAAGATTGCTCTCTTTCAATACCTGTACTTGTTCCATGAGATTTCTGTTTAGCTGAGACTCTTAGGAAGAATTGTACACCTTCCCCTAACTTGTACTGCTTAGTACAACAATCCATTTGTTACGCTTCTTCTGGACAACGAGGGTATAATTTAGTCCAACCTTGCATATAAAACTACTGAATACTTCTTGTAACCAAGCAGTCAGAACAATATTACAATGTAATTTTCCATAAGCAGCTGTGTCAAATGTACTGAGATTATGGTGGTTACTTTCTAGCAGTGGTTGGGCAAGAGCAGTGTCTTCCCATTATAACTGATAAATGGCTACATGATTTGGCACCAGATTATTCAAGCAGATAAATTAACTTCAAATATTAATACTTTCAGCTACCAGTCAGACAAATTGCTTGTTCTACAAGTGCCAGAGTGGTCATGGGGGGATTTTCCTTCTGCTTTCAGGAAATCTAACCTTCAGAGCAGGCCAGGCCAGCAAGCCCATCAATCAGCTCACAAAGTTGGCAGCAGTTAAATGGTTCTTCATTTCTCTCTGGAAAGAAGGTAGGAAAGAATAAAAAGCTTGGCTAACTGGGCCAATGTCTACCAGGATTGTCAGAAGACTGTATTTCAAATAAAACACATGTGCCAAGGCTCTGAATCATCATGGCCATCTGACTGAGGACCCTGCTAGGAGTCTCCCTACCCCAAAACTGTTTTTCCATGGCCACGGGGTGAGTCATCTTGAAGGGGTCTGTATGCCTCCACAGACTGATGGTGATGATGCACATGTAACAAGGGNTATTTATAAAATCATAGCAGGAGAGTTTAAAATTTAAATGCTTTCATCAGTTAGTGAAAATGAAAAATCCCTGGATCACTTTAATTCTTTCCAGCTCTTAAGCTTTTGGACAATTATGTATTTTATGAACATCAATGTTCTCATAAAACTGATTGTAACTGAGGTGAATATGGACTTGTCTGTCAGTGCAACATATCACTAGATAAAATAAACTGAAAGGAAGAAAGACGTTACCATATATGACATGATACTTGCAGTGTGGAGTCATTCTTGTGCTCTTTGTACTCACGTAATTGTCTGATTGTAGAAAAGACACTTCTAGTGAGGGAATATTTGAAGAAAGCCTTTAGGGGTGAAAACAAAAGCCAAGCTGACTGTTGCAACACAACCGAGATAAGATTACAAAAATAAATTCTGTGTTCAACAGGCAGAAAATGCGTTTATAATTTTATCATTGTACTCAAGGCTTCCTCACAATTTACATCTTCATTGAGTATAAATACATTTTCTATATAACATATGGCACTGAACTGAGCAAATCAGGAGGTGCCATTTGTGCTATGAGCACTAAAGCAATTCCATAAATTATGCAATATATTTTGTCAGTAAATGTATAGAGGGGCAAGTCATTAACATCACAAATCACACGTTATTGCTGTATATGTTAGCATATTTTTTTATTATAACTCACAGGTGTGAAGCTCTAAACACACTTTACATGGCGATGAGGTATCCAACTTACTTGATTTGGCTTCCAGAAGACATTTAACAGTACTGACCCATGGGGATGGGTTTGTTCCACCACTGGACTTGGAATTAGTTGCATTGCTGCTCCAGGCCCATCAGTAAGCTGAACCAAGACACTTTCTGCTACCATAGGATGCATTTGCATTGCTGACTGAGAGGGGCTTAGTGGTGCCAGCACATCAAAGGCATGAAAATTCTTATACGGACCCTGAGACTCCCATACCTGAGCCTCCCACACATGGCTAAGTCCTTCAGGAAGAGATGTGTGTAACTGCTCCAGACCTGGTCTCCATGCTTTAATTTAGATGTGAACAGAAATAATGTAGTCTTAATTTAAACCAAGGGTTTTTATATCCTTAACAGCAGGGATATAATGCAGGAGATTCTTTATCAGTATCACATAGGCAGTGTGCATATTACACTTGATTAACAGTTTGTCTTCTCTCAGAAGAGACCACAAGATAAAAACCTCCATTAATTGTTCTGATTGCCTGATATCAAAGAGCAGTTTTGGTGTCTCATGTAAGCATGTGCATCTGTGAGCTTTCACAGGTCTTCTACTCTCCCCTCGACAAGCCAAGGATCCCAGTGGGAAAAGGCAGTCCAGCAGGACACACAGAGGGAAACCAGTGCAAACAGCAACTGGCAAACACCTCTAGCCTTGCTGAAGTTTGCTCCTGAAGTATTAGGAACTGTAACCTTTTCCGGATAATTTTCCAGACAGGTCTGCCTGCAGGTTAGTTTCTTACAGGACATCCCTTGCATCAGCCAGCACTGCCCCGCAGGGTGAGGCACAGCATGCACAGGACATGGTGTGCTGCTCTGCAGGCACCCGCTCTGAGCCAGGGGACACAGCCCTGGCACAGGACCCTGCTGGGACAGCGGGGCTCCAAAATGGGCAGCAGAATGTCAAGAGGTCCTCTGAAGGCTGTTCATAGTTAATGGGAGGAGACTCCTGGTAGCCAGGCCAGTGGATGAAACCCGCCTTGTGCCCTCTGACCCCAGGCTGTCCTGCTGGCACCAGCATAGAGGGAAAGCTGAGCTGTCCTGCACGCAGTTGGTGGTCTTTGTTTTCCCTGTGCAGGGTTCATGTAACTCACTGCTGTTCTCCTTGGCTCCTTCCCAACTTGTTTTCCCAGCAGCTATGTGTATGTTTTACAGAAAGAAGGGGTAGCATCCAAATTAAACTCTCTTTGCAAGGTACCAAAAATCACCCTCATCTTTGTGTTTTTGCCAGACTGTGTGGTGCTACTATTTTTGGGTTAAGTTCTTTAAATGCAGCTATTTTACCCTCAGTACATCCACATATATCTATATCTATTTTGATAAGGATTTTTTTTGCTTATGGAAACGGGCAAATGCTTATGAGCAGTTTAACTCATTTGTATTACTTGGTGCCTAGATAGCTCTTCAGAGATTTGTTAAAAAAGCAATTTGTTGTGACTTCAAATATTTCTTCAAAAGGAAATTACTTTTTGCGTACAGTGTTTCCACTCTACATTCCCTGATCCCATATTATTCTGGTCCATGACAAGTCTTTACTTCTTGTTAGAAAGGAGAACCCACCACCATTCTACAAACAATGAAAAGGGTTCAGCTTTCGGCCTAAAAGGAAAGGCACTGGGAGAAAATCCACTGAAAAATCTCACAGGAAAAGAGAGTGCAGGCACCCCATTTTTTCTGCAGTCACCAGAGAGGGGACAAGCTCACGTTTCTGATTTCTCTTCCAGGGACCTTGTGTTAAGCAGCAGCATCACCTTGTTCTTTTATGTAAAACCCAGTCTCATCAATACTTTTCCAACAGATAACTCACTGCATTAAACAGTCTTCAAGAGACAACAATCTCCAAAGTCCAGCTTCTATCAGTGAAAAGCATTTACAGAAGCAGCCTCTTTGCTGATTCCCTCTCTCATTGGTTAAGCAGCTTGGAGCCTTTTGTTGAGGGACAGAAAGAGGGAGGCCACAACTACTTAACTTCATAAGGTCACTTTCCCTCCCTGTATGGCAGAATGCTTGAAGTTGATGCAGCCTACTCAGCTGGAACAGCATCACTAATGTGAACATCACACTCCCATTTGTAAGGACTTCCTAAGAGTACCTGACACCAACAAAGCAGCTGCCTCTTGCAGTGCCGCCCCACTGGCAGAAGGCACCAGCACTGCAGGGCTTTGATCTGTGCCCTTGGGACCCAAACAGCAGGACCTCGGCAGTCTCCCAGCCTAAAGCAGCTGTGGAGGTACATGGTGCAAAACACAGCAGTGCCACACAAGTGTCCTGGGTTAATGGCTTTGCTAATGATGCATCCTTCTGGAGAGCTTCTGGTGCTGGCTCCTACTGCCCACTGTCATCTGTGCCTCATCCTGTGCTGCAAGACAAGGGAGAAAGATTCCCCTCTCATACGCAGCCATGCAGGAAACACTTCTGCATCTCTGAAGGATGAATCTGAATGATAAATGGTGTAAGCCAGGAATTTTGGCAAATTAAAAAGTTTAATTTATTATGCCGCATAATTCTAGCTGCTTAGCAGGTGTGACATTACTTGCTTATTTGAAAGCCAAAAGAGGTAAATTAGATGAAAATGTGTTTTGTAAGAGGTTGTTAATCAGAAAGGACCGCTGGCTCCTTCAAACTGCAGGTGTTTTCATGCAGTGAACTGTGCCACCAGCAAAGACCTCTCA
Source organism: Sclerurus mexicanus (assembly GCA_013396755.1). NCBI lineage: Eukaryota > Metazoa > Chordata > Aves > Passeriformes > Furnariidae > Sclerurus > Sclerurus mexicanus. Next base: position 279,874 of record VWZF01000628.1, on the reverse strand, counting down.
ACCCGTGGGTCCACGGCTGCCCATGAGGGTTGTTCACCTTGTTGATTTTGGCAGCAGCCGATAGGTCTTTAGCAAGGCAGCTTTCCCTCAGAAGGGCTCAGGTCCTCTGCCTTTTCCCCCAGCACAAGAGCTGATCACTGATTCTCAGCAGGAACTGGCACGGCTCCTTGGCTCATTCAGTATCCTACAAATAGCTGCTGAGCAAAGCAATTCTGGAGAAAGAGAGAGAATAACAACAATCTGGAGCCATTCCTGCCCAGTGTCAGAGCAAAGTTCATCAGCCAGGAGATTTCTTTTTTATCCAAAAAGAATAGGATTAATGTCTGCAACGGAAGAAAATTAGTCTCTCTGTCTGACAAAGTTTTACTATCGTTCACAATTGCTACTTCACTTGCTCAAAAATCTGAAAACATCTGAAAAAAATGAGTCACAGAAGGTGCACAGCCTTCAGAATAGAAAATGCTGCAACACATATAAAGGAATAAAAGGCACTTTCCATATCTACAAGTGCTTTCAGCCAATGACATTTGGGAGTAACTGTTAATATTAAGGGGGAGGGAGGGAAATAAGTGTTTATAAGAAGGTAAAAAAAAATGCAGTTGGCTCTAAGTTTTAAGGGGCTCAGAGGTCTGTCCTGAACTATGTCATGGACCCATGCTGGTCTCCTTTAGCTTGGTTGTGTCACCTCCAATTCTCCAGGTGTAGGACATGAAGGAAAAAAAAAGACCATAACCTACCCCACTATTTAGAAATTCCTTGGAAGTTGGTAGTATGGATTTAATGTGCACAGCCATGTGATATTTTTAATTCAGCAACAGTGAGTACAGGAGAGGGCAAATCAAAGAACTTTTATTCAGTGAGGCACAGAAATTGGTCCTTGTTCCCTTTCCTTGGCACCAATCAGGGCAGGGCAGTGCCATTCAGTCTGGTTTATCTGAGGATGTGGGTTATCGGTCTGCTTATTTTCAAGAAGTAATCTTTTCAAAAAGTGCAGATTACCTGAGAAGTGGGGGAAAGCTACTATTTATTATTGAAGAGACATAGAAATGGGAATAAAAATCAGCACAGCAATGCTGAAGCCTAGTTTCACCATCACTGTGAAGACAGGATCTTCCCATGACACGATATGAAACATTCCTGCATACTCCTTAAAATACCTTTTCTTCTGTGCCATAGGAGTAGGATTGCCAATTTTTCTTCTTTTGCAATTCCCATCTCTGTAGGTCTCTGCTAAATTCTCAGCCTTCCAAGCAGAGCACATCTGTCAGGCAAAGCAAGCTGTGAGAGAGAACCAAAACCCACAGCCCAGAGGGTCTCCAGCTGAGTGATAAGATGGGTTGAACCAGCAGTCAGCTGGTCAAGAGGTCTCTCATTTTCTGCACCAAGGTCTGTGCTGAACTTGCCATGCCAGTCCTTCCAGGCACACATTTAGGTCCTGCTGTGTTTCCCTCTCCTTCTCCCAGTGTATTAGGTGTGATTTGATGTTTTAGGGGGAGTCCAGAATGTGTGTGTGTGGGAATGATGTTGAGTGAATCTGAGTCTGAAGGGAAATTCATCTTTCTACTAATTCCTGCTCATATTTCTAACTCAGTTGAATCTCCTAATTTATTGTCACCTCCACCTTTCGTAAGAGCTCCTTAACAGGGCATGAAATACCAGTGAAATGAACACCGGATTTTGAAGAGCCCATAGCAAATACATCCTTCTGGTTTGTCATTGTCATTTATTTTTTGAACTTTCTTTCCCTCCCCTTAAGTCCTTGACTCAATCCATGACAGTTTCTTTGCAGCTCAGATGGCTACTCATTTTTCACACCAGATTTTGCGACACACTATATCAAATACCTTACTGAAAGCTCAGAACCGTTTAATCGATTTCATTCCCATCATTCATTAATTTCGTAATTCTATCAAAAATAATCTAGCTTGGGTGGTACAATTTGTTCTTTGCAAACGTGCACAGATTTTTTGCCTTGGGGTTTTCTATCTCCCAGACATATATGGAGTTCTTTTCCACTTAGTATTCTAATAGTGAACTACAGTCTGATATTAGACTCACCAGAAGACATATTCTGACAGCTGTAGCAGGTAGGAAGAGGCTGCAGGACGCTTCCAGTCATTTCACTACAGTATGGTGGGAATAAGTAAGCAGGATTTAGAGAAGTGACATCCTATAGCACATGGGGAATCTGGTGGTTTCACTCCTGTCATTTTAAGATTCCTTATTACTGCATTCCCTCCCAATACCTTCACTTCCCAAATGTTTTCACCATGTCCTGAAATCCCAGGATCCATTTGACAATGCACTCTGGAGCCTTTACTTTTAATCCCATAGGTTAACACTCAGCATTCCCAAACAGCAAAGCCTTTTTGTATCTCAATCAAACTATAAGCAGACAGCTGGTTTTGACAGACACCTTGTTAAAAAGGATTATTTTTTGTTTCCTTCTCCTGAGAACTGGAAGGTACTAGGACAGAATAAAAATAGTAAACTTGCAAAAAAATTATTCTTACACATTTTGGTCAATCAACTTCTTCAGGTTTATGTTCTTGGTGAGAAAGGCACTTCAAAGCCTGATGGGGCAACTAAACAATGAACTGCTCAAAAGCTGTCACTTGCAGTTCATCAATCAGGAACCTTTTCTGATCCCTTTCATTTCTCAGGCAGGGCATTAAGCAGGTGGAATGTTTCACATGCAAACTTTAACTGGTGTTCACCTGTTGTGATTGCATGTACTGTCCCTCAGTGCTGACCACTGGCAACTCAACCTGCAGTGGTTGGTTGCTGAGCATGGACAAATATTTCTTTTATTCTGGGAGCCCACAGAGAAACCAAAGTGGGATTAATAATTTTAAAGCCAAATTTTCCAAGTGGCAGGTTTGCAATGCAGTTGTTGAAGGGTAAGTGTTGTGTTTTACGCTGCCATTAAAAAACAGGAGTCAGTCCCAACCTTTGTGGGGAAAAAGAAAACAAGCCTAGGGCTTGGATCTTGTTCTGACCCCTGCTGGGTAAGGAAGGAGTAAAGTGAGGGACTCAGTGAAATTTTCTTTATTTTTGTCAATAAGAAGTTCAGAAAAACTTGGTACCACGTTAACCCAACCAATTAGAGAGGGACATGACTATTAAAGCTCTTTTACTGAACTCAGTCTTAAGACAGGACAGAATCCAGGGGATTGTGACCTTTTTCCTCATGAAATGCAGGAAGAAAGGAGGTCTTACAGCTTCTTTGGAGTCACTACCTCTGGATGATTTTTCATCAGACTGTTTAAGGTGCATATAAGTAACAGACTCCTACAGAAAGATTCCTACAGCTCTTCCTGATTTGTAAGCAGGTTCTGCAAGGCAGTGTGAGCTTACTAGCTCAAATCAGTGTTAGTATGGGGACCATCATATTCCACTCTTGAGAGTTTTACTGGCCTTATTTCCCATCCCCATTATTTTTTTCACTTGATGCTCCCATAGTCTAATTGCCATATGGTTTGTATTAACTATATTTTTGCTTTACACAACCCATCTTAAGTCTCTGTTAATGTGGATAATCAAGATCTGATTGCATCATGCTGTGGGAAACAGAAAAGTTTGAAAACAAAGGGTCTGTAACACATACCTTATCCCCTCCTTTCCATTCATTTTTTTTTCTAGCCCCAGTCCTGAAGTTTTTTCCTAAATGTTGTCTGGAACCAGTCAGCTCCGTTGCTGTAAGGGGAAAGAAAAAAAACTTTCCAAGACAACTGTACGTGGGTAAAGTAGGGAAGAGTTCTTTTATATATAGGGCTTTGGGGTACAGAATATAAAAGAGTATAAAACAGTATGAAAAGTATAAAAAGAGTATAAAAGAGTACAACACGTGTTGACAAGTAAGAGATAGGAAAGACCAGTGCTAGGTTGAACTCACGGCCTCAGGAATGCCATGTGAGCTCTTTTCCAAGCACCACCACTTCAAAACAAGCAGAGTAAATTAATCCGAAAGGCATCCCTATCATTTCATTCCTGGCTGTATCCAGCCAACCCCTGAGCCACTCTGCCATGCCTTACTGAAGTAAACAAGGGACAACAACCTGCTCCTCCCAAGTGAAAGACCCTTTCACCCACAGGCTGGGAAACTGACTCTTGCAACATCTGGGCCCAAGTCAGCTCACCTCCAAACCCACTATAAACAAGGGAGAAACTCCCTTTTGCAGCTGCTTCCCTGCAGTGCTCAGCCACCCCCAGCAGCTCATGCTGGTACCCAGTTCCCATTACCAGTCTTGTCTTCCTTCAGGCAGGACTTGAGGTTCTTGAGGTCTGGACCAGGAGAACAAGGGAGGGGAAACATCTTCTCCCCCCACCTTAGGAGAGCAAGGGAGGCAAAACCCCCCTTTGCAAGCAGAGCTCTTCTGAGCTCCCCAACCTTTTTGGGTGGGGAACACAGGGCACCACACCAGGCTGGGCAGCAGTGTGTGTGTGAGAGAGAGAAATGTCAACAAGGTGTAGAAGCTGGGAAAGCTCTCTATCTACATGGCAGCACACTATAACACTACTCAATTATCATATCTAAAGGTTGGATCCAATCTGAGAAATGTCCATAGCCAGAACTTCCCTTGGGACCACCCCATGGCATGCCTCTCCTAGCATTGAGTTGGAGATCTTAAGACCCTTACTTCATCCTTTATCATCATCTTCACGCCACTTTCCCTTATTGGAGCTTCTCCAAGGTTGCTGGGCTTTGCTTTCTTGTTTTGACTAACATGGTATCTAATTGTCTTAGCTATGGTACATGTTTCCCAGGCATGGTGTTCCAGCTATTATCTGACCCTTAAGACAGCTAGCACAGGGTTAGAGGTTGCTAGCTACTCTAAATGCAAGAAACTACATAGAAGTATAAAAATCCACAAATTCATGAAAACAGTAAGGCATCAGCTCCAAGAGCACCTCATGCACAGCAGACTGAGTCTGGCAGGGCTTAAGGAGCAAGGAGAAATGAAAGCTGAAAGAGGGAGGGGAAGGAGCAAATACATGTCTTTCTCAACTTTTATAATGACTGAAAAAAGCTGGGCAAAAGGGTAGAAACTTAACTTTAAAAGCTCTGTTAACACTGTTTTTTCCAAAGGAAATTTATTTCTACTTCTTACTATTACAAGATCAGAGATGGTTCATGGGTACTGCAGAGTCTGTGGTCACAAAACACATTCACACCGAAAAGCCATTTTGATTTCTATCTGCTGTCTCCTTGTCATACAGAGATACTATCAACACGTGCATGTCACACATGGACCTCAGCCCAGCAGGACTTCCAGGGATGTTAACAAACCTCATTTAACCTCCCCAGTCTCTGCTAGGAAGCTGTGATTTCCACTGTAAATAACAAAATGGCCTATACATGCTATTTCTGAAATCTGAGGGCAGTGAGACCACAGAACTGTCTGATGCCTGGCCTGATATTTGCTATGACTTTCTATAAAACATCCTCATTGGAAAAGAGATTGAGGACCCTCTTCCTGGGAGCGAGCAATCACAAACAACACACTAGCTTCTTCCTGCCAGGCAGCTTCTCAAAGCTTGCTTTCTGAAGCTATTGAATAGCACTGCCCTGCTCAATTGCACAGCCCATCACACACCATGACAGGAGGGACTATCTATCATTTTTCCCCCTGCTTCCCCTGCACTTCCTCCCTTAGGTTAAAGCTTTCCATAAGGGCCACAGAAGCATCCTCCTGGGACAAAGAACGTTTTCGGGCTAGGCTAAACTTACTTTACTCTTTCTTCTGTCCCCTCTTTCCCAGGTCATGGCCTCTGCTGGGCTTTGCGCCCAAAGACAGTTTTTCTCAGGAAGGTGCAGACAGCAATGCCTGGATTTTCCCTTTTTATGTCAGAAAGGCTCAGGGCTTGAAATGATTAAAGGTGATTAGTCTGACCACTAAGACATTTACTGCAAGCTTGCCAACTGGGTCCCATCTGATTTTTGTCAAGAAAAACAAAGCAAACCACCATTTCAATGACTTGGAATGAGGTGCTGATTTATATTTATTTCAGTAGAAAATGTAAGCCTTTATGAAGAGGATAAAGTTCCACTGAGACTGAGTGACAGATCCTCACATAAGAAGCTTTAGCATTTTATTCATTTATAAGAGTATATTTGTATTCACTGTAATGCATGACAATTCCAAATAACCATCTTTTTTTTTTTTTTATGTGCTTCCATTGAAATATGTTAACAGAAGCCCATGTTCAGAAATCCAGTCTTTGCAACATATTTTATGCAAATAGCTATCCTTCAAGGTTAATGTCTGTTCTCCGAAGGTGGGGAAAGAGCTCTTACAGTCTTTCTAGAGTGAGGCACCAAATCTGCAACCAGCAGAAAAAAGGGGGTTAAGTCCTGATTCCACTGTGGTCTAGCTGATAGAGTGCATTGACCTCGGTGCTGACAGCCTAACTCAGATTTAACTAGGTCTGCTGGTGTTAATAAGTGTTTCCCTCACAGCTGTACTAACATTATCGACGCCTCCTGCTCCAGCTCTGCTCTGTGTTTCCTTCTGCTTCTCTGGTAGTTGTGTTGTGGTTTATGACTGAGTAAATATAAGGGACAAGTGTGAAAGGCTAAAATCTTTCATCCAGCTCTTTAAAGGTAAAGAGCTAATGTACTAACCATCATCTCCACGAAGCAGAGGCATTTTGAGAAAAATGAACAGAAAACAGGAGGAAACCAATATTTTGAAAAATGGCCCATAACTTCAAAAGAGCATTAATCTCCCTTCAGATAAATGTACCGAGGTTAGAGAACACTGGGGATGTTTAATGATTCAGTGCGAGAACTTTTCAAAGGCAAAAATAGGAGTAATTGTCTTCCTGACATTCATATTTATTGATATTATTTTTCTTACTATTATTATTGAGTATTTGTGTTTTAAAATTTCCCCTGCAGTAGCTAAATGACAGACACTACAGGAAAGCTTAAAATAGATTTTTTAACTATAAGGATGTTAAAAAAAATAAAATAGAAGTCAACTGGAGAAAAACAGCTACATCATCTTTTTTTGTGTATGTGTGTCTGTGTGTGTGTCCTAGATGCTGAGTTAGATCTCCAAACTAAATGTCTCCAAAAGTTGACCGGAGGATGACATTTCTATTTTGTGGCAGCTCTTCAGGTTGTGACATTTATTGTTGCTGCTGTGCTTTTTTCTCTGCACATGGATAAAAACAACCTGTTTCTGTTGTTTGCACAAAACAGAGCTTATGTCGAAGCACCAGTTTTCAGTATCTGATGCCGCCACCTGTGACCCCTGGCAATGGTAAGGCCGCCATGGGACACAGGGCTCTACTCTTGCTTTTCAAACCTTCAGAAAAAGCCTTGCTGAAACAGATACCTTCCTGTAAAAAAGCGTTTGACTGGTGAAGCAGCCTATTTCCTGTATGATAAATGAACAGCACGTACTAACCAGTTCTAATGGGCAGGATATGGGTGAGTGGCTTGAAATTGGTATAAGAATAGGCACAAATGGAATGGACTGAGGGACAGGAAAAATGCCCATTTGCAATGCATTTCTTGTCACAAGAATAGAGACGGATTTCTCTAAGTGCGATGATATCTCCTCTTGTCCCAGTGCTAGCATTTTTGAAGAGGGTGCTGCCAATGCAGTCTCTGACTCAATGGGATCAGAATGAAAATGACACCAAGCTTATTTAAAATTTGCATCCCGAATATTTTTTTCTTTGCATATTTACACTGTTGATTGGCATTAGCATGCAGTCTGGTACCAGAGGAAAGCACAGACTAAGTTCATCAAAGATAACAAGTAATTCTGGGTAATCACTAAATGGCATTCCCACAAATCTACTCTTAAAAAAGAAAATGAATAGTTCTGGTTGTAATTACCAACTCGGCTTCCATATACTAAGCTAGCATTTATGAATATTGAACTAGGCTCTAATCGACTATGTTAGGTATGTGTCAGTTTATTTTTCTAATGCAAAAAAAAGTTTAGTCATTATCACTAGAACTGTTTGTTAAAGTTGAAAGGAGATAAATCATTAATAGGGATGTCATTTATTCATTATGGTTAAAATATATATATCCACTTGTCACTTGGATGAATCCAGTTTCTTTTCTCATCTCAGTTTATTGACATTACAGATGAAAAGAGCTTCTTTACTGCATTCCTGTTGGAGCTTAAAGCCTTTACAATGGTTTATTGATGAACTAGTATTTTGAAAATCAAGACTGCTGAGGCTTAAGATTGCAGTGACAATTACATGGTGTTGTGTTGCAAAGCTAACAATTTGCATGGGATTGATGATAGCTTGACATTAAGCAAATAAAGTATTATTATTGTAATTTAGTACAGAATTTTGTAGAAAACACTGCCTTGGACCAATGCACAGACATCCACTACAGAGCTATGATATCTCTTTCATGCAAAAATTTAACCACTTAAATGCCATTCAACTTGGCATTTGTAACTGTACAATGCAAATACAGTACTGCTAAGCCCTTTGTGCACTAAGGCATGTGAGTCTCTTCTTCAGGGGAACCTCTGCCACAGATTATTTATCAGTATCAAGGACCTTGTGCACCCCATGCTCAGAGGACTGACCCTCAAAGACCTGCTATGAGTGTATGTGGTAGCATACAAGCCTGAAAAATATTGTTTCTAGATCTGAAAAGTACAGTAAAACAACAGAGAAGCAGGCAAGATGCTCTTTCTGACATACCCAGTACCAGGTGCCAGGAACTACTTTAAGACATTGAAACACTACATGTGCCTGTCCTTCAATTCACCGATAGAAAAACAATTGTATTCAACCCACAAAATACTGTGTGGCAGAGCAGGCTAAAGCACAGAAATTTTGAACCTCAGCTCTTAAACTGGCAGCTCTTTCACCAATGAGTGGAAAACATTTGCTCTTTCCAAGGAGACAAACTTTGGTATTTGGTGTTACAGCCTCTTGACTTTTTATATTCTTCAAACTGATATTAGCAGTCCCACTATTTCTTCTAGCTGGATGAATGCAAGAGAACCAGGAGGGCACTGCCCATTCCACTACTACTGACTCAGGAGCATCCTGGTATGGATCTGAATCTTTTTAGAACATGTGCTTTGATGGCTCAATGCTGTGTTGGCAGCCTGACCATCAGTATTTCAACGTCTAACTGAAAATTAGCATTTCTGATGTCTGGTCAGATTCAATCATGTGAGGACATACAGGCACCCTTGATTCCAATGCAGGCCCAGCTGACAAGCACTGAAAAGTTAAATTGCCCATTCAGTGTATCCCTTGAGCCAAAATATTAATCAACATCAGCCTTGAATTGCACCTTTCAGTTAAAACTGGGCATGCACTTGTGGCATACTCAGTTTTAATAACGAGAAAACAAAAGTCTCTGGTGTCCTGTCAGTTGTCTAGGACCATAAACTCCCCACAAGGAGGGAGAAAAAAAATTTGCTTCTTCTAATGCTGATTAGTGATGTGACATCTTCCCAGAGACTGCCAGATCTAAGAAAATATACACTTTAATAAACCATATGTGCCTACATAACCTAGCATTGCACTGGGGGCAGGTATGGATTAATGACACAGATCTCACAAGATGAAATACACTGGTGGGTGCTTTAATACATCAAGAATACTATTCACTGCTGAGTAAGTCAATAGATTTTTTTTTAATTAAGTATTTTTCTCAAACAGGTATCTTCCTCTTCCATCCCTACATTGTGTCTGAAAGCAATGAGGACATATCCATGATTTTCTTTCCTGTTGTTCCCTATTGTGCCTTTACTTGTTGAGTGCATGTTGATGCAATTTCTGTGTTCTGTAGGAGCTGCTGTTTTGTGCTTTATCGCTTCAGACTTTCAAGTATCATTACTTGTAAATTTCACAATAGAGCAGTGATACATTTGAACACCACAGATGAAATTTATTGTGTTTTATTTTCATTTGTGCTGAATTTACTCCAATTGCTAACTTTCGAGAATGCAGAGTACATCATACATCTATTTACAAAACATTGCTATTTGTTTTGTTAATAATGTTCTATAGTTTAATATTAACAGAAAATATAAAATGCATTTTTCTACCTTTAAATCTGCAAAGATTTGTGGATTTTAACCTATGACAAGATCAAGAGATTTTTACCGTGTTGTATCTTTTCCCAGTTGCCTCTGTGGTAGACCAGCTGCAGTGATAATTTCTCCTCTGCATCCCAAAACGTCACTTGTCAAAGACCAATACAGCAGATCACGTGTTCCCACTGGCTAAGTCACTTTTGTCATTTTAAGTTTCAAAAACAAATTGTTAAACATGAATAAATGAAGCAACATATTTATTATGTTATTTATCCTTATCCTTTATTTATTAAAAAAGACATTGCTCTTGTAAATATATAGCAAGAGATGAAAAACTCTAAAGTTAGGATTTACCAAATATAAACATGGGAGAGGAATATAATATCCAGTGGCACTGCCCAGTACAACAAGTCTGCTGCAGATCACAAGATGCTGCTGTAGCCACTGTGCTTCCTCCTTTTCCCACAGCAGCGCTGGGGCCTGGAAGCCCTTGTGAATCTGTGCTGCATATTGGAGAAGATCCAGCTGGTTGCAAAGTGCCTCACTGGGTTTTCTGTAGAAATGAGTGTACATTTTATTTGGTCTTATCCCCACTAGAGACCAATGTCTTGGTTTCATTCACACTCTGGCAGCAACCTTCCTGGCTCTTCTGGGAGGGCTGGAATTGCTGGACCAGCAGTGTTTTCATCTCTGTAATACCTCGTTCTATTCCAAGCCAGGTAAGAAGGAATAGAACCTGATTCCCCAATACTTTCCATGGATGCACCAGTGATGCTGCGTCCTCTGGGGCAGAAGTTGCTGACAGCAGTTAGGTGTGAAACCCATGCTGAGTCCATATGAAGGAAGAAGCTGACTAACTCAACACAGTCTGTCTTGCAAAGGACTGGTGGACAATGAAGAATCTTACTGCTCTCCTCCATGGTTCCTTACATTTTTTCAGCAGGTACATGGCCATGACAAGTAAGTGTATAAAGTGTGGAAGCAGAGACAGGCATCCCAGGAGGTGAACACAGTCTGACATATATAGGTGGCCTTGGAGTTAAGTCTGGCAAGGGATGTGAAGGACAACACGAAAGTATTCTACAAGTTCATAAATAGCAAAATGAAGACCATAGAAAACATGGCCCCACTGCTGAATGCACCAAGGGAACAAATGATACAGGGAAGGCTGAGGTACTTGGTGCCTTCTTTGCCTCAGTTTTTACAAGGAAAACCATCCTTCAGGAATTCCAGGCACCTAGGACCAGAAGGAAAGTCTGGGGCCAGGAACACTGGCCATTTGAACACGTACCCTGGTGAAGGATGAACAGTTTAGGGAGCGCTTAAACCAACTGGATGTTCATAACTGCATGGGGCCTGGCAGGCTGCACTCATGAGTGATGAGGAAGCTGGCTGGTATGCAAGGACAGTCCTGATTAACTTTGACCAGTCACAGCAACTGGGAGAGATTACTGAAGACTGGAAGAGAGAAAATATCACTCCTATCTTCAATGAGGCAAGAACAAATATCCAGGGAACTACAGGCCAGTCAGTCTCACCTCAGTCTCCGTGAAAGTGATGGAGAAAATCTTCCTGGAAAGCATTTCCAAATACATGAAGGACAAGAAGGTTGTGGGGTCTATTCAGCAAGGATTTACAAAGGGGAGAACATGTTTGACCAACCTGATAGCCTTCTACAATGATATGACTAACTTAGGGAACAAAGGGAGAACAGTGGGCACTGTTTGTCTTCAGTAAAGACTTCAAGATGAACTCCTGCAACAACAAGCTGGCAAAATATAGGTTAGAAAAGTGGATGGTGAGGTGCATTAGGAGCTAGCACCAGGTCCAGAACGATCTATGACCCAAAGTCCAGTTGAGACAAGTAATTCCTCCTGTGTATTCAGCACTGGTGAGACCACACCTGGCATGCTGAGTTCACTTCTGGGCTTACTGGATCAAGTCCAGCTAAGGGCTATTAAGATGATGAAGGTACTGCAGCATCTCTCATATGAGAAAAACCTGAGAAAGATGGGACTGCTCAGATTGGAGAACTCTCTCAACTTAGGACATAAATTAAACCACATGAAATTCCATCTGAACATGATAAAACACTTTTCTATCATAAAGGTGGCCAAACACTGGATCAGGTCCCCCAGAAAGGTTGTGGTGTCTCCATGTGCAGAGCTATTAAAAATATGACTAGACATGGTCCTGGGTCCTGCTTGAGCAGTGGGGTTGGACCAGAAGGTCATAGAATCATAGAGCAGCTTGGGTGGGAAGGGACTTTAAATATCATCTAGTTCCAACCCCCCCACCATGGGCAGAGATATCACTTGCTAGATCAGGTTGCTCAGGGCCCCATCCAACCTGATCTTGAACACTTCCAGGAATGGTCCCTTCTAACCTCAACCATTCTGTGATTCTGTAACAATTGAGATAATCTGCCTGGTCCATCACACAGATCTAGGGATACTTTTTTTGTTGCATTACCACCTAAAATAGGTCATTTTCATCAGATTAAGTTTTGCAACAAATGGTAACTTGAGGTTACTCTTCCAGTGAAGAGACTGATCAGGATGATATAAGAGTAGGGAAGGAATCAGCTGTGACTTCCAGTTTAGTCTAGACATTTCAGTGTCTAATGCATCATCTCACTTGGTGTCAGTCAGCATGATTACACATGGACAATCAAACAGTGGTCACATTACAACAAGTTAGGAGAACTCTGCTGGCAGTGTCTGTGAACTTAGCTCACCCCTGTGAAAGATAATTTACCTGAAGGCCAGTAGCCAATGGGCTCAGCTCAACAAGAGCCCTTTATAAGAAACATGGACAGGGTTAGGGCTGAGGAACTGCAAGGCAGAACTTTCATCACAGTGATTTTGCTGGACTGCTCCACAGGGAGCTGTACAGAGAGCTAGGGAGTCTCAGACAGTAGACACTTCAGGATCTGTAAGTATAAATACTTCCCCTGAACCAAAGTCCCCATTCAGAACACAACTAAACTTTCCTAAAGTTATAAATCCCATTTTATGTGGCTTAGGACCATTTCTTATTAGAGTTGGGAAGACTAGATATAAATCTCTGTCCAAAAGAGTAATCCTCTTATATTTCATTACTAGCACCACAAGCCTCTGCGAAGTGGTGTCTATCAGAACCATAATAACACTGGGTTGTGGCTAAGCTCTCTATCCCAAGTTCAGTCACTGCAAGCCCACTAAAACATTAAATCTGTGCCTTCCTTTGATTTATTAGTACTCCCTAAGCCCTTTCACAGTCAGGTATGGGTCTGAGGCAGCAGCTAGCAGCTGAGAGGGAAGGAAAAATATATTCTAGCATCACATCTCTGCTATGCCTGACTATGGGAGCACTTCATTTCAGGACACGTTATCTTAACAAGCTACTGAAGATAGTCCAAACTAATCTGTTATTTTGCCTTGCTATGAATTGGATAGTATAACTCTTGGCTGAGAGTCAGTAACTAACTACAAGGGCTCTTCTGCTCCCTCTAGGGGAAAATTCTAACAGGTGAATTTAAACTGATTTTTGTCCTAACACAGTACCTAAGTGCTCACATGGGCAATTACTGAATTGCAGCTATCAGCCACGACAGATGAGGAGCAGCTAAGGACAGCTTCTGACTTTCTCTTCTCGGTTCTGTGTGTCCTGATCCGCTCAGCAAGATTAGGGGAGTCAGTCTTAGATGCTGACCCTATTTCTTCCACTGTGTTGTGAAATTTGCACTTAAGCTCCAAGGAAGTTTGACTGCACTAGACTAGTCTTTTTGTCTTTCATTTACCCAGAACATTAAATGCCCCGTTCTGGGACTTTTTACACCTACCAGACGCTGCCTTTAAAAAACCTGAAGTTTGTTTTAGTCTTTGCTACAGGCACAAAACCTCAGGTTTTTGACAATAACCTATGAGATAAAGGGCAAGAATACAAAAGTTTGGTGCTTAATCTCCAGCAAAGTCAGTGCATTTTTCCTGGGGGATGGCCTTTTGCAGTAGTCACTTCTGACTGTACCTGCTTAAGGCTACTACAGCACACAAGTTGCAGTTGATACTTTTTTGGGCATATATTCTCCACGTGCATATCCTCTCCTCACACTTCAACACACATGCAAACTTTTGTTTCCAACAAGCAACAAGTCAAATAATAGCTCTGTACGTAAGTTTTATAAATAAATGTAAGTTTGAAATATGCCTATCTTACTTTCAATAGGATAGCAGAGTACAAAATAGTACAAATTAAGAACAAATGCTTCGCTTTTTCACATAAAATTGGGTATAAATTATTTTAAAATTGTTCTTTAACCAAAAATGCTGTTGAGTTATCCTGCTGTTGCACTCAGTAGCCACATAACAAATACACTGCTAACTTGTCACAGGTAGGCATGGCTATTTACTGTCGAATCTTTAAGTGAGTGCTATTATATTCTAGTTTCTTCCTCTAAAGAAATAACAACATGCAGGTAAAAAACAGGGATTCATGTGGCATTGTCCAGGTGGTGAAACTGCTTCTCCTCAGCCCCAACAGCACCGCACACAGGTTTGTGCTGGTGAAGTTGCTCCTACTCAGAGCTCAGCAACTATTTTTAGAACCAGCTCTGGATGTTGTGACTATTTTTGTTGTTAGAGAGACATCTTGTGGTGCACCTTATTAACAGTAGGTATTAAAAATAAAAGTCTATTACAGTTCAGAAATTGTGATCTATAAAAACTCCGGTGGTTTTGCATCTTCCATGTATTCGCTCTTCTCAAAGCTCCTTTTGAAATGGAAATAACCTAATCTCAAATTGCATTTCTGAGTCATAGCAATATTTGTTAGGGACTAGGAAGGAGGATATATTTCTCTTCCTCTAAAAAAACCAAAAACCAACCAAACAAAAGAAAATCTGAATTAAAAGGGTTTGGAGTGCAAACAAATAGCAATAATTTACAGCATAGTTTTATCCCTTCCTAACACCTGATCAAGGCAGAAGGCAGGTGGTCTACCTTTATTAATGAAATACACAGTTTTTTGCAGCCACAAGACTTGCAAAATATTCTGGAAACCATTTAAATTCAAATAACTCTTGTTGTTACTGATGTTACATTAAAAAAATTGATCTTTTAAAATAGTAACAGCACACACTGAAATGTCATCTGGAAGGCTGGCAGATTGCAAGAGTTTTCCAGTGACAGAAACCTTTTACATCACACTTACAATTCCTGTTTACTAATCTGTAGTTAATTAAAAAAGATAGACACAACTGAACTAGAGTCAATAAACCAAATCAGAGCCATCTTTGAATTTTGGCAGATTTCTCCCTCCATAAGATGCAAATCCTTGGACACTGCTATATAACAAAATAATGCACTGTGCAAAATATTACTGAGCTTCTGAAGAATCATTGTTTGGAGAAAAGACAAAAACCAAGTCTTTTGATAAAACAGAATGCCTCTCTACACAAGTTTTCCCTCTGGAGCTTTGAATGAGACCCTAACATTTTTTCCTCTATGCACATAACTCTCGCATGTTCTCTCGTCCATTAATAAGCTATAATTATCTATTGTCCTTTCATTGAAAGGAAGAAAGTGCTATATAGTCAAAGATCATTACTGGTCCACCCTCTGCTATCAGTGAAGTCAATGAAAATGAAAAGGTAATTATAGAGGGTCTTCAGAATAGTATACAATGATTAACATACTTTCTAAAAAAAATCAGGTTTAAATTTAAAAAAACCTGCAATATTATGCAATTTCTTCTGCATGGCTTATTTCATTAATATCCTTTGCTCTTCTTGTCTGCTATTTGTTCCAGGTGGGCAATAGGCTTTCATAAAAAGAAGGTTACAAGATATGGACTGCTTAAAAATCAAGTGGGGGAGGAAAAGCCCAAAGAAAAAGGACCAATGATAGGACAAACTCTGAAGAACAGACTAGTCTAGACTAAACTAGAATAATTCAGTTGGAAGGGACATACAATGATCATCTAGTCCAACTGCCTAAAGAGACACATTGCTTCAGTACAAAAACTGAAGAGCAGATAGATGTGATTCTCAGCACAATGCTGAATACTTCTAGCTCAGACTTTCTCTTACCCAATAATGAACAGTCCATGCAAGTAAAGTATGAACACAGGACACTGGTGGAAAGGTATTCTGCTTTCTTGCAAACTCCCTAAAAGTCAGAAGTCAACAAACCAGGCAGGGGCATCTACAGACCTCATGCTGACATTGCTCTGTATGTTTCTGCACCTTTTAAACATATGTCCACATTTTTTTCACAGCATAGCTATGAAAAATTCAAAGAGTATTCTAGTAATGCCATTACTATTGTTATGTGTACTGGCAAAGTCACTTCCCTGTTTCCCTTGGCTCCTTCTTCCTAAAACATAGCCTTAATGAATGATTTTGAGATGATCATTTACAGTGAACTTTCAGCTATTCTTTGAGTCACTTATCTACCAAGAGACTGAGTAAGCAAGATCCAATCCAACTGGTAACAATGGGACCCAATCCATCCAGTCATGCCTGAGGTGGCCCCTAAAGAGTTAATTTGAATATAATGGACAGGATAGCCAAAACCACATACTAAGACAACGTAGCCCTGCTGAAGAGTACTCTGGTGCTGTCTCAGACTTTGCTGAGCACTGTAATGACTTCTAGTTATAGATGTGGGTCATCTGAATCACAGTCCTTTGAACTGAGTAATTGCATTTAAGTAGGTAATAAGGTCCTCTCTGTAAAGCAACTTGTATTCATTATACTCCCTGTTCGATCTTTATGTCAGCTTTAAACCATCCAGGTGAAGATTCTGTATCATCATCTACACAATTGATTTTTCAAAGAGTGTTGAAGTACTTTAATGACCCCTTTGGAACCTGCTTGAAACACCCAGTTCTGACAGTCTGGTATCAGCTGCATTTCAAGACTTCTCAGTAATCCAACTTTAAATCTACATGCTGTGCACACTGGTTGTACCATGAGAATCATATCTTTTTTTTTTTTCAGAATGTGCAGTATTATATCAAACCCACTGGAGAAATCCAACACTACCATATCAATACAACTGTCTTGTTCCATCAGATCCAGAGTTCACTATAAAATAAACACAACAGTTTGTTTGGAAAGTTCTATTTTCCGTTCAATTATGTTGATTGACAGTTTAAGTTTATGATGTTATTTCTAACAAAATTAACCTTTTACTTTGGTTTAATTTTTTTACGTACAGCATTTAAGAAAATAAGTAGAACTTTGAGTTTCCTTCACTTTCTCTAAAACGATGTTGGAAGTCCATGCTGGTATGTCTTCAGGCTTACAACTTAATTTGAAAATTAGTGTTACTTAATCTCATTTCAAGTAGAACTTTAACAGCACATGAACTATTGGTATAAATATATTTAATTTTAGAAAATGCCACCAGATATTCTCCTTTCTATCTTTCTTAGGTAGAGAAAACGTTCTTTCTTATCCCGAAAATGAGATGTTTGTTACAGTGATCTTGTTATCATTGCCATAAAGAAGCCAGCTTCACTAGAAATAAAGGTCTATACCTTGTAACTTGAGTAACTGTGTGATCAGACACAAGCCTGGCATTTACACACTAATTTCTCAATAGTAAAATTCACTAAGCAGTTCCTTTGGTCAAGCTTGCCACGTGTAACTGAAAATAAAACCATTAAATAAGTGAGTTTTAATAAATGTTTTTCAGGAATTTCAAATTTAAAACTTTGACCCCACACAGCTGGTCACTGTTCATTGGGATGGGCTCTGCCACAGTACCTTTTCCATACCCCAGATATGATTCAAAGCTGTTTTTCTGGCAGATCTGGAAAAGGGAATGACACAAACAATTAAAGTATTCCCCAAATCATTCTCATTCTTATTGCTGGGAAACAAAATGTGCACTACAGAGTAGTGACATGGACCAGATAAGCTTGACCTCTCCCACCTCCAGGACATAACATTTTTGTTTTGACCTTATTCAGTGAATATCACACAATGCTGATAGTATGAATAGTTCGTGCAAAGTCTCTTGTTCTGAACAGGAGAGAACATTTGCTGAAGAGAACACTGACTTGATGGCCCCAAACCTGGCAGTGGCTGTGAGAAACAAGGGTTTCAAAAATCCTGTGCCTGTTCCATACAACTGGTAGCAGCCTGCAACTCCTAGCCAGTGCTTACAATGAAACATGGATGGAAATTCACTATATTGAAATTAGAGATGAAAAAACTCCCTCCCATTAGTTTAAATGGCTTTGTGATTTCCTGCTGAAAAATATAACATTGAGTGTGTTTAGATTCATGTTAAATTCTCTGGGTCGTAATATCATTCTGGGATATATAATTTGTATCTTGCAATTAGAGAGAGGGGGAAACAAAAGCTGAATGTGCAGGGGTTTATGGTTTCTAAATTTTGTCTCAGAATCTTCCCCATGCTCTTGCCATGACCTTGCTTCCTTGGGTGTTTTGTAACCTGAATATATGTTCTCTAAAGACAAAAGGTATTAGTAGACAGATATTTTACAGAAGTGATGAATCTCTTTGCCTAGACTACTAATTTTCTACATTCTCTTGTTTCCTCAAACCTTTTTTTTTCCCAGACCTTGAAAATAATGTGGCTACAGCTTCATTCTTAGTCATTTTACTGACATGGAGAGAACAATTGTTCTCTTGCAATTTTTTATCTAAATCTTTGCAAGAACTTTTGATAATGTTCAGTTCTGCTTTTCAACATTAGTTTCACATCTCTGTTATTCTTCCTACTGAAAAAAATTGCCTATTTGAGTCAAAGGAAAAATGAAATTTCATCTCTTCTTCATTAGAAAAGAGAACAGTTGTATCAAACACACATAGCAACAATAACCCTACTTTCTGCACATTGCATATTTTATGTCAATATTTCATTTATCTTAATACGCTAATATAGACACATTATCAATGCTCTTTACTCCTGTTCCTTGTCCCATATTTATTTTCAAACTAGTCACATATAATGTCCTGAGTTGGAAGGGACCCTCAAGGATGATTGAGTCCAAATCCTGGCCCTGCAGAGGACCATCACCAAGAGTCACATCATGTGCCTGAGAGCAGTGTCCAAAGGCTTCTTGAGCTCTGTCAGGCTTGGTGCTGTGACCACTGCCCTGGGGAGCCTGTTCCAGTGCCCAACCACACTCTGCATGAAGAGCCTTTTCCTAATACCCAACCTACACCTCCCCTGACACAACTTCAGGCCAATCCCTCAGATCCTGTCTCTGGTTACGACAGAGAAGGGACCAGTGCCTGCGCCTCCTCTTCCCCTCACGAGGAAGTTGCAACTGCAATGAGGTCTCCCCTCAGTCTCCTCTTCTCCAGGCTGAACAGACCAACTGCCCTCAGCCGCTCCTTATACGGCTTCCCCTCCAGGTCCTTCACTATCCTCATAACTTTTGGATCCTTTCTAGTAGCTTCATGTCTTTTTTATATTGAGGTGCCCAAAACTGCACACAGTGGTCAAGATGAGGCCACCCCAGTGCAGAGCAGAGCAGGACAATCCCCTCCCTTGACCAGCTGGCAATGCTTTGTCTGATTCCCCCCAGGACAGGGTTGGCCCTCCTGGCTGGCAGGGCACTGCTGACTCATATTCATCTTGCCATCAACCAAGAACTCCAAGTCCTTTTCCATGACACTGCTCTCCAGCCTCTCAATCCCCAGTTTCTATGTATGTCCAGGGTTACCCTGTTCCAGAATCCAGCATTTGTCTGTGTTAAACTTCATACAGTTGGTGTTAAACTTCATACATCTTCTAGAAGATAGAAATACAAGTTTGGTAAGCACAGCAAAATCACAAAGGTTTCCACCAAATTTGATGCAGCCATGAGCTTTGCAGATAGGCAACTCACATATTATGATTGCTGTTGGCATTTCACTCTTAAGCATATTTACAGCTATCATTAACAGGTTTGCATAGAGATTTGCATTATTTTTTTCTATTATAACCATGTAGAAAAAACTTTCTTCTTCTGTTCCTGTCTGTCCTTAATCTGCAGTGGCACATAGGGAATTCGCAGGTAATGAAATATATTAGGAAGGATTGAGTGTTAACTGTAAGAACCCAGCTTTTCACATGTTATTTAAAAAACAATAGATGTCGCATTTAAGATGATAATGAGCATCAGAGCTAAAGTGAGATTATAAACTTTTAAGTGAACCTTAATTACATTTTTCAATTTTCAGTAATTGCCTGACAATAAATCCCTCCTATGCCAGTCAGACTAGAATATGAGAGGGTTTTTTGTGTTCTTCTTACTTAGAACACTGCAAAGGCTTTCTGCAGGATTTTCTTCATACCTTTTATTCCAAATGTCAGTAATTGAGGGCTCAAAACTAAGTGGCCAAGGAAATGCTTCTTCTAATTATACAACATAAGCCCTCTACCATATTTTTAGCTTTATTCTCAGTTGTTAAGATTACAGTGGGAAGCAAAAGGCCTCAAATTCAGTTTGATACTATGAATAATTCACATAATTATTCTGACTCACTATAAGAGACTGTAACATTTGCTGCAGTGAATAGGCAACACCTAGTGGTCTTGAAATGCATAAGCAGTTCACACTGTTAACAGTTCCAAGTTCTTGAAAAAAAAACATTTCATGAACTAAAAGCAAATATTAGTTTTCATATATGTGTGTGCATGTGCATATGCTAGAATGGGAGGGAAACATTCTATTTTTGGCTTTCTCTGAGATCTAGATATTTATCTACAGTGAATTTATGCTTTAGTATTTCACAGACAAATAAAAGGAAGAAAAAAATCTTGACGTTTTAAAACTCATTAGTTACAATGAAGACAACTCATATAAAGGCCTCATGTTTTACAAAAAATCTGCTATTCTTTATACTGAGCAAAGGAATGCCTTCATCGAATTGTAACCCTTCCATTTTAAAATCAAGGCCTTCAGTTAATCATAATAATCAGCAATATCGATTATCAAATCTCAGAGTTTATTTCTGTTTAAGTTAATAAAATATTGAAAGCTATCCAACTACAGTTCTCTGAAATTGCTAAGAAAAACAAAGAATTAAAAGAAAGGAAAAAACTTGGTCAGTCAAGCTTATCATAATAACCTGAGCTCCATAAGGTTGCATACTTTGAAGGTATGTTTCATGTTTCATCATATTACATTAGCCAGAGATGACTGGATCATTAGCTTTAATTTTATTCTAAGAATTTGTTTGTAGATCCATTTATCTTCAGGATTTATTTTTTGCTCCTTTTTGAGTTTCTCACTTCAATAGCAAATATATTTTATTTGAAGCATTGCTAGAAACAGGACTGAAGCAAATATGCTTGTATCAGCAAATCCACTTTGTAAGTTTTTCAGTTTTTTCTTCTGAACTTTATCTGAAACTTCAACTACCTAAAAAAAAACACCAAAAAACCAAACCAACCAACCGAACAAAAACCAAACACGTGCACCAGATTGATTCCATAGATGTCAATGAACCCAGTCCCTAAATCCAGTTTTGGCATCACATCTGGCCATGAAAGGGGTGGACCAGGAGAAGAGTGGATGGAAATTGCTTCAAACAGTGGTAACCAGAAGCAGCCACATATTGGTCATGTCTGGACTTCTCTGTTCTCCCTAACTACATCCCACAATTCATCCAGACGAAGCCAGCTTTACAAGGAAAGGAGGGAGGGAGGGAGGAAGAAAGGAAGGGTTGTTATACGTGCACTAAAGCTTTCAAAACTGCCATGTTCTTTCACAAGAACCTCCTGTTACATTCAAAACAGCGAGGTGGAAAGCTGAACGTAAAGGACAACTACAGAAAGAACTAAGGCCAAATCTGAACTCACTGTGCAGCTATGAAGCCATTCACCAAAGTCAATGATGAGAAAGATGTTGTACTTTGTGTCAATATTTTTCTGTGAACCAAGGAATTCAGCAAAATATAGTTCTAAGATAGTTCTTCCACTGGGGATGGAGGGATGGGGAACTGATTGCTTTCACAAGACAGACCAGAGTTCCTGTGGCAGACCACACAAATCCATGGCAATATCTAAAAAGGTATTAGGTGTTCTTCATCTCCAAATTTGTTAAAAAACAAGGGCTGAGTGCCTTCTTCTCCTACTTATTTCCTTCTATTTCTCCCAAGAGTCCCTGCATATGTAGAAATCAATCCTGAACACAGGAAGATGTGGAAAGCTGCTCACTGCTGTATGAAGAAACATGGATTACATTGTACAGCTGTTCTTTATGTGATTGATGTGTCAAAGGAAAACCTACTCAGAAGTGACAGTGATGAGAATACAGCCCATGAACTCTCACACTAATGGTACTAGTAAGAAATCCCACCCTCACATAAAATTCTTTTATTGTCTGTATACAAATTTTAATGTACAATCAGGAGGCCACCTCATACTATTGATTTTTAACCAAACTCCACACTGAAATAGATGAGAAGACCTGCTTAAAATTGATAATACAATAAAGAACGCACAGAGTTGTTTACAGTAGGACTTATCCTAATTTTTATTTGTTTTCTTCTTGGATTTAATCATACTTAATCTGACGTGTTGACACTGGATGATAAATATCCCACACATGTACGGACTTCCTCAGAAATGAGCGTAATATGGATGCAATAATGCTAATATTGAATTTTCAGGGAAAAATATACTAAGGAACTAAGGCAGCATGTGATATCACTCAAAATTTTTATTCTTTTAAATCCCAGAATGGGTTCTGATGGCCTATGAAAAAGGGTCTTTCAGTCCACTTACACAGTAACTAAAACTTTCAAGTTCGGAAAGGAAAAAACATATTAAAAAGGAGCTTTATTGCTCAGAATAAAATCTGTCTAAAAAGTATATCTAGAATTCACAGTGGAATCACAGTTGACCACTCTGAAATGAGAAGAAAAAAAAATAGTTGATGATGTTTCTGCAAACATGGAAAATAATTTTTCTTAAAAAAAACCCACAAAACAAAAATGTTGCATATAGATTCAGATACCTTTTCACAAATTCATAAAGTAGACAAAGGACCAACGAAGTCAACAGAAGCCACTGAGTTAATTTATATTTGATGAGAGATTGATTTAGGATATTAATCCGGGAGAGAGACTCTTCATTATGCTATGCACCTTGAAGAAGCTCTATAAAACTTTGAACTCTGTGGGGAAGAAAGATGTTAGCTATACCCCTGTGCTTAGCATTTCCTGCAGAGTACTATTTCTTGGATCGCTCTTCTGAGGTGCTATAAATTTTCCAATGTACTATAGCAGAAGCCTTGAAGTCCTGCTTTTAGACTACTCTGGCATCACACACATGTAAGCTTCCAGTCCCTATCTTCTATTCATTTTGACTGCTATTGGCTTATAATTTTTTTTTGTCACACTTTCCAAAATGGCATATTCCCACAAGTTCATGAAAGACATTGTCAAGACTTAACACATAAAATAATAATCTAGAATTTTTTAATCAATCTGAAGAGGGCACAGTCATAAATATCAAGGCCTCAGTTTCCCATTTGTAATATGGTATCCCTTTAGATGTGTACTGAAAATATAGATTAATTTTAACAGTAACATAGTTCAGGTGTGATGGCAAAAGTATCACAGAACAGACTGTGAGAAAGATTGATTACAGAGACATTTAAATTAACTATACTGCTGTACTTAATTGAGTAGCAAGAGTTCCTTCGACTGGAACAGTGACCAATAGGTCAATATTCCTTCAATATCCTTTAAGCTGAGAGACTGGGTTTGACAGTCATAGAGGCTGATCTAGCCTCCAATCAGACCTGCTCTCCCCCCTCTCTCTAAAGGACTACTTCATGCATTTTCTTTTAAATAATTCTCCTAAAATAAATTCCACCTGGATCAAGCCTAGAAGACCAGAATGCATAGCAGAAGGCAAAAAAACTTGCATGGAAAGAGTTTAGACCTGGGGCATGACAGATGACATATAGGAGAAATATACTAAAGGTTGTACAGTGGAAATTAAATGCACAGACATGAAGTGACATCTCCAAACCGCTCATCGCATTGAAGCAAGCCTCTTTTCACATTTCTAAACACAAATACATTCACTGGCTGCCCCAAGAGTGTCTGGGATGTAGGGAAGGGATAGAAATAATAGCCAAGATTTGCCCTAATAACACAGATGGATAATTTATTAAAATAGCCTTTTCGCCCACCCATATGCGTTTTAATAAAATGAGAAGTTTGGCAGCTTGGGGGCTTTTTTTTCCCTTTTGTTTCTTTTTTTTCCAGGGTACAGAATCTCTTTTTCTATTTCATCCCTGCTGCTGCAACAACCCTGTGAGCTTTGTCCCAAGTTTTTTACTGCTGGCCAATACCAAGTTATTTTGTACTGAAAACATTGCAACTCAAACTATACTACCTACTAGCATATTGGTTATGTTTCACCAAACAATTACAAGGAAATCAAAATCCCATCTCTTTCTCTGCTTTTCAAGCTAGTTTTCGATTGGGATTTTTTCTCATGCTCATCTTTTATTCCTGTATTTAAATGAGTTGAAGTGTGGGCCACAATATCCATAAAGTTGTACAGTTTTACCAAAACTTTTTTATATGGCAATATCAGTATATTCTTATGTATGCACACATGCATGTAGGTATATATGTAGGTATGATTTTACTGATGCACATACACTTAATACATCATATACACAGGCTCCCATTTAGAGAAAGTGTATGAACCATACCAATATAAATCTTTATAACAGTAAAAATATTTATAACAGTAAAAGAGTATTCACATAGTGAAAGGTAACAATACCTTGATTTTAAAAAATCACACCCTCAGTAAAACCGGTCCATGTTATAACTGTGCAGCTCAGATCCCAACACCTTCTATCCCTGAAATCAAATATGGTGTTTTTGGATTTGATGATCGTTGTCGGTCCCTTCCAACTTGAGATATTTTATGATCCTATGATTCTATGATACTCAGTAGTTGACTATGCATGTCAGTGTGGGAAAGCTGAAAACAGATGCTGAAGAAAAGTCTGGATGCCAGAAACTAGCTAATGTGAAAAATCTATGCATGCTTGCTGAGATGACCCTACTGAATAGCCAGAGAGAAATAAAAAGGAAGAGTGGCAATGGCTGGTGACAGACTGCTAAATGTGACAAACTGGAGGCACAAAGGAATTTACTTCTTGTTTGTGGATTTTCTGCAGCTGTTGACTAGTCAGGAAAAAGCTCTCCTGCTGCACAGAAGATACCACTCAAGGCTATGCAATTGTATTCACAGTCCAGTTCATTCCATGGAGGACAGAAAATTAATATTGATGTTGCTGAATATCTAAGTGCGGGTACAGAAATAGAGTGGTCAGTCTAGATTTGCTTGAATTATCTTGTTTGAAAGTGAATTGGTAGAACAGAACTGAGGCTACTCTAATGACCAGTAATGAATGTTGGGGAACAGTCTACAATATACCTAGTGGTCTGTACCCTCTAGGAAAAGCTGAGCACTCTTGAGGATTGATCAAAGTTATGGATTTTGGAGGAAAAAATATAATTCTCGAGGAAGAACCTAAGAGATAAAAAAAACCCAACTCAAAACAAACAGGTTATCTTGTTATGATGTTCTAGTTGCTAGATTATTTCACTCTCAAAGATGGATTGCCCCTTCAAAATACCTAATTACAGCACTACAGATAAACAATAAGAAGAGAGTAATGCACGAGAAATTATGGGATTGGTTTGTTAAGATCTTTGTCTGCTTGTTTTAAGGTTTAGACTGTTGTACTTGTTTGAAGAACTGCCAAAGGTTCTTGTGATGAAAATTAGTGGCAATTAGAAAAAATGTTAAACAGGGTCTAGTTGTCTTGGTTGGTTTTGTTGTTGTTTTCTTTTTAGTTCTTGACAACATAGCCTTCCTGTCAAATGGTCTTGTTTCCTTAAGAAAATTAGCTGTTGAGAAAGTCATTCCTGCATGGCAATGGTTTCCTAAATGTAAACCCCAATTCGTCGTTCTTCTGTGGAATTTCCTTAGCTTACAAATGCTAGTGAGAATCTAAAAAATGGGACCAAATTTTCTCACATCTCCACTAGCTTTCTTTTGGTGTTCAGAGGGATGCTGTATCTACCTGCAGATCTCAGTTAAAACTGTGAATCCTTTCTACCTCTAGAAGAGCAGCTGTGGATCCCTGGAAGTGTTTATGCCAGGCTGGATGGAGCTCTGAGCAGCCCGGTCTAGTGAAAGGTGTCCCTGCCCATGGGAGGGGGAGTGGAACTAGATGATCTTTAAGGTCCCTTCCAACACAGGCCATTCCATGTATGTTTCTACACTCCTTGCTGCTGGCTGTTGCTGAAAAACCTGTATTCTCTGATCATCCTGATCGTTTTTCCTTCACGTGATTTATTATACTCCTTCCTCCAAAGCTCAGAATTTGTGAACAACTGAGCTGATACTGGAGGTTGCTACGAAAAGGTCCGTGCCCAGGAGCCAGTGGCTACCAGGTTGGGATTGACAGTGAAACCCAGGCCCGGCTGACCCCAGGCCTGCGTGTCCTGCCATCCTGGGGCCTGCTTGGCTACCTGAGGGTAAATTTAGGCAAGACGGGATCACAGAACCACAGAGTGGGTCAGGCACCACAGTGTGTCCGGTCCCAGCTTAAGCAGCGAACCCTGCGCAGGGTTGTGTGCAGGCGGCTCCCGAGTATCTCCGGCGAGGGACTCTCCACATCCACCCGGGGCAACCTCTTCCAGCGCTCGTTCACACACCCAGTGAAGAAGTGTTTCCGCGGGTTCAGGCGGAACCTCCCGCGAGTGGGTTCCGCCCGCTGCCTGCTCTCCTCCTCTCCGCTCGCCGCTGCGGGCGGTGCGGGCGGGCGCTGCCCCCGGCCCTGCGGCGC
>VWZF01000628.1:201400-252983 GCA_013396755.1 Sclerurus mexicanus | reverse complement strand
GCGTCCCGGCCCCGGCGGGGGCTGTCCTGCCCGCGGGGCCCGGCCCTGGCAGCGCGGGGCTCGCTGCGGCCGCCCTCGCCCGGCTCCCTCCCGCCCTGCCGCAGGTGCGGGCCCCCTCCCCGCCTGCAGGCCTCTCCCTCCCTCCCTTTCCCTCCCTCCCAGGCCTTCCCGGCCCCTTCCCGGCGCTGGGGCTCCCCGGGCGGGCTCCTCGGCCGCGGGAAGCTCGGGGGGGTGGTGGCGAGGGAGCCCTTGGTGCCGAACTTCGCAGCTCGTCTTGGGAACATCGTGGGTGCCCTAGTTATACCATTGCAAGTTCTCGGAAGGTGCTGGGTGTCCAGTTTCAGCCCGACCGACGGCAAGCAGCTTAAAGGGAAAAAAGGAATCGGGGGCGGTTGGTAAAGCAGGTTTTTGTGCTTAACCCTTAGATGTTGTGTGTAAGGAGGCACAAGTATTTCGGGAGCTGAAAAGTTGCACAACGTGTATTCAGTGTACTCTTCCCAGTGTGTTCAACTCCTCTTCCAGACCACAGTCAGATTAACTCCAAATGACTTTTATGCCTTCATCAAGAACCCTTCTGTGGTGTTAGGTGCAAGGAAACCTTGCTTTTTGAAGAGTAGTACCTCTTGAGCAAACTGCGTGTTTGGCTACTCACACAACTAACTCAAGAGAACCTCTTGGTTCTGTAGTGTGCTTATGCAGGTTCTGTAGTGTGCTTATTCATGGTTTAGTCATCTACTAGCCTTAGAGGTAATTTAATGCCTGCTGTCTTTTAATACACCAATGTGTAAAGGGAGGAAAACAAGCTAGTTAGTCTGCATTGTTATTAGAGTCCTATCCTTGGAGTTGAACTCTTGAGTATTGCAGCAAGGTGGTTGTTAAAGTCTGTGTCACTAGAAAATATGTGTGCTCGGCCTAATTGTAGCTTGGAATGTGAGGAAACGTCTGATGAAAAGTGATCGTATTGCCTTTTAGAAGCTGAGTTATTACTACCCAAACTCCTCTTTCTGTGACAAAATAATACAGTCACTTATGCTTTTGTTTTAATGTGTGTTTTATCAGTTCTTTAATTCTTTCCTAGGTCTTCTAGGAATCCAAATCTGGTACTGCAGATTAGCACTGTTAAATTCTGTGGTTTGGAATTGGTAACATAACCTTGTAGAAGTTAGAAAGGCAGTGATAACATATCAGAGGCATTAATCCTCAGGGGATGTGTTGTAATGAAGAAATGCTGATGGCTTCTATAGATGGGCGGATTGAATTAAATTTATGGTACAGCTGAAGTAGAACTACTAGTGGAATGTTTTCTTTGTAAATTCCCAGGTCTAAACATTGATTTGAGCTTTCCTCCATCTTTGGGTTGGCCTGCATTAAGGGTTCCTTCAGGTCTGGGCTGCTCTCTGTAACTAGGGTTAGTTTCCTGCTGTGAATCTTGGGAAGTTGCTCTAGAGGAGATGCTCCAGACGCTGGTCCAGACTTCCAGACTGGTGCCTTGTGAGCAAGACTGATTTCCTAGATAACTGAAACAGTGACTGAAACAGAGAAGCTTCCTTATTTTAGAGAAGAAACAGGAAATAAGTGGTGATATGCTGCTAGACAGAAGGTTATGTAATGTTTGGTGTACAAAGTGTGCCAACATAAAGCAGCATGGGGAAATCAACCTGTGCCAAAATACATGTAGAAGGACTTGACAGTAATGGCGTTCTTTCAAGGTTCTCTGACTAAACTTGAGAGCTGTTGAGATTCCCCTAGATGCTTTGACTGTGAAATGAAAGAGCTTTTCACAGTCAGCTTGTACCCTGCTTTTTTTGTGCTATAAAGTAAGAAGAAGTAACCTCTGCTATTTACATTTAATGTAGATTGAAAATAACCTGCAGTCCTAAACAACCTTAGTTCTGCCTTTGGTACATAGTTGAAATCATAAAGCTCGTCCTTTGTCACTGCTTAACTGCAGTGGTTTTCAAGAACTGAAAGTGGAGGATGTGTTCTGAAACATCAGTGAAAATGCTATGACTGATCCAATTTCAGAGGAAGTTATGTAAAGCGAATATACTTTCAGACTAAATTTGACAACACTATGTAACCAAACAAACAACTGCTGTTTGTTGAATCTACCTTATATTAGCAAAGCTGTATTTAAAATAAAATGCTAGAATACATATTTACTTCCTTACCTTGACATTAATGGTCTCAGCCTGACTTTTATGCTTTTTTACTAAACCCCTGGACATATAGGACAAACAGAACAACAATACCTTAAGCTTTAGGGTGAAAGTGCACAGACTACTCAGAAGTCTTCTCTAACAGTGTAAGAATTACAAATGTCCAAAAACTTTTTCTGTCTCCTGTCCCTAAGTGCTGTTTAGAGTAATAGTGCTGTGTCATTGAAAAGTGGAGTGTTTCTGCTGAAAAGGGGAGGTAGAGGTTCAGTTAAGAAAGATATGGTATCTTAATGCTAATTTAAGAAGACTACATTGCCAGATTGGTAAATTCTGTAATGAAAAAGCATCAACATGTCTTCAGTCTCATCTCAGATACTGAAGTTCTTTGAAAGTATTCAAAAATAGCTTGGCAGATTTCAGCACATTATTCATAATAGCACACAATGCGCTGTTGATCTAAAATTCTTTTGATGTATTTATTTTGGGCATTAAATTAGTTGCATAGAATATTGTGTCTCCTTAATCTGCTATTTACACAGCACTGAGAATACTCTATATGTTCAAATATTTACTGATTTTTGCAAAATGTGAAATTACTTTCTCCATGCCAGTGTTAAATCCAGAGTAGTAACTGCTTTTATATAAAGGAATAATGCTTGTGCAAGGGTAATCTTGGCATTGTATTAGTTTTGCCAACAGACATAAAGCTACACTTCTTCTTTTAAAATAAAATTTGATCTCCACTTATGTGTTGCCTGACCTCATACACCTGCATTATTCACACAGGAGCAGAATCCAAAACTATCACTTGGAGGCTTTTCACACTTGAGAATTGAAAACACATATGCCAAATACGGCATGAAAAAGGGTAGTGGGTAAATACTCATTGCCACATTTGTAAGAAGATTCAAGGGTTGGGACAAAGGAAGAGTGTTTACTTCTGCTTCTTCCATGTCCTCCCTGCCTTACCCTACCCCAGGTAGTTCTTATTCTGAAAGAAATACATCCTAATTCAGATCTCCATAGTGGTGATGTTATAATTTATAGAATAATTTTTTAAATGGTACTCTCTTTTTCATCAAAGTCCCTTTATTTAATATTTAATGGCCTCTCTTCTCTTCCCAGCATCTGTCCAACTACTGCTCAGTCTGATTGTGTGTCTTACCTCATCAACCAAATCTTCATTCCCAGTCTCTTTGCTGTTTTTCTTCCGTGACAGATCTACAGAATTCCCGTACTCAGCAGTGTTTCCTGTCCATCGAATTCTGCTGCAGGCATTGCACTTCTCTCTGGGGCTTACTCTCTGAACCTGAGGTTCCTGCCCTCCCAAACTTGAGGCCCTGCACTGGCTCACCTCTCAGGATGCTGATTCTCCTGGTCCCTCAAATCAAGTTAAACTCCTCAGCTTTTCTTTTACATGCTGGCTCAGTGTGTAAAGTTTCTTGAGCCCTAGTCTTAGCTTGCAGCTGTTTTCCACCAGGTCTAAGAGCATCCCAGCAGAGAGGAGTTGCTAGAGCAATCTCTGTTCCCTTGTGCATTGCTGGCTCTTTTAGCAGCTGTTCATAGGAAGCTACAGTACCACCTGTAGTAAACACGAAAGCTTCCTTCTGTCCTAGTTTACAAGCAAAATCATGGGTGGAGTTTGTAGTAGGAAAGTTTGTTGTAGATGAAGATGGCAATGTAGTGACCTGTGACCTGTTCTTGAGTAATTGCAGCCTGAGGGGTCCAGATCAGTGGCATGTAAAGGCACTGTGCTGCAAGACTCCTTTGACTCCACAAAAATACTCTTTGACCTTGTTTCACCTTCAAGTGAAATGTTATGGCAAGTTGGGAACTTGTGAGATTTACAGAGATCCATAACTTTTCCTTCCAAGCGGTATTTTCCAAATCAGTTATTTTTAAAATACCCACGTCCATGCAAAATTCCTAATGTCCATCAAATAAACAATAGCAATAGTGAAAACTTTAGCTTTGTCTTTTATCAGAGTAATTTTAATTAAGGCAGCTTCTGGTTTTAATATATATACATATATATATATGATATACAAGTATGTATATACTGTCATATATGTATTGGGGTTACTGTCACAATTCAGATCCTTTCTTACTTGAAAAATGTGAACTAACAACATAAATGTTCACTTTCATTCCCATAAGCTTGTCATAGAACATAATTAAATTCAGTTAATCAGCCTATTCATTTTAAAAGTATCAATTTGTCATTTTTCAGAATTGCCCTTTAAGTTGCTCTTCAATTTTTTTAGTTACCTAGTCAGTATTTATTCTTAGAGGCACTGTGAACATGGTACGTGGATTACTAACCATTTGGAATTTTTTTCAGTAAATAATAATTAAAATTACGATTTAAAAACAGGTTTAGTAATTTGATGTAATCTTACGTGAAGAACAACTATATAAAATTTTTGGAAAATCATACTCCATCAACTAGAAGAATATTTCTTTCTTTGGTACACTTGTGTATGCCTGTGGGCTCTCTGACAAGTATAATTCATTTTAATTTTTCTTTAAAGTATTTTCCCCCTTCCATAAGGTGGCACTGAAAGTCTGTTTTGGCTGGGGAGAGGGAAGACAGAGTAGAAAGAGATGTCTCTTGCTTTACCACATCATGACAAAGTAACAGTAAGATGTCCTTGCTTTAACCCAAAATCAGCTCTATACTTAGCATGAGAGATTTTTGCTGTTGTACAAAAAAAGGAAGAAAGTTCTGATCAGGGAAAGGTGTTTCTTTGAGAATTGACTGTTCTTATTGCCTGTTCTTACTTTTGCATATCCAGGGTATTAATCCATCTGGTTTTATGTGTTGGCTTTTTGACCAGTGCAGAATACTGTAAATAAACCAAACAAATACCTTATTAATGGTGTGCTGCAGTTTCTTGCCAAACTATAAACAGACAAGAGCAGTAGGCTGGAAACTTACAGAAAACAGTTTTGTCTTACACAAAACCTTAAAATAATTAGGGAGCATGTGTGAACCTTCTTGTTTCTCTTAGGAAATGCAACTTATGACAGAAGTCTGTGTCACCTGGAAGCTGCCTTTTACCTCTAGGAGTAGGGTGGTCACTTTTAATGGACACTACAGACTCCAGCAAGCAAAAGCACCTGGCAAGTCATTGTTTGCCCCACATGTGTCAACTGTGTTTTACACCATTTGGTGTAGTCAACATTTGCTTTCTGTGCATAATCGTTTGGATCTTCATAAGTGAACAAAACTATAATTTCAAATAGGAGAATGTAGGTAGATAATGAAATTTTTAGGGTTTAGGAACAGGGGTTTGGGGAAGTATAGGGTTTTTAATTAACAAGAGGTTGCAAAGAAGAGTAGGTTTGAAGATGACTTTGTGTTCTTCATTTCTAAACTTAGATGTTAATTTCATCTGATAGAAGTGGTTGGGTACTGGCTTATATCAGCTCAAGGCTGTCAGAGTACCATGTAGTTTCCCAGTCAGTACATATATGAGAATATGCAAGTAAAACAACAAGGCAAGATGAAGAGGCCACTTGAATGGTGTGGAATGGGCAGTTTAGTTTGTGAGGAGAGTGGAATGCAGCTGTCAAACTCAGTCCCTGCTGTGAACAGCTGAGCGTGTCAATAGCAAAGAAGATTGGGCCATATGGTTCTCAGTTAGGGACTTTCTTTCTGGAAGTTGTGTAGCAACACTTTTACAACTTACTTCTGATATCCCAAGGAGTGGGAAACTTGATACCCAAAACAAAATGATTTTGAAATAGATCCCACCTTTAAAAAACTCTGAATATTGCTGCTCATGAAATAACTTTATTTCTTCCTCAAATTCAGTTTCCCTTTCAGGTCAGGTAGTTGTATACCAATAGTTCAGTATGCTTTCCTGTTCTGTAATCAGAAGTTTGAAGATAAGTCTTGTTCATGAAGGCACACAAAGCCTTATTTCTTCCAATTTCCTCTTCCATCTTATTCTGTTTGTCAGCATTTTGGTGCATGCTTTGAACTTAGTACCAAAAATAGTGTCAAAAGCCTACATTTTGTGAAAGGCTTTATAATTTTACTGTTCACAAGAGTAAAGAAATGATAATTTCCTCTATTCTCATTGAATTGAGAAGTCCCAAGCATCTGAGATGTTTAGAAGCTGCATATTGGACATTTAAAAAAATCACTTAACAGAACACCTTCAGAATTTACTCGCTGCATGTATATTACAATATTACACCAACAGAAAAAAATATTTGGTATGTGTTTCTTTCTAGTCTGTAGTACAGTTGCCAGTTGAGACATGGGTACACTTTTATTTTAGGCAAGCCGTCTCAAATGTCTGCACGGTAATCGTTCTAGAATTACACACTTGAACATCTATGGACAACGTGTTTTACCTGCCTCTAAAATAATCCCCAAATGGGCTCATATCTGATGTAGCACTTAATGCTTCCAAATTAATTTTTAAAATCTTGAAAAGGTATTTCCACTTTAGTGTGTTTTAAAGACTAACTGCTTGTCCTAAGGCTTCAATTAAAATTAGACAAGATTGTTTGGGGTCTTTTTTGGGAACAGTTTCTGTAACCTTTTCCTGTCCTCCCTGTGAGCTTTTTGTTGTTACTTGCTTCCCCTCCTTCCAAGATGATAGAAATCAGTACCAAAGCTATTGAGCATCTTTGTGTTGACTTTGGCAGTATTGTTTGAGTTACAGACCAGGACTAGTAAAGATGGTTGTTACCTTGAAAATCACATGACCTCAGTCATCAACCATAGTGTAAGTAAGAAAATTTGTTTGCATAATGCTGTCAGATGTCCACATTAAAAAATCTTCAAATCATATGTCTGTTTTAATGGTTAAGTAGTATATAACCTCTGAATTTTAAAATTGATTATGTTTCTTTAAACATGGTCTGATGATTTTTCACTCATTGAATTGCTTTGATGCAAATCACTAATAGGCCTCTGAAAATTTAGTCCATTGAAATTGATTTTAGTTGGAGGGGGGTTTTTTGTGCTCTGTTTGCATCTGTTTTCGCAGTTCCTCCATTAACTTTGTTACCAGGAAATCTCGGCCATCAAAAGGTCACTCTGTGTGCATTAAGCAAAATAGTTTCCACTTCCTTTTTTTTCCCTAGGAAAACCCCAGAATATTAAAAATGTAATAGACCCAGTTGTGTGTATTTCGGTTTGTACTTTAGTAGATAAGTTTTAGTTCCTGTTTGGAGTGAGAAATTAAGATACTATAATTTGTTCTAGGCTAGGCTTTGTTTTCATAGGATTTCAGTCTCAAGTTTGGAACAGTCTCAAGTTTGGTTCAGTGACAAGGTACGTCATACTCAGTGACTTGCCCTTATCTAGAACTACATTTTTGCGCTTCTATTTTGAGTGTCTGTTCTCTTTTAGGACTGTTTAGTTTTGAAAAGAGTGCAGACAGGTTGCTTGGTTGTGTTTTTAATGTACTTCTAAAAACCCCTTCCATTCTACTAGCCCTTTCATTTCCCTGCATAGTTTCAGTTGAGCATGTTGTAGTAGATGTTCTCGTTTACACAAAGTGTGTTTTTTACCCAAAGTTCATGTACTGTTAACAATGTATATTATATAAAATTTTGACAATCATGAACTGATAATCTTATGTTACACACACCACCACGTAGGTACTTCTGCGTGTACTTCTGCCTTATTGACATATATCTACCCTGTGGAGAGAGGGCAGCAGCTCATTTCCAGTTTCAAGATGTAGGGAAGGCTGAATTGGTGTACTTTCAAATGTTTAAATAGATACAAAATCAGAAATCCAAGCCAGAGGCTGAGACTTATATTTTTATGCGGTGGTGAGTCAGATTTACTTGTGGTCTAAGTGTTACTATTTTGGAAAAACTGAATGCATTGATTGCCAGTGGTCTGTGCATGTCTGATACATAGAGGAGGCTGACTTTTTAATGAGAGAGGAGATTGTAGTAAGCCCTTTGGTTCCCCTTGCATTGCTGTGCCCTGGCAAAGGGCACACTTAAGTATTACCAGAAGCACATGCACTTGTTGGCTTCACTGGCATGTGTATATTTGGTTTCTCGTGGACAATAAATTAGCCATCAGGCCTTTAAAATGCAAACAAGGTAGCATGCAAACCAGAGAGAGTTTGCTGGTGTTGTAGCAGCTAAAGAGAGCCTTTTCAAATCCTTTCTTTTTATAAGGTATGTTGTTCAGATTTAATGCAGTTGTCCACAGTAATTGCTGATTCCCTTGGTTTATTGAACTACATATAAAACCATGCTGGAGTAATTGTATGGATAGCAAAACTTTTAGGTATTTTCATTAACATAAGTCAAGCTACTTTTTCTTAACTCAATGCAATGTTTGAAATTGAAGTGGAAAACAAATTATTGTGTTGTTGTTTTAATTGAATTACTAATTTGTATGTAAACTCCAAATACTGGCTTTGGCAGTCTATGGTGGAACATGCTAATGAAACTTGACAGGCTTAGGAATTTGTTTCTTCGTGTGCAAAAGGAAAGCTGCCAGATTTTTTTCTTCAGTATTGGCAGACATAAAGCTTTTAATTTGTGTTGATGCTTGCAGAGCATTACTAATTATAAAAAGCAGTTGAGCAACCTTTGTGTAGTTCTGGCACTCTGACTTAAGTGTTAAATGATTCAAACAGTTCTGTAGAAAAATCTGCTTTTCCAAAACTGTTACTTGTGTGCATTGTTCCTTGCAAAATTTAACAGTAGGAAAATGTTTTGTGGTATGACTTTAAGATGATTAATAGAAAGATCTGCCATTGAAATAAGAATGCTGTTGACATTTATTTTTAAATCATCTCTTCAATTTGTAGTTTTTTTTCTACTTCCTTTTTTTCATATATTGTGCCTGCTAGTCTCCAGAAGTCCCAAGCTGAAAATGTTCTTTACTACAACAGCTGGATTTTCTCTCCATAGTTCCTTATTTATTTTTAATGTTTAAAAATACAGCAAAAGCTTTTTGTTTCTTTGTTTGTGTAAGAAAGCAGTGTATAAACTGCTTCTGTAAAAATAGAAGTATTTTGTTTTTATAATTATTGAAACTTAGATGAAATACCTGTGGAAGATTTTAATACTTAGTTTGCAATTAGAGATGATTTAGACTTCTTTTTTGTGTGTGACAATAGGACTTTTTCTTTACACAGCAGAATTTTATTCTCTCAGTACTCAGATCAAGCCCCCCACAAATAAAATTGTCAGCCTGAGACAAGTATACCTACCTGTATGAGCATCATATATTCTTTTTTTCTATTTATGTTTCTGTAGGAGAGAAAAGCAGGATTTTTTTTTTCCTAATGTCAGATGAATGGCAAATTATTTAGTATGTTGTATATGACAGAATGGCAGGATTGGGAACTGGGACTGAGATCTGTGGGCTGTTATATTCAAACTTCCTTGAGGACCAGAGAGGTCTGAAGCAAGCAGTTTCAGTTAGTGCTGATCATCTCTATAGCAAGTAAAGTAGCTGTCTTCTTGTAGACAAAGCTGTGACCATTAAGGCAAATGTGTTTTATAGTTTAAATGCATTTATTTAGAGAAAATCTTAGAACAGTAGAAATGGTTCTATCTTTAAAAAACCTCATTAATAGAAAAGCAGTAATGATAAGAATTCTTATTTCACACACTGTGGATAGTAGAACATAGCTGGATCACTTCTCTTCTGCTTTTACTAACACAGATGGTAATTTTTCAGAAGTGTTAAAAAAGATTTCTTGAAGTTAGGATTAATAAATGCTCTGAAATTTTAGTATTTGTAATTTTTCCTCAATTTTCATATGAATACTTGAAAATTGCTATTAAAATTTTAGACTGTATAGTACAAATCAGTTTAAGGCTTTAGCTCCTGGGGCTTGAATGAGATATATATTGGTAAGTGAAGTACAAGCATCATATGTCTTGAGTAGCACTCCCAAGAACTGGTGAATAAATGTGCTAGACACTATTAAGGACATGGAGGAGGAGGACAGCTATCCTGGTGGTGACCACTACTTTATCACTATATAATGTGCAACTGGTTGCAAGCTGTTTGAAAGGATTTTTGTTTAGGAGAATGAAGGCCAGTGGTCCTTCCATTTATTTGATCTGGCTGAACAGTGTCCACCTGCTTTGCAACCTAAAAATACGGACGTAAGGGCCAAGTCCAGTCCTTTCTGTCAAAGTTACAATTCGGTCTCAATTCTTAACAATATCAGCAGGGACACTCAGCTTTTACCAAGCATAGACATTGGGAAAATGTGTAGTTTTTTTAAAAGAAAGTAAAGATCATTTCTTCTCTTCAGTTTCATCCCTATTCTTAGTATACAATTGTGTGTGAAATATCAAAAGTGTTTCCAACACACTATGCTTCTGCAGTTCTCTGTGTTTTAAGTGTACTGGTCTGAACCGTGTTCTCATGTCTTTTTATTTCTCCCTTTTTGATTTAGCACTATTAGGAGGGATGGTGGTGTTTAGAAGGAAGAACTGAAGCAAAAATCTTCATGTAAATGTATACTAAAATGAACAGGTTCACAATCTACAAATCTGTGATACTCTAGGACATTTATTCCCTGAAATATTCTTGTAGCCAAGGTGGTAATCTTTTGTGTCTAGGCATTGTTTGACCATAGTGTATCTTATCTGTTGATAGCCAGCATTATTTTTTTTAATAGAAGTGAAATATTTCTGTATAGCAAAGTCTTCATGGTTCTATCTTTGATATTTAGCATGCATTCGGAATATGACTGGAATTTTGAGATGATGAATAAAAGTACGATACAGGTATAAAATAAATTTTAATAGTCAAATACCCTTTTTATATCTAAGAAGTTTGCTAATAAATATTTGTACGATTAAGAATGACATTGCTGACAAACTTCTTCATAAACCAACCACAGTTCCAGCACTACACTATAGCACTTTACAGATGCTAAGCATCTCTTCTGAAAGACAGACATACATTGTTCCTGCTTCGCAAACAGCAAAACTGATGTGGAGCGATTGGTTTTGCTCCATGCCTCCAGGGCATCTGTGCCATTTGGAAGTAGAGCAGGCTTGTCCTTGACAGTCATGGTGAACAGGGGAGAAACAAACATACCGTGCCTGTTGTTTTACTGTTATGTTGGGTTTACCTGCTGCTGGAAATTTTGCACAAAGTGGAAGGTTTATGTTGTGGTGTTGCCAAACTGGATGGCTCACAGACTATATAGTGGTTGTCAAATCCCTGTAATGTTTTTGAGTTGACCCATAGTGGTGCAAACGCTTCTGCTTGTTCAGACTGTTACAAGTTGATATATATATAAAAAGTATCAAAAATTAATAATTACACCCTCATTACTTTTGCTTCTTATTCCTCCTTTTCTGTTTACTGTATTTTATTTATAGGTGTTGATTTTAAAATCAAAACAGTAGAGCTAAGAGGAAAGAAAATTAGATTACAAATCTGGTAAGTAAAACAAACGTGCAACCAGCAGTATGTTATAATTTTTATGTTCTAGCATGAATTAATATGCTTGTCTAATACTACTATTAACTGTTATAAGCTGGTTTAGCTCTTACCCTGTTACTCCTCTCCTCCATTCCCACAATACTTAAGCAAAACCAAATAGCTTTTAGACTTTTCTGAGGGTAAAGAAGGAGAAGGAGACAAAGTTAGAAGTAGGGCATGAATGTAATTATGAAATATTAATGCATCACAGAGGACTCAAGCCCCTTTTCCTAGAAGAGTGA
Organism: Sclerurus mexicanus; assembly: GCA_013396755.1. NCBI lineage: Eukaryota > Metazoa > Chordata > Aves > Passeriformes > Furnariidae > Sclerurus > Sclerurus mexicanus. Next base: position 241,134 of record VWZF01000628.1, on the reverse strand, counting down.
TATCACCTACACAAGAAACAGGAGTTCTGCAAACAACAAAACATGACTGTTAAATAGATACTAGAGAAAGCACACTTTGTTTTCTTTATTTTTCTGTACTGATTAAAACTGACCTTCATTCTAACAGAAATTATAAAACAACTGTAAAGTATTTTCTAAACTGTTTTTCTAAAACTTAGTATAGGCAGTGCTGTATCTTTAATGCTGTTTTAAATTACTCCAAAGTTAAGGGCATTCAAGACTTAAGTAAATTATATCTACTCTAAACAGTGTGGGGAAAGAAAACAGTCCCATGCAAATAAGACTTACCTTAACTGGCACCAGTGTCCTACTACAGGAAGCTCAGTGTCTGAGCTAAACTTTCCCTTTCTGGAGTAGGCTACATGTTTTCTGGTAATGGTTCTCCATGTTAGAGATTAATACAATTTTTATTGTTTAGAAATTATTGAGCTTAACAGCTCCTTTGATTTGCAGAGTAGTACAGTACATAAACATTATTACGAGAGAATAAACCAGCTATGTTCTATACATTAATCTTATATACTACTATGTAGAAGCTTAGCTTTGGTTTATTAACAGTGTGTGATGCATAATTGCCATTATAGTTAAACTGTTTAAGCTGCTAACAAGCCATAGAGGGCAAAAAAGCTCTAAATATTCTTGGGTTTTGGGGATATTTTGGTGGTGTTTCATTCTTAACTACATGGATACAGTGAATTCAGCTTACTAACTCCTCTTGGCAGGTCACCATCAACTCTGTCTGTCACACCATGTGTCTGTCTTGCTTCCCTCTGAGTTAACTGCTGCTTCATCTTTGGTCTCATCAGTCACCTAACACTTGAATGTTAGTGGCATGTCTTCATTCATCTGTCCGTGTTTGGAAACCTATGACCACAAGACTGGCAGTTGAGCCAGCAATTGTTAGCCAGGGTCTGCTGGAGCTGACAGAGGTAACAAAAAATTCTGATGTGGAGATGCTGCTGTGTGCCTAATATGAATGCTTGCTATGAAATGTGGTGAGCTTACACAAAAAAATTCTCATGTTGAATATATATAGGAGAGAGGTTTTGTTGGAAAAGAGATTTTTAAACCATTATTTTCCACATATTGAGAATATGCTAGTAGGATATAGGAAATGTTAAAAGTTACTAGATGGCTAAATTGTGCTACTGCTGCATGAAGCCCTGCTAAAATGACAAGGAAAACTCAATGTAAAGAGATAATATGTTAAGATACAATAAAATCCACAAACACAACATCCTGCTCTTAAGTGTCACTTCATCTCCAACAGTGACTGTTAAAATGTTGTTCTTATATTCAATCTTTAAAAGTGTCTTGGCATATTTTCAGTTTTTTAGAAAAACAATTAGATAAGCACTCCTTTTGCTGATGTATCCCGAATTCTGTTGTGTATTTTGTTGAGCCTGTTGATAAACTCTTATTAACACACAATCACAGAATCATTTAGATTGGAAAAGATCCTTAAGATTAATGAGTCCAAACATTAACCCAGTGCTGCTGAGTCCACCACGAAACCATGTCCCTGAGTGTCATGTCTACACATCTCTAAAAGTGATTCAGCCACTGCCCTGGACAGCCTGTTCCAGTGCCAGACAGCTCTCTCAGTTAAGAGGTTTTTTTCCTAATATCCAACCTAAACCTTCCCTGACACAACTTGAGGGTGTTTCCTTTTGTCCTGTTACTTGTTTCTTAGAAGAGACTGAACTCACCTGGCTACACCCTCCTTTCGGATAGTTTTAGAGAGTGATATGATCTCCCCTGAGCTTTCTTTTCTCCAGGCTGAACAACCCCGGAGCCCTCGGCTCCTTATTGTGCCTTCGGTTAGACTGAAGAGGAAAGCAATTTACCAAGTCAAACACTTGGAAGTTAGAAATGCAGACTTCAATTGCATGGCTGATCATAAGTCAGTCTCCTTTCATACCTAAGCAGTGACAGAATTTCGGTTGCCTCATACTTTCTGGTAGTCTTACGTATAATGATTGCTGTGACTTCACAAAAAAAGAGTTTTAGTCAGTGAACAGAAGTTTATGCTCATTTGCTTTCTTAAAATGGCTGAAGTTAGGTGTGCAAGACGTCCATTTGAAAGCAGCTTTCACACTTGCTGCTGTTAATATATATACAAAAAGACTTGTCGCCTGTATTCCCTTTGTAATGGAGTTCTGTGCCCTAAGAATCACAGAGGCATCTGCTCTTGCCTCTAGCTTTATCTGTTCCTATCTGGTCCCTGCTTCCCCTATTTCCCTGAATTCCAGTCAGGAAACAACCTTGTACTTCTTAGATTATGCACCACTGAAGACACAGCGTAGTATCCGTCTTTTCTGTGTCCCCTGGAACAATAGCAGTGCCCTTTGGCTTGCCAAAAGTAGTAGGTTACAGTAATTCTGATTCTGCATCACAGTTCTTGGCTGAAACAAGTTCCTATGTTCTGTGAGAAGTAATGCATGTGTGCAGCTCAAGCCATGGGGTAGAGTAACCAGAACTACTGGATAGTGTTAAGTGTCTGGGTGAATCCAGGCATCTGTGAATCATTACTTTTTCAAAGCTGGAATTCTAGACCAAATAATAGGAGCCCCACATTGATGCTTTGAAGCATAGGTGTGCTGGGAGTTGCGTGCCAGGACAGTAAGGTGTCCGTCTGTGCCCTCTCACCTGAGTCATCTGGGCACTCATTGACACAAGCAGCTGACACAAGCAGCAGTCACTTCCAGCCTCCCCTCTGAAAGGACCTGGTTGCTGGAAGCAGTGGTGCCCTGCTACTGTGCCCAGTTTCCTGCTGGAGCCAAAGGGGCTCTCTGCCTCCTCAGGCTTGATGCCCAAGGTAGCCAGTGACCTGGCAAGAAAATAGTCTTGATTTGCATCTGAAAGTTTTTTGAAATTGGTACGTTCTCAGTTCACGTTGTGCCATCTGTTTTCTAAGAGTCAGTTGTCTTGGAAAATCCTTGTCCTGGAATATAACAGAATGTAGTTCCTTTTGTTCAGTACTTCTGAAATAAGTTATGTATATAATAAAAGATCCTAAGTATACTTGTGGTTTATGGGAGGAAAACACTCAGTTTGACAAGTATAATTGACCTCAAAAATTACTTTAAAGCATTTTAAAAAATACTGCCTGTAGGTTCCATCAAGCATAGAGCATGTGAGTGTTAAATTAGTGTTAAATGTTTATTAAAGTTTTAAAATATTTTCCCTTCTATTGCCACTTCACATCACCACTCATAAAAAACTAATTTAACTGCAGAGCCAGAGCCAGTTTTGAGTCTGTCCATGTGTTTGTTTCAACTGGTTTAGATAGACACAGAGAACATTTATGTAAAAGAAAAATTATCCAAACATATTTTAACTAACTGTATTTGTATTGTATTTTATGCAGTCTGACGTAGAATGTGATGTGTCAGCACTTGAAAATGGGCTTTGTGTGATTTTTTTAATTTGCTTTTGCCTCGTGTAATGTATGTTTGTATTTTTGTAGTTATGTCTAGTTTCTGGTTTGGAAGCAGAAAAACAAGTAGTTGGATTCTGTAATTGCAGAGTATAGCTGATCAAGGAGTCATTCGCTGTATGCTTCTGACTACAATTTAGAGATAGTGGCTTTTTCTTTAAAAAAAAGCACAATTAAAGCCTTTTTAGCATTTTAAAATGAGTAATTTGGGGATTTATTTTTTTTGTTATGCCAGATCATTGTTTAAGTGGTAGTAATTTCTTATTTGGACTTCTGGAGTTTGAATTAAATTAAACTGACTTATGCTATTGCATTGATTCTGACCAGAGCACATAAAGAACTAGTAGCACTTAGTATCACTCAGGAAGTTCATGAAGTTGCGTACTCTTAGCCCAGTTAAATAGTGATCATCTCTTCCTACAGCTTTCCATGTGTGCCTCAAAAGCTATCCTTAGTAAAATGCTCCAGCTGCAGGAGTGTAATACATGGATGGAAATAGTATTGCAGACTATTGCTCCAGTACTGCACGTGAAAGGAAGTCATTTGAAGTTGGATATGCTTTTAATGTTAGTTCTGCATCAGAGGTTGTGATTTTTCCCGCACTATTGGAAGACTTTACTGCATATGAAAAAGAAGATTAGATTTTTCCATGCAAAAGATCAACGTGATACTCTTCTCAAACTGCAGTTTACTTAGGTAGCTTGAGGTCGTATTCTAAACTTACTTACTGCAGAAATAGTTTTCCAGTTTTCATCTTGCTGTTTGAAGGCTAATAACATGTCAGGATAATGTTAGAAATCACAAATTCAGCTTATTTTCTTTGACTTTTCAAAGGAAACAAGGATTGGAATATTGTGCTTACAGTCAGGAACCTGTTGACCAGTTTCATTTCAACCTGCTGCAGCAGTAGAGGTTGTGTGAAGTGTGGAGAAGTCGATGACTTAAAGCAAGGCAAAGAAAGTCAGCCATAATCCACTTAATGGGCACAACTAGCAGGTGACAGTCAGTGACCATCTGGCCATTTGTTTTAGGTAGTGGACAGCCAGGCTGTCCATGAGTGTTTTAAACTGTGCACAGCATGTGGTGTGTCCCAAATAGCCAGCAAGCCAGACTACAAGTTGTGTGGCATTTGGGTGAAGGACCTACACAAATGGGAGCACAGGACCTGAGGGTGCAGCAGCGTAGTAGTACTATAAACTTTAAAGAGCCTGAGAGTGTTGTGGAGTGAGGAGAAGCTGATAGTACCAGGTGGACTTGGAGATACAGCAGCACTCAGCAGGCTAAGGGAAATGTGGAGTTGGAGATAGCTGGAGTGGGAAGTTGTGTAATTGTTGTGTAGTTCTCTTCATTGCCTGCTTAACCAATGTGCTGATGACTGACTTCAGGAAGGGTAGTTGAATGTTAGTGTATTTATTTCCCCTCTTTTTATAATGTATCAACTCAGGGGTCCGGTACCCTGGTGGCCCCCTTGTGATGGAGTTGCTGAAGATCCTTAGCAGTCACCTGAAGGCACAGACAGGTGACTCTGAAATACCCCCTTTTATTTCTGTGTTCCAGTAGGGGCACAGAAAAGAGGGAGAAGACTGGCTTGGGGGAAAAAAAACCAAAAACAACACAAAAAGCCCCAACAAAACAAAACAAATAAACCACAAACCAACAACAACAGCCAAAGCAGCTTTTGCCGTTATTCTGGACAAAGCTAGAACTGATGTATTCTTCTACGTGAGATATGCCCTTCCACCTGCCATCTAGTTACGTTTGCTCAGAATGATGGAACTAAAGGTATCCCATCCTTAATACACTTGATCAGTAGGCTGGATTAGCAACAGATAGCAGAGACTGCTCTACAGGGTCATAATTTGAGAATTCTGTTCATAAGCACTAGAGCAATGTTATCCATATGTGGAAAATCAACGGTTCATACTAGAATTTTTAAATTTTAAATGGAGTGAACATCCAAAGGACCTTCAAAAAATAAATCTTACCGTAGTAAAGAAGTAATAGAAAATAAAGTAGAGCTACTTGCTCTGAGTAATACTTACATATGTAATTTCAGCTGCCAGAACTTGTATTGCTTTGATAAAAATGCCTCTTTAGTGGTAAGAAAGCATCTAATTAACCATCTAAAACTGGTCTGCAGTACTGCTAGTGCTTGACCTTATTGAGCCAGATGTCCTGTTTTCACCTTCTGCAGGGTCCCAAAGGTTTGTATGTATGTAATTTTGAAGTTCTGAGACTGGGATGTGAATAAAAATCAAATAAAAATAGATGCAATAAGAACTTGTTCTCTTCAGCCCCATGTTGCAATGTCATTGGCTTGCAGTGAAGTATAAGTCAGTATTTTTCCACAGGCTATGAAGCAGAGATTCCAAATCTTTTTCTAGTGGACACTGCTTTACTTTGTGAAATCACTACCAAATATTTTTTGCTATCGAGTACACTTGTGGCAATTCTAGGAGAAAGTTAAGTACTTCACTTTTAAACTTGCTTTGTTGAAATTCCTTAAGATTTTATGAAGAGTAAGATAGGTTTATGGTAGTTTGTTCTACTGCTTGTTGTGCATAGACCTTAGAAGGATTAAATCTTCAGAACACTCAATGTGGCATTTTGTGAACATGACTCCCTTTTTTTTTTTTTTGGTAACAATTGTTTCAGGTCTCCATTGTTAACCTCATTCCCAAATTCATTCTCCTTCTCCTTTTGTCTAAAATGTGACTGTTGAAGAGGATTCATGTTGAACTTTTGAGACCTAACACAAATGCACACATTTTTCTCCATCCACTCTTAATTTTGGTCCATCTTTTGACTTTTTCTAACAGTGAAATTTCAAAATTATCCTTTTACTTTGGGGGTTGAACTCAAGTAGCAAATACTTGATCACTTTGGAACAACTTACTTTCCAGTTGAGATGCCAGTCACATTTTAAGACTTAGGATATGCACCAGCTATTTTTTTATTATAACTGCCAAAAGTGTTCTCTAAGCAGATTTGATGATATGATTAAAAGCAGTTCATGGGTTTTCATGATTCAGTAAAAAATTAGTGTCGTTGCTGGAAAACCGTCTCCAGTTTAAATGTATCCTGTCTGAAATACCTACAGTGCTGACAATGAGCATGGAAATGTTTAATGAACACCTCAGATAAATAGGTGCAAGTGTGAAAGCTAGGTATCTCCTTTCAAAAGTTGTACCACTAAATGATTATTCACCCTTTTTATTCATTTACTGTGACAGTAGCTTCTGAAGTAGTTTTAGAACCATGGCTGAATTGCTGTGGTTGATCCAAAAAGACTCTGAAAGCTCAAATCATAATGATCAGTGCATTGCTTATTTTATAGTTGGGTGTCTGGATGTGTTTGATAAGCAGGTATCCATTTATTTTTTCATTTTTCCAGGGCTATTAAAAAACCAAACCAAAACAAGAGACCACAAAAACAAGAAACCCCAACAAAGCAAAATCAGCTTTATCTACTGGTACATTTTCATTGGACAGCTTCATTCTCAGACACATGTTGAAACATTTGGTGGCCTTTCTTGGTGAAGTTAGTATGGGATAAATAGTTATAATATGAAAACTTTTTATGATTGAAAGTGTTGCTCCATTTTTTCCCCCTGAAATTCACAGATATATAAAGAAACAGAGTGTCTAATGAGTATGGGGGTCTTAAAATGTAAACAAAGTTATTCTGTACTTTGCAAAGTGATGAAATATTTGTGCCAATGTTTGCTGCTGCTTCTTAGGGACACAGCAGGTCAGGAGAGATTCAACAGCATTACCTCAGCTTATTACAGAAGTGCCAAGGGAATTATTTTGGTGTATGATATCACCAAGAAGGAAACATTTGACGATTTACCAAAATGGATGAAAATGATTGATAAGGTATGCCTTAAGTATTTTCTTTTTATATGCTTTTTTTTAAGAAGCCTTTTTTCCCCCCTCGAAGAAATCTGTCAGACATTTTACAGCATTGATTTAGAATTTTTAAACTACTACCAGTTGATTTTAACTGGATTCTTTTAGCCAGGATTTAATAGTAATGTTTTTTTGTTGCAAAGTGGTTGTCCATTCCTGCTTCCTTGAACTAGAATTGTCCCAGTTAGAAATGTTAGTGGGAATCCGTAACATTACTCATTTACCTGTGCAGTGGCGGGAGGGGGTGTTATTTCCTGTCTGTGAAATAAGGTCATTATTATCATTCTTAGTTTAACTGGAACACCTGGTTCTCAAGTCATATTTTAAAGGTGGAATTTAAAACTTGAAGTTGAAAATTTTTTGGGAAGATAATGTTTGGGAAGAATGTTTACATATAAAGTGTCTCAATGTGGTTCCTCATTTAGGAGAGGAATTGCCCTTTTTTTTGTCTTGTGTTTGCATTACAAAATCCTGCATTTCTAGGTCTAGTTAATTAAAAATGTTTTAATTACAGTATGCTTCAGAAGATGCAGAGCTTCTATTAGTTGGAAATAAACTGGACTGTGAAGTGGATCGAGAGATTACTCGACAGCAGGGAGAAAAGGTAAGGACAGGTCTAGAAGCAAAGCTGCTGTGGCACTGCTCCTTATGGTCCGTGGCTACTCTTGTTCAGACTGTTAGATGTAGGGAGCGTATTTAGAGTGGTGGTGATCTCTCAGAATGCACGTGGTATTTACTTCCAAGGAATGTGTTGTTTATATGTGTTCCTGCTGGAGCAGTATGAGCTAAAGAAAGAGAAAGCTGTAAGTAGTCTTACACTGTACAGTAGTGTAGGAGATACTCCTTTTTGGGCTCTGAAAAAGGACATAGTGAAGACTTGAATCACAAATGGAGATATCTCAGAACATCTTTGTGAGCCTTCTTTTAGTACTATTTTTGGACAGGTGACACCTCTGCTTGATTACTTAGCTCACCTTTGTTTTCATGTTTCTTTTATTCTCTTGCAAATCAAAAAATGTTAGAGAGTACAAGAGTTACAAGAGGGTATATTTTAGTGTCATATTCATAGCACCATCTTCATCAGGACAATATCACTATGGGCATGCACAGACATTTAAAAGTGTTTTCTGTTAGAGTCAAGGCTTATTCTTACATCTGCTCTTCCCTTTTATGCGTTTTGAATAATAAGGTTGAGATTAACTCTCCTGAAAAGTTCTTTTTGGTGATCTGCAGCAATCTGTGTCAACTGAGCACATGAATTTCTCAGATTTAAGTCTGGAACGCTTTTCCAATAAACCCATTTTAAGCAAAAAATTAGCTGTATGTTGCAGTATTTGCTGTACCATGCAGATTCAGGATTATTAATTGAATTAGACATTAGTCTAATTCAGATTTGGGGAAGGTTGTGTGCTTGAGTTGTTTCTTAAGGTTTTATGAGGAGGGTAGGTATATTTGTTATTTGTTGTTGTTTTTGCATATCTTCATGGAGTTATTTTATTTTCTCTTCCATCAGTTTGCACAGCAAATAACTGGGATGCGGTTCTGTGAAGCAAGTGCCAAGGATAATTTTAATGTGGATGAAATATTTCTAAAACTTGTTGATGACATTCTGAAAAAGGTAAAATACTCAGGTGGTAGTTCCTCTGACCACATAAATGGTCAGTGTTTAAATAATGACTGCACATGGTTGGGAGGACCTAGAGGGCAAGTAGAGATTGTCAGGTGAAAATTTTGGATGGTACCTAGTGGGCATGATGTAGTTCACAAACTGCTGACTGCTGTATTTCACTATTAAGCTCCAAAAGATCCTAAAATTGAGGCTTTGGCTGTCAGTGAACTCCTGAATTGAGTTCTGTGTGCTGAGTTCTATGCAGATGACTGTTACAGGTGATTTTTCTTTTCTTTAAGATGCCACTGGATGTTATAAGAAATGAGTTGTCCAACAGTATCCTGTCCCTGCAACCAGAGCCAGAAATCCCACCAGAACTGCCTCCTCCAAGGCCACATGTCCGTTGCTGTTGACTTACTTCCTACAGAGTGAAAAAAGGGAGTGGGAGGGTAAAGAAAGTATCTATACTACTCTGCACTACAATCATTTGGCAGTTTCTCGTTGCACTTTGTTATTCGAGTCAGAGCTACACACTAACTTGTAAATATGCAAATAAGCAATCCTATATAGGATTCAACTATAACATTTAATTATTACCCCTCTCCCTCACAATGATGTTTTGTTCATTTCCCCGGTGTTATAAATACTGTACAGTCGGTGGGGGGTTGCCACACATCCAGTTGAGGAGGAGGAGAAATTAAATCTATACCTATTCTTGACATAAATGTTGTAATAGTTCTTTGTTATTATAAACAGGCAGGCAGAAGCTCTTCTGGTATGAAGATAGGTATATGGTGCTTTGCTAACTATTTTAAAGACAAATTTTTTAAAAACAGAGGACTTTATGTACAAAGCTTCCATAATTGGCGTTATATTTCCTTTTAATGTAGTGAAAACATTTTTTGGCTGCAGCATCCTCTGCTGACTGGATTTATTGAAAAGCTAAGTTTAATTTTTGGCAGTCTTCTATTTATTTTGTTTAATGCTGCACCCTTTTCTTTGTGTACCAAGACATCACATCTGGTGCAGATCTAAGATTGCACTTTGAAATAGCATATATAATATTCTCCGTAAACATAAACTTGGTTACAAGAATCATTAAGTTTCAGTAAAAGAATGGAGATATATTCAAGCTCTAAAAGAAGGTATAAAAAGCAATGCTGCTGTCCTAGACAAATTCTTAAAAAAAAAAAAATTAAGATGATACATTTTCCTGTGTTAAGGAATATATATGTGTATTTTTGTCTGGACATCTGTAGGGTTGGGGGGATGGGAACCTAAGGTAAAATTATTTTCTTTCCTAATGGTGGAAATTATTCCCATCAAGCAAATACTGTGTTAGGATTTTGTCTGATAATGAACTTGTGAATTATATCTTTGGTATATCTTTTATTAAATGCACTGTTTAGTTTAGCTGTGGTAAATCAGTAGATACATATTTGAATATCTTGGTGTGTCATGAATGTTGTGGTATTGAAAAACATTGTGGTCTTTCTAAACTAATGAAGTGCAAATAAAATTTTGTATTTATGAATGACAGTGGAACTGCACCTATTATTAGAATGGCAAGTATCAAGTGATCGGTAAAAGGTAGAATCTGGAATCTGGAATAACACTTGTTTTAATTTTGTTCTGATTTAATTGTCCATTTGACAGTTCTTTTAGGTGCGGTGAGATGAGCAGCAGACATTAGTTGTTCACCTTGATCACTGCTCTGTGGGAAGAGCAGCTGATGACCTAGCCCAGCTCATATCTTCAAATAGCATGTGACTGCTTGTCATGCTGTCTTAGCAGGTGGTCGCCAGAATATTAATTACACTGACAACACAAGTACAAACCAGTCTTTTTCACACTACAGCTTCTCTACTTCATATTCTCTGGTGCTGGAACATCTTTTGTCGCTTTGGCCACTCTTTTAGCCAGGACACTGGCACTGAACAGTAAGGCATACCACTGACTTAAACAGCTTCTCTCTGTTTTATGGGAGAAAAAAAAGACACAACAAACTGACAAACTGTTAAATGTAAAAAATAAAAGCAAAAAAACCAAGAACCTTATTTCACTGAGTAAGCTCTGACAGTCTGAATACAATACCATGCAGGTCTTAAGCACACCTGGACTTCTAATGACAAACTAAGGAAAGCATGGTTGATATTTGTGCTTATGTCTTCTGCCACCTTGTGCCTAAGCAGTTTGCTTTTTTACATGGTAAACTTACAGTTTGCTATCATATTGGCAAGGTAGAATAAATTTCTAAAGCACTTCCAGGAGTTCTGATGATACGGTGGGCAATAGCAAGGAAGGGAAAATTATGGAAAATGGGTTTTAACTTGACAACCGTTTTATTTTAGCTGATTTGTTTTTATTTGTACTTAGAAACTTGTGATTTTTTTCCTTGCAGTTTTTGAATTTAATAAAAATTAAGACATTTGACTTAGATAAACTTTCTTTTTGTAGTTCTGTGCTGTTTGTATATAGGCAGATTGAAATCTCAATCTTGTGTACCAAAAATTAAAAACTACTGCATTTGAGAAGGACGGACTTACATGAGTGCTTGAATGTATTTGATTATTCATTGGAAATCATAGAAGTTTCAGGAAACCTGTTTGCTTGGCATCCATCCTACTATGAAGAGGGGTTTTTTTCTCTTGATTTTATCTCTGCAACTTTTATATGAGTCAAACCCATTGTATTTATGTTCTTGGTCCACCTAACAGACGTTTGAGCTGTGATGCGGAAAGAGGGGTGGGAAGAAAAAGCTACTAGTGGTGCTCCCTTGCCTCATACAGAAGTTCAGCAGTCAGCCCAATCTTTGTTGACATCTAATGATGGACTGTCAGAATGGTCTGCACAACCACTGAGAGAGATCACAGGATGGAAAAAAAGAAAGATGAGCAGTAGCTGCAGCTCTAAGTCTGTTCTAAACTGTGTTAGCAGATCGCTGTTCTTTAGAAGCCCTGGTTAAGGGAGGCCCATTGCCAATCTTCACCGGGTTGTGGGTTTATTTTCTTCTAATACATGCTTTACCACTAAATCCATCAGGTGCTGCTGAGGTCCTCTAGTCCCTGGCAGTTTTTTCATGAGGAAGAAAATGCACGGGAGTGTCTTTTTTGGTAAGCAGGCTTGGCAAGCAGAAATCACAGGAGTGTCAAGATTAGGACTGTAACATGCTTCAAAATAGTGATGGTTTCCTGACTTTCTTGAATGACAGAAAGAATGAAATATTGAAAAAAATGGTAGATAGATCGTGGCCATTGAATGGTGGTTTGCCACTGACTTCAGTGTGGTTAGGATTTAATCCAGTAAATTCTGGAAATTGTATTATGTCCGGTTAGCACTGTGTTTTGTACCAAACCCAAAGTGTATGTTTATCAAGAGACTGAAATAATATTTTATTGTGTCCATAAACTTTTAGGCCTGACTGTAGTGGACATTCAGGAAAAAAACTGAGAACCACTGACTTACATGGACATCTTGAAGTATGCACCTGTGCTGTGTGAGCTAGAGGAATAGTGATAGTCACATCTTCCTTTCGGTAGATGTTCTGCTCTTTCAGAGAAGAGATGCAAAACTAATGCCAACATTTGGTACTTCTCATGAAGAAAGACCAGAAGAAGGTGGGAAAAGAGGCCTGTAAGTTAAAACAGCCAATCTAGACCTCCCTGGGTGCAACTTGAGGCCTTCTCCTCCTTTTCTGTCACTCATTAGTTGGGAGAAGAGACCAACCCCCACCTGGCTACAACCTCCTTTCAGGTAGTTGTAGAGGGTAATAAGGTCCCCCTTGAGCCTTCTCTGCTCCAGGTTGAACACCTCCAGTTCCCTCAGCCATTCCCCATAAGGCATGTGCTCCAGACTCCACCAGCTCCATTGCCCTTTTCTGGACACACTCCAGGACCTGGAGTCATTAATGTCATTCTTAATGTGAAACTGCACACGGGATTCAAGGTGAGGCCTTACCAGTGCCATGTACAGAGGGACAAGCACTGTCCTAGTCCTGCTGGCCACGCTATTCCTGATACAGGCCAGGATGCCACTGGCCTTGGCCACCTGGGCACAGTGCTGGTTCATGTTTAGCTGCTGTCAACCAGCACCCCTGGGTCCTTTTCCACTGGGAAGCTTTCCAGACACTGTTTCCCGAAGCCTGTAGCATGGCATGTGGTTGTTGTGACCTGGGTGCACAACTGGCATTTTGCCTTTTTGAACCTCATACCCTTCGTCCCAGCTCATCAGTCCAGCCTGTCCAGATCTGTCTGCAGAGCCTTCCTGCCCTCTAGCAGATGAACACATGCCCAAGTTGGTGTCGTCTCCAAACTGACTCAATGTGCACAGTTCCCTCATCCAGATCATCAATGAAGATGTTCAACAGGACTGCCCCCAATACTGAGCCTTGGAGAAGCCCACTTAGTGACTAGCTGCCAGCTGGATGTAACTCCACTCACCACCACGCTGGGTCCAGCCATCCAGCCAGTTCTTAACGCAGTGAAGAGTGTACTTGTCCAAGCCATGACCAGCCAGTTTCACCAGGAAAATGCTGTGGGAAAGAGTGTCAAAGGCATTACTAAAGTCCAGGTAGACAACATCTACAGCCTTTCCCTCATCCACAGGGTGTGTCCTGTACATGCTGTGTGATGTCACTAAAGATGATCTGCTCCATGACTTTCCCTGACACTGAGGTCAGACTGACAGGACTGTAGTTCCCTAGATCCTCCTGCTGCCTCTTCCTGTAGATGGGCATCACATTGTCTCACCTCCTGTGAAGTGGGACCTCCCTGGTCAGCCAGGACTGCTGATAAATGATGGAAGATGGCTCATTGAACTCCTGCCAGCTACCTCAGGACCCTTGGGTAGATCCCCTCCGGCCCCACAGACCTGTGTATACCTAAGTGGTGTAGCAGATTGCTGACTATTTCCCTTTGGCTTGTGAGGGCTTCATTCTGCTCTCCCCTGTCTTCCGTTTCAGGAGGCTGGGTACCCAGAAAACAACTGGCCTTACTAGTAAAGACTGACGCAAAGAAGGCATTAAATACCTCAGCCTTTTCCTCTTCCTTTGTCACTGTGTTTACACCAGCATCCAGTAAAGGATGGAAATTCTCTTTAGCCCTCCTTTTGTTGCTGATGTATTTATGGGAACACTGTCTTCCATGGCAGTATTCAGATTTAAGTTTTGGTTGGGCTTCAGCCCTTCTAATTTTCTTCTTGTATAGCCTCATGACATCCTTGTAGTCCTCCTGAGTTGCCTGCCCCTTCTTCCAAAGGCATAAAGTTCTCCATTTTTTCCTGAGTTCCAGCCAACTCTCTTCTGTTCAGCCAGGTTCATCTTCCATGCTGGCTCATCTTTCAGCGCATGGGGATGGTCTGCTTCTGCAGCTTTTGGATTTCCTTCTGGAAGCACATCCAGCCTTCCTGAATTCCTTTACCCTTCAAGACTGCCTTCCAAGGGGCTCTGTCAACCAGAGATTAATTGAATTTACTTTAATCTGCTATTTATGTCACTACACTGAAGGGGAAAGAATTTCTGGCAGCAAAGGGCTTGCTTTAATTGGTTTGCTTTTTTATCATTATTGTTCGTGAAAGTGCAATCATAAAGTGATCATTACTTAGAGTCCTAGATTTAAGCAGGATTGGAAATTGGGTGGGTCTTTCTGACGTGGGCAAGGTTTCTAGTTAATCCAGTTAGCCTTGGAAGCCAGTAGTTGTCTTACAGACTTGTGCTGTTGTTTTTCTAAATGGGACTGTTCTGCTGTCATCAGCTCTGGGATCCTTTTGTGCCATGTCATTACCTTCTGCATGTCAATATCTCACTAGTTTGGAATATTTGTAGCAGGTACATTTCTGGGGTGGGAAGAAAAGCACGGTACAGAGCTACCGAGCTAAGAAAGAAAGAACATGAACAAAACCCTTTTCTAGACAAGGAATGAGAAATGCAGTCTATTTTCATCTTCATCACTTTCTATATTGAGAGTTCATTCCCCTGAGTTCATCTCTGTAGTCTGTGACAGACAAAAAGAAACTGTACCAACCAAGCATGAATTCATTCTCCCTTCTTGTGTTGGCAGTTTTTCATTCAATGGAAATGGTAGTAGTTTTGCTGAAGCAAAGAATCTTTTCCTTGTAATAGAAACAGCTCATTGCTGTCCTGGTGGCAGGTATAGTCACACTTTGGGGAGAAAAGGCACGAATACTTGGACTGTGTCTCTCAAATTACTGCCAAATTCTTGATTGTGCTGATTGCAACTCTTCTTTCTAAAATAGTTTAAATGGGTTAATTGGAGATGTTAGTCCTTAACATTTTTTTATTTCTTGTTGAAAAATGTAGAACCAGTTGCCTGTAGATTTTAAGGGTTGCATTTGCTTTGTCCTAACTAGTTGTCAGAATGGCTGCACTAAGCAGTGTTGGTTCACCTTTCTCTTTCTTCTGTCTTCTTAGAACATTTCAAATGGTCAAATACGAAGGTGCAATAAGTATGTTCACACTAATAATGAAAAGCTGAGGTGTCAGAGTTCATATTAGGCTGAAGTTTCGAGTACTGTGAGGTTTTGTGGCACGGCTTGAAATTCCTTCCAGCGCAGCGCACTGGTGGGGATTGTCCATTAGGGGTCAGTGAAGCTCCGCCAGTGTTCCCTGCCCTGTGGGATGAAGCGAACCCTTCTCGCTGCTTCCTACTCAGCGAACGTCTCTTTTGTCAAAAATCCTGCTTTTTCCAAAGCAGCAACTTAAAGTATAACAGTGGTGTATAGCTGCGGGTACTGAAAATAGAACCAAAGAAATGCACGAGTGTGGTGTTGTGGTACAAGGAAGGAAGTCCTGAAGGGTTAAAAAGGGTTAAAATTTCTTTCTCTGTGCAAAGTTGTGTTTGCTTAAGTATTTTTTCCGACAGAAAGGATATTTTTATCTGAACTCCAGTGTACATGTTAGGTGCAATCTGTTGTACTTCTTGAGGATCCCCTTCAATATCTTATTCAAACATTAATAAATATCCAGATGGGCCTTTTTAATTTCTTAATAAATGAGTCAAAATTTAAAAAAAAAAAAAATCAGTGTGATTTATGACTTTTCTTTCTATATCAGAACTCATAATATCTTTTTTATTCTTATAATAGCCCATAAAATCCATTCTTTGTACTAATACTTTATTAGGTGGTCTTGAGTGAAACTATTTGTCCTTTCAACTCTGGCCGAAATATAGGTCAGCTATCTCTGGTGAAGGATGTTTTTCCTTAAAATTGTAAAGGTAAACTTTGTATTTTAATACTAAGTACTTCAGAGGTCTGGTTTTATAGATTATTCTTCAAGGATACTGTTCTATCACAGAGTACTACAGGGTCAATCCCATTTAAACAAAATTTTATGTCAGTCTGGCTAAATGCCAGCCCTTGCAAGAGAATCCAGCTTTCTCTAGGTCTTAACAGATCATTATGAAGTATATAGTTTTTATTTTAGTTATAAGTTTAAATTTTTATTTCCTGAAGATGATTTTGGCTCTTAGAAAGGAGGAATCCTGTTTGGTGTTGACTGTGATTTTTTGTTGTGAAGAGGGAATTAAGATGCTTTTTTAGATTAGAATTGCTTTATTTTCCTCTAACACGATAATCCTCATCATGTTGTCTGGAGCCTTCTCATGTTGCATTTAAGGATTATAAAATCTACCATGTGTATCTCAGTGTGTTAGTACGGACAGTCCTACAGACGCCTTCCCTACCTGGCACAAGATTTTGAGTCCCTAAAAGCTGGCTAGTATTGAAGAAAGCAGTCAGGCACTTTCCTCAGGGACAGTGATGTGAATTCACAGTAGCAGTGTAAACACAGGCTTTATGGAATTGTCCAAGCTTGCCTGAAAAGAGGGAAGGAAGGCAGTAGCACAGCCAAATTGTATTACCTGCCAAATTAGGAAATTACTTACTTTATGCTACTGCTTTCTGAATCTAGTCCTTCTAGCAGGTTACTGCAGCTGCCCCTGATAGGGTTTTAGTGGCATGTCAGGAGGGGAACAAAATCCAAAGAGTTCTGATAACCACTGGAGGAAGAGGAGACCAGAACATTCATCTGCAGTGATGACCCCTGCATAAGGACATTGCTTTCCATGCTCCAATGCAGTTTTGATTTTTAAGAACAGAGAAATGGAAGGGGCTGCTCAAGCCTCATTAACTTAATCCCCTATGTTATAAACAAACATAAAATGGAGGGGGGTTTCCCACTGTAATTCTCATATAGGCATGGATTTAAAGAAAATAAAGTCTTTCCCCTGCTGGGCAGGAAATACTGATGGCAAAGTTCTGCTGTCCATGAGCTAATGATTCATAATAGCACATGGATTTTTCTTCCAAGAATTGGTCCGATTGCTTGCATTTCTTTATACCCATGTGGATTATTGATATCTTCAATATACTGTGGTAGCAAGTGTTACAGCATAACAATACACTATGGGAAAAAGAGTTTATTTTGTATTTATTATCTGTTGATTTGTTTCATCCCCCACATTCTCTTACCAGAAGAAACAGTTGAACAATTGTTTCCTTTTCACCATTTCTACAGTAAAATAACTTCCAATAATTTTAGGATCTTTTATCAAATGTTTCCATCAGTCATGTTCTTTACAGTCTTATATCTCCAGTTGTTCCTGTTATTGAATCTACTTCATACCTTTAAATATCCTCACAGCCCTCCTCTGTACATATTTTCTTTTACTATCTCTTTTCAAGAAGGCCAGCACTCTATTAAAAAATGTGTTTTCAGCATTGGTTTACACAATAGCTTTTTATCTTTTAATCAGCAATTTTACCAGAAGAAGATTTTTGCCCCATGGCATCTTCATATCTCTAAGAGGCTTCAGTGAGTGATGGGGTTGAATGGCTTTTATAAATATAGGTAAATTAGATCAAGCAGAACTCCCTTTTCATGCAGTCTCTGATGGTCGGATATGACATATTCTTACATGACATTTTTCTACATGTCTTATATTATTTGATTACAGTATCTACCAACTATCCCAAATCAATGTCACTCCAATGTCCCTTAGAGAACTCTCTTCAGTGGAATGTGTGTGGGAGGACAGACAAGAGGTTGAGTTTTGCACGAGGTATGTATAGTCACCACTCTAAGGAAAGCACAAGCAGGTTGCACTATTTCTCTCAGCTTAAGAGCAGATTGGAAGCAGTTCAAAAGCAGTGAAAATCCCCACGTTGACACGTTTAGAAGTTAATCTTGGTTACATTTAACTTGCACTACTGATGGTGTACTGAAATAACTCGCCTTTGCAGGTTTTTATGAACTCTCTGCATCCAGAGAAGGACTATTCAAAATGGCAGCAAAATATATGTTAATTGAAATCCATTTGTTATTCTCAAAATCCGTTTATAAGCAAAAATAGAGACATGCCTTACTGGAGAAGCCAAGAATTTATTGTTCATCTAACTGATAGTTTAGTAGACTTAAATAAAATACAATAAACAGTTACTACGATTAATCCAGTTACTAAATTTCACAGTCACAATTGTCTAACTAAATTAATACGTCTCATGGTTTTAAAAAAATCAATTAAAATTGTTGCAGAGAAATGCACACAAGCACATGCACACACTGGGTGGAGTGTAATGTTGATGACTAGGTTTCCTCCTCTTCTTTGCCAAGAGGAATATGATGTTGGCAACTTCTTCCTCATCCTAGGTTCTCCTTGGGGCTATTTTCATGTTTGCTGACACTTCAATAGACCTTGTTCTTTCTTCACTGGTCTGCAAGTACATAACATCTGCATTTATGATATACAGTGCATTTTACAGTGCATGTGTTAAAAAATGCCTTTTGCTCTCTTTTACTCTAACTCTGATTTTGCCCAGCTCCAAATTGTAAGTATCTTTAATTTACTGTTGGTGAGTACTTGCATCCTTAGTGTTATCCCAAGTCCCCCCCTTATCAGGCCAGATCTGTGTTTGTCTAGACCACATCCAGTGTTCCCACTTTGAAGGCCTTGGCTGTCATGCCTTGCCATTATTCCTATGTAATTGCACTGGTTGCTGTATGTTTGAGTCCTAAATACATCTTTCCACATTGAATAGCCAACTGCCACCACTATAAAAACTCTGTAAAAAGTATTACCACACGTGTTTAAAATACGCAAAATTACACAGAGCGGGTAGGATATGTCTGATCAATGGGAAAAAAATTGTTACATCTAAGCAAGCTAAACCAAGATTTCCAGTCAGGCTGAGACAAGTTTAGCTAAGGAGAACCAGGCAACTAATCAAACATCAGACTAAAGAGACATCACTTGCAACAAAAAGATTATCAAAATAGCATATTACTTTCTACAGATAGCTGTAGACCCTCTGAGGGTGCCTTCTTGAAGGCACCACCAGATTAAAACAGGAGAAAATTGTGTATACTTATGCTATGGATGCTATGTCAATCTTAACAAGTGGTGTGATCCAAAATGAGCAGCACTGCCAAACTGAATTGGTGCTGGACATTGCTAGGGAAGGGGTTGCTCTGGCTTTGCTCTGGTCTGGCCTCAGGCAATGACTGCCAATAGTAGTTGGAATTTGTTACCTGCACTCCTGAAGAACAGCTTCTGGTTTAGACTCCTCTAGTAGAAATCCTCTTTGTAAAACATGGAGTTCTGTGATGTGAATCAAAGTGCAGCAAGAGGGGATGATCCTGATCTGAATTAAAATACTAACATAGGTATGCCTTTTATGAATTCAGAACCATGGTCATTCAAGCTCGAGTGCCATTTTTTACTGACTGGAGCATCTTTGAGTAGCAAACGAAGAAACTAAGAAATTAGCACTGGAACCAGGAAACTAAACAAAACAATTTAAATGTTTCTGCAAGCCTGGAAAAGCATACATTCATGGATCAATGGGGGAAAAAAAGTGGAAAGTAACAATGTTGAAGGCAAGCACACTTCAAACTGAATCTCATTCCTCTAGCTCCAGTCCTTATTTGTAATGTCATTTCTTTTGTGACAGTTGGGGCAAGGGATACTAGGCTATAAAAAATTCCAGCTAACATCTTGAATTACAAAGGGCAGAGGAAAAAAACCAAGATCTGATTCTGTGGTGAAACCATCGGCTCAGAAAATGCTTTTCAATGCAAAAGTGATAACTGCATGCTATTAACTGTAACTGTAAACCTGAGCTAATACAATGTTGTGTTTATTCCCACTGAGTTGGTTCCTGTGAGTCTGATCTTTTGCATCTCCTTAATCCCTGCACATGCTACTTCATGCATTTTCCTTTCTAACACTCTAGCTTTACTACCTGCTGTCTGTGTGCCACATGCAATTTTGGTAAGCATGCAGGATTATCTTTTTAGCAGTAGCTAGCACTGGCTGGCATTTGCATGCTACCCACATTCAATTCAATTACTGACTGTGCATGAGGCAGTAATTGCAGTTTCAGGAAGCTAAGGTTAATGAGTAAATTGAGTTCTATGTTTTCCTGGGTCATAAGATACTGATGGATAAAATGTATTTGTATAGGAGATATTTTAATCGTGGCAGTTTGTGGTGGTCTGTGCCAGCAGCTCATAAAGGAAGTTTAGGTGTCTGCTGAAATTGAAAACGTCATTGATAATGAAATCCAAAGGAGATTGGAAGAGAGCCGTTCTGACCAGTTCAACTCCTCTTTTCCTACCAAATGGACACAGCATGCATTTTGATCAGTGAGAAAAAGAGAGTTTTAGTTTTCTGCAATAAGACCGACTTTTGCTATGCATTGCACAGCTCCAAGCAAGCATCATAAGGAAATATCAGTGTTTGAGAGAGACAAAAACAAAGCAACAGAAAAAAAAAAAGAGGGGTTTGTCTCATGTAGAGGTCTAAATGAAAATTAGATATTTGCCTCCAGGTGCCTGCCCATCTCTGGATAGGTCAGAAAGCAGTCCCTGTGGTACATTAGTTATCAGCTTGATCAACATGCATCAGCCTTGATTAATTGAATCAGTCATCCAGTCCTAATCAGCTACCATCCAGAAACTGAATTCCCATCAAATCAATATGGAGCTTTTTTCTATGCTTCAGTTTTTCGAAAAACTTTAGGAAGTCAGCGGTTTCAGAGAAAGTCTAACTTCTCCCAGCTCTGCCATAAGAAGAGGGGGTTGTGCTGCAATAATGACTTTCTGGAAGCAGTGTGCCTCTTAAGGTCCACATCTTTCTATTACAGCAAAACATAAGAGTAATTAAAACTAATAAGAGGGAGAATGCAAATGTAAGTAGGTATATGGGACAGTCAAACCTCAAATGTCACACACCAAGTAGTAATTCAGCTGAGAGTCAGATCCAGCCTGTGTCACTTGTGGCATTCAGTGTTTTATGCTTTCCATCTTTCTTTACATCGCCTCAGTCGCCTCTGAGGGGCTTCAGTGAAGATGAACCGCAGGGACCTGGACCTGTTTCCTTCCTCCTCTGGCACACTGCAACTGTAGCACATCTGGTCAGGCTCATCTTTGATCTCCCTTAAAAGCTCTTCATCGGAAAGTATGTCTCAGCCATGACTAGCACCTTGACCTCTCTCCCAAGTGCATGACCCATTGTGTCCCCTTCTTGCTCATTTAACCCTGTACAAGGCTGTGTTAGGGAGGTCTTGGAAGCTCAGTAACCACTTATTTGAGTTTTAACTGCTCAGTGCACTTGGCCACTGTTACTTTAGGGAAGAGAATTACTGGAGTGTTTGAGGAGAAAACAGAGAATGGGTAATGATGGGAGTAGGTCACAAGTAGACTGAATTTAGATGAGAGGGTGAAAGTGGGAGAGCAAAGGAAGAAGACATGAGACTAATCAAGCAAATATTAATGGGGTACTGGGAGAGAAAATTGTTCTCCTTAGTATTAAACCTATATTGTCAGCCTGTCAGAATTAGTGGCGGAAATGCCTACCTTGTCAGCATGAACTGAGCCAAGCTCCTGGTGTGCCCAGGTGAACCATCAAACACCTGGTCAGAAGGGGGGTAGCTGAGCACTGTACAAGCTACACCAGCGTTCCTCTGGCAGCCCCAGCAAGCAAGCAGGGCTCAGATCCTTGGGTGAGAATCCAAGGAGCTGCCACATGAAAGTCTAATGTACGTTTCATATCTACAGGACGGGACAGCCTCCAGAGCACTATTGCAATGGGAGCAGAAGAATTAGAGGGGGTGGAAAAGAAATAAGGAAGGAAGAAAAAAGCAGCCAGGCTAAAATGGAAGGGAGAAGCTGAAACAAATGTTGATAATATTAAAAAGCATAGTCTAAATCTTGGCAACAAAATTATTAGCATATGAGTGAAAGCATCTTTTAGCTAGAGACCACCTGTATGTACTCTGGTTGTATCTGAAGTATTTATGTAGGGCACAGAAAACTAGCCCTCAGCTTTTATTGAAACTGTGTCAATTACACGAGCAAAACCTCTTTTCCTAGTATTGCAATATTTGATGTGACATTCTATGTGATGAGCAAGACATTAAAACCAGAAGGGAGATGCATTAATGTAGGTAAGCATTTTCTGCATTGGTGTCCCCGTTTCAGCTGGGAAAAAGTTAATTTTCTTTCTAGTAGCTAGTACATGCTGTGTTTCGAATTTAGTATAAAAGTAACATTGATAAGACACTGATATTTTCAGTTGCTGCTGAGCAACTTACAGTAAGTCAAGGACTTTTCAGCTTCTCATGACCTACTAGCGAGAAGGCTGGAGAAGCACAAGAAGCTGGGAGGGGACACATCCAGGACAGCTGACCTCAGCTGGCCCCAGCTGACCCAAGGGATGTCCCATGCCATATGGCATCATGCTCAGTATATAAACTGGGAAGGGAAGCTGGCAGGGGGCTGCTGATCAGGAGCTGACTGGGTACCTGTCGGTTGGTGGTAAGCTATTGCATTGTGCAACACTTGATTTGTATATTCTAATTCTTTTATCATTATTATAATTATTTACTTCCTTTTCTGTCCCATTAAACTGTCTATCACAACCCACAAGTCTGAGTCTTCCTATTCTCTCCCCCATCCCACTGGTAGGGGGACGGTGACTGAGCAGCTGTGTGGTGCTTATTTGCCAGCTGGGGTTAAACCACAACAATTGGATGAACCTACTTAACGCCCATTACATTACACCTTCTTGTTCCTCCCCTGTGGACACACAAGCACCTAAGCATATGTCAAGTAGTTAGAAAATGTTCCTGGCATTCAGAAGGATGGCATCCTTGAACATTCACCTCTGACAGAGCCATAATTAAGGAATTCCCAAAACTCTGAACTGGAATCATGACAGCATTCTCTCCCATTTATTTTTATTTTTTGATAATGCAAGATAACAAAGGTGTATCTTGGCATTTCTTTGCCTTCATACACATTTGGGTTTTTTTGGAGGGGAGGGGTTTGTTTTGTTTTGTTTTTTAATTTCCACATAATATTGCCTTTATTTCATAATCCTTCTGGTCAGATGACAGTGATCTCTCATAATGGCTAGTAGCTATTTTCTAATAACCCTAATATTTCCATAACCAAGATGGATGTTTCTATGGGAATGATTACATGTGTTCTTGCAGCTGTGTTCAAGACATAGTACAGCCAAAGGCTGTCATGAGTTTATGTTACACACCCAAAATTCAGTTCCAAACAGTATTGGAGATGCATTTTAAGAGCTCATTTTAGTTCCTAGGCCTCTTCATGCACATAAAAATTCTTGATGTTGGAGGATTAGTCAATGGGAAAACCCAGCTGGAAGTTATTTTTTTTTCTCCCACTGAAACTGTGGGTGGAGGTCTGGGTTTGCATCCTTACTCTTTAACTATTCTGTTTCTAGCCACAGCAGAATTGGTTGGGATTCTGAGCCTGAGCCTGTTTAAATAACTATATAATAAATATTCTGGTTTACTCATTATAAATACAAGTTTCAGATCTGAGATTCAGATGTCTCCATAGCTCTTTCCTAGGCTCTACATGATTATATTAGCTTGAGGCTGTAGTCCTGAAAAGAGTGTAATTTAATCCTCACATTTCAAAAAGTTGCTCTCTTCTCATTAACAATAAGGGGTCACATCACATTGCTAAAAAGAATTAGTAACATACATCTGAATTTCCTATCCATGTGAGCAGTGGAAAAATGAACAGGAGTGGGAAGGAGTCATCACATCATATACTGATCTAAATCTGGATGCTTAAATTAGGTTCCTCCAAATGGAATCAGGACTACTCATCTCTTTTACTGTTAGGAAAGCCAAGAGGGATTAGGTTCCTAATTTATTTATCAAAATATTTGATTCTATTCGATTATGTATCAAATACCTTAAAAACACACTGTGAATCTCACCTTCTTCCCAGCCTCTCGACTTCTTAAGCTGTTAATTTACAGATCCTGATGAACTTTCAGAAGTACACCGGAACAACTTCCCTTGAGCTCTATACAAATGGGAAACAACAAAGAAACTTGAAGAAAGCCAAGATAGAGAAATTTTTAGAAAAAAAAAAAAATCCAGATTGGAAGAGGAGGATCTGCAGATGTGCATCACAGCCACAAAGTAGCTGCTGCTCTCAGAACACATGAACTGTGAGAGCTTAATGAGCAAAAGTGGCCATTCACTTCATACATATTTGGACTGAAGGACTGCAGAAGGTCATGTTTTGAAGACCTAAATACAGACAATTGATCATGATGGAGGTAACGAGATATTTCTAGGAGGCAAAAGCCAGCAGAGCCAGGTTGCCAGGAGCTTTCAAGGGTCACCAAACCCACGGTGCTCACAGGCAGATGCCCAGCATACCCTATGGGGCTGTAAGGGCTCCACTGCTGCAACAGCCTCCCTGCCATTGGCTTCAGCAGCCTAAACGTTGCAGGAACCTTTAATATAAATCTAACTAGATGAAAGCTGCTGCACATATAACTAGCAATGCCGTAATGGCAACTTTGATTACAGTGTAGGTATCTTCAAAAATAGATGATCTTGGGAACCAAGGTCAGGACGTGATTATAAGAATTACAGGCCTCCCCAAAAGTGCGGAGGAAAACGAGTACACAAACTGAAAAACCTATTGATTCTTCCATTTTAATCCTGATGACCAGCTACATCAAACTGATCTGCCGGGAGCCATCACAGATAAATCCACAATAAATGAAACACTGTGTGGATTGGCAGCAGACATCAGAAACCTTCCCAGATGAGAGGAGAGGTAAGGAATGTAGAACTGCCCTTGTCGCTTCTCCTTTGGCAAATGACTAGCTCTTGAAAACGTTAATTAAGTTTCCGTCCTTAAAATGTGATTTCTATTTGCTCCCTGAGGTTAAAAAATAGTGAAAAGATTTCAGCAATTGATGACATTCTCAGTTGTACTCAATTAGAGTGTAGAGGAATTAGAAGTTGCTGCTGTTGGTGTCACGTAGTAATGGTCTCTCCTTTTCTTCTTGCCCTTGCACCAGGTTGCTGTTCCCCACCACCATATTCCTGGGCAGCAGCTACATTCCGAAGAGGCAAATAATGTGCCAGCGGTGCTCGGTGGTCAGAGTAAGTCTTCTATCACTTTTGGATTCAGGTAGCCTTTGAAGCCCTTCATTGAGATTTGTCCACAGGTGTGTGCCTCCACATACACAGTCCTGTGGAAGAGGGAACAATTTTGCCTTTATGAGTGTTTTTGACAACCGTTTAACTTTACTGGCTGCAATGGAAATTCTCTAGATTTGCACAGTGTGAACTAAACCAGGCTCCAGGGATCCATGTGTGTGGATAATATACCCACTAAAAATTATTGTCTTTCTCCATTCACAGACAATATCTCTTTAACATTGCCCTGAATTTGTCTTAACACAGTTTATTGGACAAATGGCAAAAAAGGCTATTAGTCATTTCCACTGAAATCTGTGAGTGATGAACAGATCTGCTATACTTCTGTACAGTAACTGGGCATGTTTATGATTGAATAGTCCCTAATTCAAAAGCATCTCACCTGCTCTCAATATGACAGCAATAAAAACATAGCTATGTGCTGAGCTTCTGGCATAGTTTCAGCTCTTCCACATTACTTAAATTGTGAGCATATATTCCAGTTAACTTAGGCTTCAGACTTTAAAAGCTCAATGTGAGTAATGAAGGGAAAGCAATCTGATTAGCTGGTGGAGCTGACTAAAAGGCATCTTCATTACAAAGGAGCTTAAAAAAGAAAAAAAAATATAAAATGGATTAAAGGTATAATAATAATGATAGTATCAAACAGCATAACAAAGAAAAATGTCTGCATTCAACTGAAATTAATATTTAATAGATGATACAGGCATGTCCATGGCTTTATATTCTTCTGTTTTAATGATCTTAACCACAGCTTGAGGTCCTTTGTCTTGTCCCCTTCTACTGACATCAGCTGGAAAAGACAGAGATTAAAACACGGGTAATTTCCCCATGGTCGTTGCTTGGCACTATTTCTGCTTTGCTCAGCCATGAACTGAAGTTTAAAGAATGAAGTACTGTCACTCAGACTGATTGTTCCCTCCAACACATCTTACCAGGGTTAACCACTCAGCCAGTCACCAAGGAAACGTGTGGCTCCTTTGCCCATCTTACAGCCACCCCACAGCCTCATATTGGGAACATCACCATAATCACATTATGAGGTTGAATTTGCCATTGAAGCTTGAATTCCCATAACAGGAGGGGAGTGGACTAATGCAATTAAGCAAATTAGTGTTTTGAGCCACTGTACGGTATCAATACCATGAGCAAAGAATAGGTAGTTTACTTCTTCTCTTAACAGAACAATACCCTAGTCCTCTCCCCATATTATGTACAGGGAAAAACTGTAGATGCCTCTCAGCTGTAAAGGTCTTTACAAATGGGAAGATAATTGTTCACTTGACCAAAAACGTGGATTTTTTTTCCCTTTATTTTTCCCATTGCTCCCATCCCAGCGGTTCTTTTTATCAGTGTAACATATATGCTTCTAAAGGTAAAGTAGATAAACCCAGAACAAATTTTTTCCTCTCTTATGGTATGTGACAGCGATTACCAGATCAGAACAAAACTCCTGTTGATTTCAAATCTATTTTGATGTGAAGTGCTTCTTAAGTGCTATGAATAACTGTTTTAAAATACATCAGATTTTCAGGAGATAATTCTGGCATATTCTGTTATTCTCTAGAAATGCAGATTATTAGATGCCTAAGGCAGTGCTTTTCTGCCTTTTGTTTTGGGGTTTTGAGGCTAATCCAGTTCCCTCCTCCCTCCCTCACCCTGCCAAGTAAACAAAGCCACAGGAGCGGACTGTAGCGTGAATCAGGAACCATAAATCTTTGCATAATATCCTGGCATGTGAATTTCCAAAGGCAGCGTATTTCTGTGGGAGCATAGGGGAGAGAGAGATGGAAAAAGGGAAGGAGGGGAGCAGTGGTACCCTCCTGAGGATAACGCTGCCGTCTCCATCACAGCATTTTTTCCTGAGGAGGTAGAAGGTGGAATGACATGGATAGTATCTAGGAGCCTCTTATGCATTTTGATTACCAAGGAGGTTGTGCCGCTGGCTGCTTGCCGTCTTCATCTTTGAAAGGAAAAGGCAGGAATAACAAGTGTATTTTAGCAGATGTTATTGTGCTACCACTCATCTCCTCACAAACAAATCCCAGTCTGCCACCAGGCACTGCAGTCAGGAGGAGTGAGAACATGGGTTATTACTAAATAAGGGCATTGGTTATACATTCAACTTTATATAATACATGGTTCCTACCATAAGCTGCTTACAAAGTAGATATATATTTTGTAGGCAGTATACATAGTCCCAAAGGATAGCATAATCTTAACATTTTTTCCTGAAAATGCAAGTGACTTCAAGACTGAGTCAGTTCTGAGAATATCTGTCACAAACTTGAAAACAAAATGTAGTATAGATAATGCTACAGTTATTTGAAAAGCATCACGAAGCTCAGTATTTCAGTGGTCAAAAACTCCAAAAATGTCAGAGCTGAGCTGGTACTGAAAAGAAACCGAAATGTGCTGAAACAGAAAATACAAGACAGAGGCTTACAAACAAAATGAGCTTTGCACTGTGATGGCAATAGCCATACAGTTTGGATTAAAGTATTTTGTTATTTGTGGTATCAGATCAGATAAGGACAAATAAAAAAAAAAGAATTAATATTTTAAAATAACATTTTCCCTCCTGATACCATCACAAGACACAACCAGGGGCTGAATTATGTTCCTATGTAAGTTCTTATGTAACATCACTGTAAAGTAGTCCTGTTTTGCCTATTTAGTTTTTTTTTTTGCTTTTATCATGTTTGGATTTAAATGTAGCCCTAATCCTGCATATCCTGCTTTGAAAAGCTTAGATCCGTAATGTATTGTATGGTATCCTTTAAAACATTTTGCTCTGTAGTGTGTGGTAGCCTTCAGTTAGCAATATAGATTTCAATTCTTAACCTTACATTTTATAGTTTTGCTTGGATTATACTCTTCATTGAATACAATGATAAATTTCAAATATGCATACTAATTGAGGCAAATTATACTCAGCAAAAAGATTAGCATTATTTAATATCACTTACCAGATAAAGCATGCGGTAGCAACACAGATTTATGGCAAATTCACCAAGATACCAAAGAATAAAAAGTAAAGCTTATTATCTAGGAATACTGAGTTTACAGCTTATATTTTCCTATAAATTTCTCCCAACAGTTTATATGTTCCTATATTCAGAAGAACATTACCAAGCCACTGAAACACAGATGGAGAATCTGACATGTAGCTTTGGGGCTGACCTCTGAGGTTGAAGGACTGTTCTGATGTTGCAAATATTGCATGAAATGAGAGCATTCCTAATCTTTCACTAATTTTGCATCAAACTATTCGGTACATGTTCTTGAAAATTCTTCAAGGGCAAACACCATAACTATGCCATTTAGGAAAAAAAAAGAAAAAAAAAGAGATTGAAGCCATATTTTGTATCCATCATGAAAGGCAACGTTATTTGAAGGGCTGTGAATTCACGTGAGTTTTACTTGCTCTTGAGGAGGTAAGGTAGGAAAATACTGCCAAGTACCCATGACTAGGTTTTCCTGGTCACCTTGTTTCACCCCAGAGTGGGGAGTTCACTGAGCAGCTGTTATGTTTTTCCTCCTCCTTCCCTGTTCTCCTTTTGATGGTATGTTTCCTGGCACTGTGATTTTCCATCCCACAAAGTTTTCAATAGTTGCTTTACACAGTTCAGCTCTACTAGAGATCAGGCATAAAAATATATACCAAAATGCAGCTTTGCAGCTGCATCTCTGCCTTGACCTACTGCCAGACTTAAACATAATGGTTTCAAACTCTGCGGGCCTATGGCATCTTTCCTACCCTGGTTATATTTTATGCTTGGAAAGAAGCAGGAAGCATGGGTAACCCCATGAACATGGGAGGATAAGACCTTAAAAATTACCCTGCAGGCAAGAAGCATTTGAAGAGAGGAGTAATGTGGCCCAAAGAACAAAGGGGATTTTAATAATTGGAATGAGCAGGAGTTAGAAGGGAAAAGAAAGGAGGAAATGGAGATACACAAAGGCAGGGACATGCTTTAGGGAAAGCATAGTAAAGGAAGAGAATTGAAATGCTGAAAGTGAACCTGCCTTTTTATTCTCTTTTTGTATTTCATGCAGTCACATGAGCACAATAGGTGTTCATCTAGACCACAGGATTCATTCATAACTTTTTGATCTTTTATGGAGTCTGTTCAAATAGAACATGGCTTTGCCTCCTGAGGTAGTGAACTCTTGTCTTGAATGGAAAAAGGATGGTGTACAGAGTCCAAAATTGAAGTAACTAAAGAGAGCTTACAAACTGTGGTAACCTTAAAGTAATTAGCAACAAGTACCAATTTAATAGATATTAAAGATCTTCCTTGGTCTCCAGCAGAGAACAGGAGTGTTATAAAAATAGATAAACCTCTCTGGAATATGGCAACGCAGATTTTTAGTACAAAAGTCCAAAACAAATGAGGAGGCAACCTGTTTTGTGGCATGCAGAGACACTGCCACATCTGAATCCATTGCTGTTGATGGACAGCAAAAATGATGAGTCA
Source organism: Sclerurus mexicanus (assembly GCA_013396755.1). Taxonomy (NCBI): domain Eukaryota; kingdom Metazoa; phylum Chordata; class Aves; order Passeriformes; family Furnariidae; genus Sclerurus; species Sclerurus mexicanus. Next base: position 211,151 of record VWZF01000628.1, on the reverse strand, counting down.
GGTGTCTATTCTCCACTGAAGTGATGCCTGTCATACCATAATGCTTTATATTATTGTTCACTGTTTATTGCTAAAAGGAAGTATCCCAATTTTAATATCAGTGCTTTGCCAGAATAAATCCCGCATACCTGCCTTTTGGGGAAAGTAACATTGATTCATGTAAAGAAGGTGACTAAAAACAAAGCAGAATACAGTGGGGGAAAGATAAAAATAATGGATCCTTAGTGTTCATTCCTTTGCAGGAAAAGCTCTAGTTATGATGCAAATGATACAAAATTAATGTATCCATGAATTAAAAATGAGAGGTGGCACAAACATAAACTCACTGTTGTTGAAATGGAACTGTACTGCCGTGTCTCTCATGAACTGCCACAGTATGCTGGCGCTCCTCGCAGCAAAGCTGCTCACTCTTAGAGGGGTGAATGGCTTCTGCACCCCTGAACGCTGAAAGAAGAGGGGCATTCTCGTACAACAAAGGTCTGTGATATGTGGGGTGGATTTGTTAGAGGGAGGCACTGCCAGCAGGTGTTGTACACAGCCATGGCATCTCATGGAGCCTCCACCAGCCCCTTCCTCCTTCCTGCCCTCCATCGCCTAGCTATCTTCATCCACTTAGAAAGGGCATGTGTCTTCATCATTTTGCAAAAGCCATATATGCTGAATACATTTTTGAAAGAAATATTTGCTCTTCTCTTGTCCCCAGTCTCTCATGGGTCTACATTTAATTTACCACAAGATTGTCTATTACCTAATTTCGTTAAGGTTTCCCAGAGTCTGTCACTGTCTTGAGCCACCAGAATAATAGTTGCTATGAGCAAATTTGGTTATTGAGGATGTTCACTTTCTCTTCTAAATTGCAAATAAACTAGTTGAAATTGCCAATTGTATCATGACATTGCTTGACAAATTCAAAATTAACAGCTTCCCATTTTTGCCAGTTATCCCTACATTCTTGCCACCTTGCAGTAAATTTTTGACTCATTACAAGATGAATTGTCAAGAACCTCCAAAGTCAGATTTTATCAAAACTCTTCAGAAAATTTGAAATAAATGGCTTATTGTGCATTTCGTAAGCTCTTGCTATTTAGAAGAATGTTAGTTGTTCTATGGAAGTCTCAATGGCTTCATTTTATTAGTTCTTATTAATGTCTACACTATATCCAATGCTGAATCATCTTCTGTACTCACACAGAGTGGTAGCTGGCTTGTGATTTCTGTGCTGACAACCCCTCTTGAAAGAAGAGATCTTCTTCCTCTTTTTTTCCTCTGGGCTTAATCTAGTCTTTCCTAAGCAATCAAAAGCTGTGCCATTGTAGTCAGTAGATCTAACTTTCTGCAGGGAAACAAGCAGCAGAGCCAGCACATGTAGGGCTCCAGCTCACACTCCGGCCTGCACTCCCAGATCATTCATAATGCCCAGCTAGGCACAGATGAGCAAACCACCCAGCTAACAAGTCCCTTTGGGGATGGAGGATACAAACCCTTGGGACAGAGAGCCAAGCCCATGGCAGCGCAGATGGGAGAAAGGGTGGAAAACCAAACCCCAGCCCTGTCTCCTCCCAGCTCGGGGCTGAGGAGCTGTGGTCAGGGCGAGCACCTCTGCCTGCAGATGTGAGCAACACTGCCTGCATCCTGCTGTGAAGGGGACTGGTTCACACTCTTACCGCAACAACACCACTCTGGGAACACGCACTGCTGTGGCATCCCTCCAACAAGTGCCTGTTCTTACCGAGAGTTAGGATAAATTAATTTAGGAAGTTGCAGAATCAGTGTAAGAAAGACAGCAGTGAGAACTTGTAATCAGCCCCAGACCAAGATACATATCCAATAAACCGATGATTTTGTCAGTAATGTAAATTAATGTAAAAAGATTAATGTAAAAATGTAATGTAAAAAGATTATGATGAATATTGGACTAATTCTTGCACAGGTAAGGCATTCAAATACATTTAACATTACAAAACTGGTCAGTGCTAGCACCGTGCTGTCACCTCACAATTTTAAATAAAAATTATTAGAGCTTTAATTCCACTGGGAGGCAAGAATTTGACAAAGAGATATTTCTCTCTTCAGAAGCCAGAGAACAGACTCCAAGCTGTCTTACAAGATGATTACTAGAAAACTTTTCTTCCTCCTTGCTTTTCCTGCCCTGGCAAGACACATCAACACAGTTTTGAGCTTGACTCTGCAGCCTGAAATGCAGCAAATCAATTAGCCATCAATAATCAATTAGCTATCAGATTGTATTTAATTCTTGCTAAAACACCAGCATTAGTACCAGCATTTCTGGTACTAAATGTTATGAAGACCTGCTTCAGCCTCCAAAAATGAAAAGCCCCCAAGTATTGTAAAGATACAACAAGTGTCAAATTTTTGAGCCTTTATTGAAATTCTAATAATTCGGTGCTTGGGACACTTCTTGGACACGCTACAGATGTCTGCTGATCTGAAAGTATTTTGTAGTGAATGTTAATTCCCTGTTTTAGTAAAAATCTTTATTGTTGAACTGCTTGTTACAGATGCAGGAAAAAAACACCATTCTGCTTCTGATGAGAAACAAACTGTAATAAGCTACAAGATAAGAAAGCAAACAAAGCTGCATCTTCAACTTCTGAATAGGAAGTGCTAGCACATTCATTTAAATTCAGAAATTAAAGTCAATGACCTCTCTATTGAAAGAGCATAGAACCCTAAACATGCCACAAATACTGGTCTTGGTGACTTGCATTGTCCTGAGATTCTAGGTATTGTATTCCTCCACCATCTCTGCAATCAATGGTCTGTCTTCCAAACAGCCCTTTGATGTATGAAAATCAATCTTACTTGCTTATACTTCTCTTTATGTCAGGATAACACGTTCCTGCTCAGTGGTTCTGCTTCTTCTGAGCCTTTATTTTTTGGTACTTAAATACGTATGAGCAAAACTTTGCACGTTCCTTAAAAATCATTGATTTCTCAACTTATTGTGAAGCCTTCTCGGCTGAGTCTAAGGTGCAGGAAGTAACTATGTGCTTGCCTCAAAGGCGCTGCATAATCAAGAGCTTGAATGTCACATGGGGATGCAATGATATGCCTCAAATTTGGATGGAAGAGTTGGAGGGGAAATTCCATGTGGAAACATAGGAATTGTGAAGTAGACTTCAGTAATCAGCTTTCCTGAGCCCTAACAGAACAGCAGATGCATTGAGGACAAAGAAACTAAACCATCACAGTGAGAGTATTTGTAAGAAGCAATTGTTCGGGATTTTCAGAGGCAGGAAAAAAACTAGGGAGCAGCTGTTTCAAAAACCAGACTTAAAAACAGCTTTGAAGGGAATTGACACTAAAGCCATAGGTCCTAAAGGTTTAGGATCAATTGGAGGTAGATTAATTGAAATGACTAAAAAGAGATAAAATAAAGAATATAGCATGTCTGCCCATGGCATCTCAGAAGGAATTGAAGGGGGAATGAAAAAAATTCGGGGTTTAGTTTCTCCTGGGAACAGCCTCCTTAGTCATGGTCAGAAAAGAAATAGTTGAAGAGGTGCTAATGGTAGGAGGAAATAATACAGTGGGAATGAAGCACTGTGGAAAAATACTGACTGTAATTGCTAAATTTGGCACAGATATATCTAGGAAGTTAATCCTACTGAATGTTTGCTATATTGGGATATTGGTTAGTTAACAGAGGTATGTGTGTGTGCCTGTGTGTGCAGAATATGATATTTTCTGCAGCTTTCTTCAGCCAACTGTACCATTAGAAACAGATAATTTATAATATTCTGACTGATGTTTTGCTCCGTGTAAGGTGACACTTTCCTGGCAGAATATCGAAACTAATCACACTGCCAACCAGTTGTTTTGTTAATCTGTCTCTTAAGCTTCTAAAATGTTTCATAATTCCATAAAATATTTCTACCGTTGATGTTTTATCAAAGTATATTTTACAAACAATATATCTAGTAATGCATATCAATTTCAATAATCAGAAACTGTGTAAAGCTGTAAATAACAATTATATGACCCATCTTTCTTTTTCCTCATTGAATACCTGATAAATTAAGGCCAGCTCCCCAGTGCCTATAAAGCCAGACCCAAAATGAGCTGTTCCTCTTTTGGTGCCTGTGATTAGAGCCAGCATTTGATTCTCAATGATTCTTGACTTATTTAGTATCTCCCTTTTTCATGTTATCAGACATGCACAGGTTCAAAACAGTCAAATGTTTTATGACTTTCAAAGTCTTGATTGAGCAGAGTTACCACCTCCTCCCCTTGCCAAAAAAAACCCAAACACCTGGGCTGAGCTGCACCTGTAACATCTATGGGTTAACCAGGAACAAAATATCAATTCTGTTTTGAAAGAGAGACTTTTTGAAAGGCAATAAATGATCCCTTCAAAGTTAGGAAGCTGGAAAATGAGTGGTCCATGGTGCTATGCAGACAATAGCAGATCCTAAGTACTTGTGCCTACAATGGGGAGCAGATGATAAATTTTAAAGTGTTTGTGTGGGTATTTATTCACATGGCAAGTGGTGTGTGAGAAGGAAAAGTACAGATTTATTATTATTGGCACACACACAGACACAAAGGCTCAGCACCAGCAGGAATTACTGATAGCAGTCAGAGAGCCCCATCAGCCCCTTGGTATTTGGGGGTTTGGTCTTTAATTCCTGCAGTGTGAGGAAGGCTTCAAAGCCAGATTTCCCACTTGCTGCCCTGCCACATGGCCACCAGGCCCTCTGCAAGACATGAGGTGCTGCTGTTCTTCCATCAAAGCTGATTGCCTCTGTGTTTTGTGGGGGCCTCAGTCCATACTAGAAATCACTACAGAAAGCATTAGTGGTGACCACATGATACTTAGGGGCTCCATTGCTGGCTCCAAGTGAGCAGGCATGGACACATACAAGGAAAATGCTCTGGTCATCCATGAAGTTTTATGCCCAAAATTAAGATTAGCAACCAAGTTTGGAGTCTTTGGGGTTGGGTAATGAGTTTTGGGGATCACAGTTTTGAAGGAATGTGCCTTTAGTCTCCCTACTCCCTGCTCTTCTACTGCTGAAGTCCCTTATAGGAGCTAGTCACATAATCATCTCCATTCCCTGATTGAATTATGGTGATTAGTAATATAGTTATTGTAGCACAGAAGCTCCAGTAAAGAACTGAGACCTTTAATAATCAGGTTTTTTACAAATAAGGAGCAAGCAGTGACAATCTAGATATTGCTCCTGGGACCAGGAATAAAGCTTTAAAAAAGGGTTTGGGGCTTTGAATTCCCCAGGGAGAGATAGCAGTTGAGGGAGAGATTGCAACAAAAAAAAAACCAAAACAGCGATTTGTGAACTTGAAGATGTCACACATTTTTCTGTTGAGGCTATGCCTCGTTACTGTTGTTAACGTGTCATTGTAACACCTGCTGGTCCTGATTAGGATTCCTCTGGGATGGTATAATCACAGAGCACAATGTGGCCACGAAGAAATTACAGCTCATGATCTGCAACATATAAAAAGGGAATAATGATAGACTCAACCAGATTTATGCTGGTTTATCCATACATATGGCCTGTATGGATGCATTTGTGTCTTCATTTACTATTTTGATTTAGCTCTGTAAACATCAGTGCTCCCTTATAACTCCGAACCTGGCCATTATAAGTTGGTTGCTTTTATGGTGTCATTGAAGATCTCAAATAGGGATTTGAAACAGGAGAAAATAACATCTTAGGCTTAGGCTACTGTAAGGTGGGCTAGCTGAGGGACAAATTTACATTTAGATTGAGCCTCTTCACATCTTCTCTAAGCAATTGTAAACCCTCTCGTGCCTCAGCCCTAGAAAAGAATTTAGGCAGTCCTGTACTGCCAAAAATGGTGTCTTATGCTTTGTAAGATGTGTGATAGCTAATCTAAGTAGTCAGGCTTAGCATCTACTTTTCATAATTATTTGTGCGAATACAACTCAGTTATCAAATGTCAGCATTAATCAAACAAAGGATATCAGCATTGCCAAAATAAATGTGTTGTAAAAGTGTTATGTCTGATTATTTGTATTATTCAACCAACACCCAGATGTCCTATTATGTTAAGAGCTACACAAGCATATAAGAAACCATTCCACCATGAGGGAGTGTATGACTTATTTGTGATAACAGAAAACAATTGGACATTACAAGCAAATAAAAATAAAGGGAGAGGAGAATTAGGGTGGCCATGATAGCCTGTGACTGCATGTTCCTGTGAGAACCATTAGTGAGTTTTAAGTAAAGGCAAAAACGGTTTGATATAAATAAATAAGTAATATGATACTGGTAATCCTTACTGGGCATTTGCCTAACCCAGTGGAGATTTCTGTGGTATGTACTTAGCTTTCGTATTAGGGTCTTACTCTCATTCACGCCATGCCTATTTGCACCATGCTCATAGGGATCTTCAAATGGCATCGCTCAGACAGAAGAGGACAGAGGAACACAGCCAAAATACTACAGCTGGCCTCATACCACACAAATCTGCCATCTGCACCCAACCATGCACATGCCCGGGGAGCCTTACAGGGGCTGTATTTCTTTGTTATTAGATGCTTTATACTGCCAGCACAATGTAAAGGGATCTCAGTGTGACTAAGCATTCATGTCCATCTAACATGTTCTGCTGCAGCATGTTTTCAGTACCACAGCCCTATTTTGTCTGAACATTAATGCAAATAAATCACTTTATTAAGAGGCCTAGTTGAACTGGTGCTGCCTGGGACAGCGAACATTATGTTTCATGAGAGGAAGGTGAACAGAACACAAAGATACATGTTTACAGAGCTATCTGCTCTCCAGTCTCCTTTCTGGTCTGAGGTCACCTTGCCATGTCATAGGCCTTTAATTATTCTGAGTCTCTATTTATCAAGGGCACCTCCTCAGAAGTCAGGATGAGTTTTGGGCCTCTTTGCCTGCAAGAGGTTATGGTCAGTAATGCACAGCGATATAACAAGACATCTTAAATATAAAGCATTTAGCAGTTGAAACAAAAGTATTTAGTGGAAAAATATAAATAAGGTTTTTAAAAATACATTTATTCATTTATTTGCAATGTAAAATTTACAAGGTAACCACAGGAAACTGGGCTCTGTCAGGCACTCAAGTGTCTCAGTTTAATTCTCCCAGACAATTCCCAGCCTTTTGTGAATGTGCTTCTTTTTTCACCTCCCTAATTCTTTTCCCCTCCAGTGCAAAGAAGCCTGGCTCTGTCCCTCAGCTATTGTTTGCAGAAAAGTGGCTTATCTTGAGCCATACTTTTCCTTTCATTTTCCTTTTCAATTGAACCGTTCTGTTCATGGGGCAAAGTCAAAACAGGGTACTCATAAATTATTACAGAGCAGTTCCCCTTTCATCACAGGCATAAACACGTTGCAAATCTCGTAAGTGAAGCTGGAATTCCCATTTATTCTTGGAATTTACAGCCAAAACCAAGTGAAAGTGCAGATATAGTAGTGCAAAACAACCTTTCTGATACCTCTCATGTAGGGCAACATCCATAATAGTTTTTCCATAATAATTACTATTTCTCACCATGAAATACAGCATTTGCCATCTCTAGCATTGTTGTGAAGGAGAATTACTTGAACTGACCTCCAGTGCATTGCCAAAAAAACCCAAAACAAACCAACCTACAACTTGGTAGGAAACACTGATAATGTGTGATAGCCTGATGCGAATGCTATGTCATTAAAAAGTAACAGTAGTTTATATTTCATAAGCCATTCTTCATATTGCTTCTGTACACTGGTTATCTTACCCAATCAAGTAAATTACTTATGCTGTACACGGAAAGAGAATGAGAGGGCTCACACCTGTGAGCGGGTTTGTTGCATTTTCCTCTCCTCAAAATATTTTGTATAATTTTTAAAGGATTTGGCCCAACGAAGTCCTCCTGGTAGCTCTAGTAGATGTACATATCGGCAGCAGCAAGTACAGTCTTTGCCACAAAAGGTACTTTGCCCTGTGACCTAGAAGGCACATCTGGATGTGGAAACCGAGCTGTCCGGCAGCGATGCCAACGGGTGGAAAATATGAGGACTAACAGAAGATGAATTTGTCAAGAAATGAAAAAAACCCACCCAGCAACAGGATCACATCACCCGCTGGCTGCCCAGGAGCAGGGCTTCACGGAAGGACCACAGTGCCCTGCCGAGGAGGTCTGTCCCTCCGCCCGGGACCGGGCCCTGCTGCCGCCCCAAGCCCCGGCTTTCTCCTGGGGGCTGGAGCCACCCTCGCCCCGCGGTCAGCCTGCCCATCACCGCGCTCTCCCGGCTGGCGCTGCCCACGCTGCCCGCGGCGGTGCCGTCGAGCTGCTCCCGGTTCCTGGAGGAGACCTGTAAATACAGCTCTGATTTGAATGTTAATCTTTTCACCTCTGCAGCCTTTACAAACTAAGGACTACCTGTTGCATGCTCATGTGGCAGAGCCGGTGCTGCCTATTCAGCAGGATACCCCTCATTTACCGGGAGGAAGGGCCCAGGGATGCCCGAGCGGTCCTATCCCTTCTTCGGGCAACGTGGCCTGGCACCGACTCCGGACCGGCATTGCCAGCGCCACCCGCTTGGTCTTGCCTTGGCCACCTGCCCCGTGGTGCCCGGTGCCCTCAGGCTCCAGTCTCTGGGGCTTTTGCCTTTCGGGGTAATGCCTTGAGCCTAGGTGAACGAAGCGGGACACCTCGAGGGACCCAGGTTGCTGCCAACCCTCTCTTCCCCTCCAAACCCTCGGGGCTGTTCTCCCCCGGGCACGCTGCAGTCCCTGCCGTTCAGACGTGAATGATCTGAGCCTGCCAAGGACTTCAGGAGCTAAGCGCGCATTCACCGCCTTCGTCCGACAGATAAGGCAGCCAGCGCGTCTTCTCCAAGGTCCCGCTGTGCCCGAGCGGAAACATCCCGGCTGGTGCTGCTCTGCTCTCCCCATTAGGCTGTGCCTCTTTCCCACGCCTGAACCTCTCCTCCCTTTCATTTACTCTCCGGGTGCTTTGCAAGTGTAAGGACTGTAATTTCATATCCCTGTGCTCCAAAAGGACAGGTCCGCGCCTTTTGTAGTTTAGCCACAGCCAGGAACTTGCTGATTCCGTCAGATACTCAGCTCTGCCTCTTGGTGAACCTGTGTCTGCCTTGAGCAGAAAGATGTGGATGTTTTGTTGCTTCCAGTCCCTGGAGAGAGCGTTTTCATGAAGTCTTAGCTCGGGGGAAAAAAAAAAATAAACAGGCAACGCTATACAGCTCATGGCCGGGAAATCAAAATTTCTGCCCAAATGAAGCTCTCTGATAGGAAGCTGCGGGCAGAGGCGCCCCTATTATGAAGCGTGCAAGGAAAGTAGTTTGCCGAGCGGGAGGAGAGCAGGCTGGCTGGCTGACAGAGGGGGCGGATCCTGCGCACAGGCGGGCAGAGCAGCGCCGGAGCGGCCCCGGCAGCCGCGGGGCTATTTCAGGAGCCGGGCGGAGGCGGCGGCTGGAGCCGGAGCTAGGGGCAGCGGGGAGAGATGGGGTTAGCGGCGCCGGGGGGCTGAGTGGGGGGCTTGCAAGTGGAGGCGGAGGCAGCCGGGAAAACACGCCTTTGCCTGGGATTGAGGGGGAAAGGATCGGTTTTTTGGGCTGCATCACAACTTGAGCAGCATCAAGCTGAGTCGGGCGGAGAGGGGGAGCGGGAGGGGAAAGGAGAGGGAGGAGGAGACCACTGCCACCGGGGGATTTGGGCTCGATCTATTGAAACAAATCAGTGCTTGGGAGAGAGCGGTGGAGGAGGAGAAG